>BLBF01000003.1:35438050-35497001 GCA_015471245.1 Laticauda colubrina | reverse complement strand
GAGAAGAGAAGAGAAGAGAAGAGAAGAGAAGAGAAGAGAAGAGAAGAGAAGAGAAGAGAAGAGAAGAGAAGAGAAGAGAAGAGAAGAGAAGGCCAAACAAACCAAAACAGCAGAGACTGGTGAGTTTATCTGATTTTCTGGAGAATTTGACTTGTCTATATGTGTGAGACCAAGTGACATTGAAAAGTAAGTGAAGGTTGAAATAGGAAAAAGACAAAATGAGAATATAAGGATTTCTTCTAGCAAATGATAAAGCCTGCCTTAGAATAAATGTTCTATGTTTGGAGAGCCACTTAGCTGCCCACCATTTTATCTCTTTTTGATCTGACAGTTTCTCCCTTTTTTTAACAAGAGAGTTTCAGACAATCACTGCCCCCCCCCCCCCCAACTTTCTGTCTTGTTCAAGCACAGCTATCCTGGTCAGCTATCCTGGTCAGTTTCTGATAAGGTAGTGCTTCATAGCATGAAAGGAGTGTAGCAACCATGTACAGTACATCTCTTTGCTTGAAGTGAGCATATGAAGAATATTTTTTTTTTTACCTTTCCCAGAGGCCCTGGACAAGGAACAAAAAGCAGAGCTCTTGGTCCATGATTATTTGGAATGATGAGGAGTTTTTTCCCCCTTTGCCTTAAACTTTTTATTATTTTTTTAAAATATAAAAATGGGGGGGGCACCCCCAGCTGAGCTTGAATCTGCCTGATCTATCACTTCTCAGAATGATAGAAAATTTGAAAGAGACTGTTTTTAGGCCACTGAGATCAGCCTCTTATTGACAGTAGGGACTCAAAAATTAAGGTCTCCTAAAAGAAGGCTGTGTAGCCTCGAACCACTTTCCCTAAGTAGTTTCACTGCCCAATAGACAGTAGTTCTTGAAGTAAAATCAGGGAATGCCTATTTATTTTGAGTTAATTTGAATACTTATACAAAAGTAATCCCATTTATTTGGTAAAGTACAGATATAAATTGCTAATAGTCTGGCCAAGTGATCCTTGAAAAATCTTGGAGAATTAGCAAAGCGCAAGATAAGAGGTGTCCTGTTTTCAGAACAGAGATGTATGTTGTAGGTAGAAATTTCAGGGACTTACAGACCAAACAGCCTCAGAAGTATTTTGAGCAGATCCCAAATAGATCTACAAGCAAATACCTGCAGAACAATGACATACCAGAAGTTAGCATGGATTTGTTAAGAATGAATCTCACCAGACAAAGTTTATCTCAGTTTTCCATTAAGTAACTTGTTGAAGACTAAAGGCATAATTAAATTTGTGTTACAGTGAAATATATGTTGTAGTACTTCATGGCATTTTGATTAACAGGATGGATCAGATGGTATCAATTAAAGGGAATGTATAACTAATTCAAAAAGCTTAAATAGTTTCATGAAAAATTCCTTATCAAAATAGACTGAATGGTTCCATACAGTCCAACTTTTTTATTAATGCTTTGGATGAAAAGGTGGGGTGGAGAAGCATATCAATTTTCTCTCTTCCCATAAAACTGGGGAGAGAGAAATAAAATTTAAAGGAAATGTAATAGGCTAAAGAAATAGGCTGAAAATAACAATGAGTTTTGACAAATACAAATACAAATGCTTTCATTTATCAAACAACAATCAAATGCACAAATATAATACAGAGAACACTTGGCTTAGTGGTAGTACCTGTGAAAAAGAGTTTGGAATAGTAGTTGCAAATGAATCAGCAGTGTGGTCCGGTGACCAAAAAAGGAATTGTACTTCAAACTGAATTAATCAAAAATATTTTTATTATCACAGAAAAGAATAGTTCCACTTTATTCTGAATTATTCATTCTCTATATTAACTATAAACCTTCTACCAGGCATATTACTCTAAGATCAAAGGTGGTATTCAGCAGGTTCTGACCAGTTCTGGAGAACCGGTAGCAGAAATTTTGAGTAGTTCAGAGAACCAATAAATACCACCTCTGACTGGAGATTTTACAGTATCCTTCCCCTGCCACGCCCACCAAGCCATGCCCATAGAACCTGTAGTAAAAACATTTGAATCCCACCACTATCTCAGATAGATGCAAATAAAACAAACAGAATCAGAGAACAGCAATGAGGATTGTTCCATTCGGAAATAAGTTGCGCTAGACCGGGTTCCAACAACTCTTTTATTTAACTCAGGAAAGCAATGGTAACAGAACAAGAGCTCAAGCCACGGCAGCCCTTTTTATAGTGGCTTGCTCGCAGCTTGTGACCAATGACACCACTTCAAGTGTTCCCGCTGTCAGGCGGGCCAATCGGATTGGTTCTCTAATGGCCAATACGAGAATGGCCTTTTCGGCCAATCAGAACAGGAAACTTGGAGCCTACCAAGTTCCATACACAACACCCATCCCCCCTTGTTTCAGTCCAACGTGTGTCACACGCAGGTAGGTGGGGCTTTTTCCAGTCCTGGTTGACCTACGCAACTCAGTCCTGGCGTGGTCTTCAAGCGGTTCAGATGGGATCGCTGTCTCTCTGTTCCTTCTCCATGGAACCTCCTGGAAGGGTGAGTCAGCCTTGCCGCTCTCGCCTGAGTCACCGGTTGAGATGGCTCCGCCGCTCCCTCCTGGTTTCTTCAGATTGGTCAAGCTGGCCTGGCTGTCTCCTTCCAGGAAGGCCTCACTTCATTCTCCTGCTCCCAGAATTCTCATTTGGGGTTCATCTAACCGTGAGTGCTCTTTTTGATTCATTTGAGAGTCTTTGTGTCGTGTTTGTTGTCTTGTTATGGGAGGTTCGTCTCTCCCTTTTTTATTATTTTGTACTTCCTCCCCCTCCTCAGTTGTTTTTTGGTCATTATTTATTTTTGGTGCTGGTCTGTTGTTGCATTCGAGGGTGCAAGAATGAAGCTGGTCAATGTGCTGCTTCCATTCTCTTCCATTGTCGAGGAGTAGTCAGTAAGACCGGGGGCCTGTGATCTGGGTGATCGTGGCTGGAAGCCATAATGGGTCCCCGGTACTCATTTTTGGCATTGACCAGGTCTCCTATTTCAAATGCGCGGTATTTGCTGGAGGAGTCAGGGGGTTTATCCCAGGTATAAGTGGGGTGCAGTCTGTCGAGGTAGGAACGCAATTTCCTATCCATTAGGAGTTCTGCTGGGCTTTTGTTGGTTATGCTGTTAGGGGTAATATGCTGTAGGATTAATAATTGGTTTAGCTTTTCTTGCACGTCCCCCTTGTCCATTCTATCCAGGCCCTCCTTAGTGTACCGAACCATGCGTTCAGCCCTGCCATTTTCAGCCGGATGAGCCGGCGCAGTTAAAGCATGTTGGATGCCCTGGGCAGCAAAGTACTGCTCAAATGCCAACGCAGTAAACTGAAGCCCATTTTCTGACACCAATACATCAGGCAGTCGAAGTGCGGTGAAAAGTTTGTCTAGCTATTTCATCACTGCCTCGGTGGTTGCAGAAGCCATGAGTATGACTTCTAACCAGTTCGAGTAGGCATCCACAACTTTTAAAAAGGTGTTTCCTTTTGTCGGCCCAGCAAAGTCAATATGTAGTCGAGATCATGGGCCCCGGGGAGTTTCCCATTGCCAAACTGGTGCCTGTGGGGGGGGGGTAGGCCTCGATTTTTGATAGTCATAGCATGTTGCAACCCAATGTTCAATGTTCTTGTCCAGCCCTGGCCACCAGACATAACTCCTGGCCAGGGCTTTCATCTTAACTATGCCCAGGTGCCCCTAGTGCAACATGCACACATCTTCCTGGAGTTTGTTTGGTATCACCACCCTGTCACCCCACAAAATACAGCCCTTCTTGATAGACAGTTCAGTCTGTTGGATGCGAAATGGCTTAAAAGTCTCAGTTTTGTTCTCTTCCGGCCAGCCCTTACCTACCCAATACAGGATGCGAGCTATCAAAGGGTCTTTCGTGGTGGCTCTCGCAACGTCTGCTGCGGTTAGTGGTAGGTTCATCCAGGCCTCGAATTGGAGTGTGGAGACGGTGGGAGCTGGGTCCTCTTCTGTGATGGGCAGTGGGGAATGGCTCAGAGCATCGGCATGGGTGATGGTCTTTCCTGGGCGGTGGATCAGCTTGTAGGCAGCGAGGAATTCAGACCACCTCATCATTCTAGGTGACAGAAAGTTTGGGGTTGGCTTGTTTCCTGCTAGGATCCCTAACAGGGGTTTGTGATCAGTGATGATCGAAAAGGTTCTGCCGTAAAGGTACTCATGGAATCTTTTGACTCCGGCAATGATTGTGAGGGCTTCTCTGTCGAGTTGGCTGTAATTGCGTTCTGATTTGGAAAGCGTTTTTGAATAGAAAGAGACCGGTGCCTCTCTACCGTCTGGTAGCTTGTGGCTCAGGATGGTGCCGATTCCAAAAGGCGATGCATCACAGGTGACCGTAAAAGGCAGGGTATTGCTATACTGGATTAAAATGGTGTTCGACGTTAATAGGTCTTTGATACCTTGAAATGCTGCTTGTTCCCAGTGGCCCCATTTCCAGGGAGTTTTTTTGTCTAGCAGCCGATGTTAGGGTTCTGCTATGGTTGCCTTATGGGGCAGGAACACATTGTAGAAATTTATGAGACCTAGGAATTCTTGAAGGTCAGTTTTGTTCCTTGGTTTAGGTATGTCTTTAATCGCCTTTATCTTTTTTTCAGTGGGGTGTATCCCTTGTCCATCTATTAGGTAGCCCAGAAACTCGACCTGGATGGTGGCTTAATTACATTTCTCTCACTTTACCTTAAGGCCTGCGTCTCTAAATCTTCTTAAGACTTCTCTTAATCTGTTCTCTCGTTGGTTAGCATTTTTTGCTGACACCAGAACGTCATCAAAATAGGGGATGACTCCCTTGATTCTGTTTAACAGGCACTCCATGAGGCTTTGGAATACACCTGGGGCAACTCTAATGCCGAACTGAAGACAGTTACACTTGAATGCCCCTCTATATGTCACAATAGTCTGTGCCTCTGCGGTAGTGGGGTCAACGGGTAGCTGTTGGGAAGCTTGTGTGAGATCAAGCTTCACAAAAAATTTTCCTCCCCCTTGGGAGTGCGATAAGTGTTGCACTACCGGTACTGGGTATGCATTTTGTTGGAGCACATGGTTTAGGGTCGCCTTATAGTCTCTGCAGATGCGCAATGACCCATCTGGTTTTACAGGAGTCACAATGAGTGTTTCCCACCTGGCATGGTCGATTGGCTCTAACACCCCTTGTGCTATTAATTTGTTCAAGTGTTCGTCAATTTTTGGTTTTAAGGTAAAAGGGACACGTCTGGCTTTTAACCAGATGGGGGCTATTTTCAGGTCTAAGGTAAATGAAATTGGGGTCCCCTTGTACTTGCCTAGGATCCTGTCGAAAACATCTTGGAATTCTTGTAACAGGCTCTCTTCCCAGTTGGCTGCAACAATGCGGTTTATCCCTGTCATCCTGATTCCCAGGGGCGTGAACCATTCGATCCCTAGCAGGCAAGGGTGATCACGGTCGACGATGGTCAGAAGCAAGATTTTGGTATGATTCTTAAATTCAATGAGGAAATGTCCAAGGCCCACTACCAGGATTCTATTTCCCTGGTAGTCCTTTAAAATCAGTCTTTGTTTTTGTAGTTCTTTTTGTTTGATGTCCGGTATCAGGTGCCGGATGGTTTTCCAGGATACCATAGATAAAAAGGACCCGGAGTCGACTTCCATCTCACAGGGTTTCCCTTCGATATTCACCTCTATCCGGACCTTTTTTTTTGTTTTCTGCCCTGGCATTTCCGATGGTTACCGTCTGGTGCATTTCCTCTCTGTCGCTGGTTCTTTTGCTTAGGTTTCATCTGCTTCCAGCTTGTCTTTCTTCATGTTTGGGGGGGGGTGCTCCCACATCTTTTAGGACTATAACTCTTTTTGTTTCGGCAGACCCTTTCGATGTGCCCCCATTTGTTACAAGCCCTACAGATTGTGTCTAGGAACCTGCATTCAGATCGCAAGTGGTTGCCTCCGCATCCAGCACACTGAAACTCCTGCCTGTTTCTTTTCTTTTCCCTCCATTTCTTATCTGATTGAAGTCTATGGACATCTTCATTTTCATCATCAGTGTCGCTCTGGGGTTAGAAATCTTCGTAGTGGGCAGTCGCTGTGGGCTGTTTCTTGCTTCCCTCTGCCTTCTTCTCTCTGGCTTGGTTTGGCGGATCTGCAATCAAATTCATTCGGCGCATGGTGGCTGCTGCCTTCTTTGCTGCTTCGGCAGCGGTGGCTTCTGCAATAGCCTCGGCCACGGTTATGTTTGGTCTATTCAGCAGCTTACTCTGAAGTGTAGCATCCTTCAACCCAAGGACCACACGGTCCCTCATGGCCTCGTCCATGTTCTGGAACTCGCAGGCTCCTCCAATGTGTCTCAGAGCTGCTACAAAATCTCCGATGGTTTCATCTTCTTTTTGGTCTCTCTTGTAGAACTTATGTCTTTTTATCAAGTTGAAGACCACAGGTGCGTAATGTGCTCAGAGCATTCTGTTCAGCTCAGGCCAAGTCATCTGTTTGACGTCTCTTGGTTTGGCTAGCACCTTCACCATTTTAAAGACAGCTTGTCCGCAGTGTGTAAGGAAGACAGCCCTCTTCCTCTGGTCAGATATTTCCTGCAGTTCGTTGCTTTCTAAAAATATAAGAAAGCGATCGATATACGACTCCCAATCCTCCTCATCAGGATTGAATGGTGCGGGTGGCATGTTGTTACCAGCCATCTCTCTTGCTCGGTTCAGATCGCCGCGTGCTTCGGTCTCGCTTTTCTACGATGATCCCACCTTCGTCACCAGTGTTCCGTTCAGAAATAAGTTCCACGAGACCGGGTTCCAACAACAACTCTTTTATTTAACTCCGTAAAGCAATAGAAATGGAACAAGAGCTCAAGCCATGGCAGCCCTTTTTATAGTGGCTTGCTCGTGGCTTGTGGCCAATGACACCACTTCAAGTGTTCCTGCTGTTAGGCGGGCCAATCGTATTGGTTCTCTAATGGCCAATCTGAGAACGGCCTTTTCGGCCAATCAGAATAGGGAACTTGGAGCCTACCAAGTTCCATACACAACAAGGATGATCAGGGAATCAATCAGAAAATAAAATCCTATAAAGAGAGATTGAAGAATTTCATAGATAGATTTGATCTATGTGTATGGGAGTGGGGGAAATGGCAGAGAAGGAATTGATAGCACACTTCAAAGAGAGGATCAAGGCCTGTTTTTAATCCCAGTGGGAATGTCATGGAAAAATGATAATAAATTACAGCAAGACAGAATCTGTTTCAACATTAAGGAAAAAAACCATCTAAACAATAAAAGCATATTAATAGTGGAACCAATAATCCAGAGAAAATCTGATGGTACAGGACGAGCATCCCCTTTACTGGGTATATTTAATTGGAGGTTACATAATTATCTGTCATGAATACTTTCTGTACTGAGCAGAAGGCTGAGCTGAATGGCCAAAATGACACCTTCCAATTTCAAACTCCTGTTTTCTCTTTCAGTCAGAAGTAGTATCTTAAATCCATTATCCCAATCCTCTAGTCGTAGTGGTTGAAAATAAGTCTTGACCTTACTTTGATTTATATCCCTTTAGATACTTGAAAACTGCTATGATATCTTTCTCAATTGTCTTTAAGTTAAACATATGCAATTCCTTATGTCTCTGTTAGAAGGATTTGATTTCAAGTCCTTTGATCCTTCTAGTTGGTCTTCTGTGAATAAGACTGTATAATAGACTTCCTTCTCTTCCATCCTGTAAGATTGCATGCATAGAATCATTTTCATGCAGCATATAGTTTTTCTATGTGTATATTTCCATTGTCTCTCCATAAATGCATTCAAAAAGTTAATGGGACTGAGGTGTGTCTTTATTCTTGTATTTTTATTAGTGGTGCATGCAGTTATGGGATTCAAATAATTTAACAACTGGTCCTCTGCAATAATGACCGGCTGGGTGGATGTGGCCATGGTAGGCATGGCCAGGGGATGTGACAGGCAGAACTTGGCCTCCCGAACCCCCCTCTAGAGCAAAAACAGGCCACAGAAGGGCTGCACTGCACCCTCCTGCACCCCATTTTGGGCCTAGTAGGCCTCTCTGCAGCCTCCTGGGAGCAAAAACAGGCCACAGGGGGTCTGTACCACACCCCTGTGTCCCATTTTGGGCCCAGTAGGCCTCCCTGCAGCCCCCTGGGAGCAAAAATGGAGTGTATTGTGGGGTCCTGGAAGGGAAGGGGAGGTAAGGTACCCAACAATTTAACTACCAGTTCAGCCGAAGTGGTGCAAACCGATTGAATCCCACCTTTGGGTGTATCCATGTGTTTGTCTTGTTCCAATTTCTTCAAGCAGCCTCTCTCCAATGGAAGATATATTTCAGGAGCTGACATATCCCAGAAGAAAAATGGAATAACTAATTTTGCTTGAAGACAGAAATATGTCCCATAAAATTACTGAGGTTCTGGATAAATGGGATTAGAATTGATGTGATAGCAAGAGAATGGCAAATTTCCACCCTGGTCTTAGTTTGATTTGGTTTATTTTTCCTAAAACCCGATTGTGATGTTTGACTTTTCTCTAAATCCATTTCTTCCACATGGTGAAAGCCTCACAGAACCAGAGAAGAGCCAAGTATCTGATATACAATCATCAATGATTGGAAATGTAATCATTAATTCCATAGTCTTCCAGGCAAGGCAATAGTGCAGTGAGTGCCAGCTGCCAATGAAATACTGTGTCAACAGAATTATTGCTGATCTTAGCTTTTCAGTCTTTGTATATTACTTGTTCCTCCCTCCCCTATGAAAAGGCTTTGAAAGATAATCAGTGAAAGGGTTGCTGGGTTGAACCATGTTTCAGACAAGACTTCCTCCCACCTCCCTCTCTTTTTCACAGCTGTCTGTAATAACTAGGAGGGAATGGAACTTTAAATAGGGAATGTACAGATCAGCATCTGAAGGCTGCCTTGGACTTCCTCGTATTATTTTATGTTCATGGATTTAAAATGTTCCCCCTGCAATCTCGCCTACATCTATAGTCTCTTATATAAATTGCTCTTTGGCCACCCAGGAAAGAGCCAAGAAATGTTCTGCACGTGTCCATATCATGTTCAGAAAATAGGTATGGTTTCCCCTTTGAAAGTATACTGGGCATCCAGGGTAGCCAGATCTGAACCACTATTTTGAACAGTGAACCACATCTACATCCTGAACCACTTAATAGTTAAGCCCATGTCACACTGCACCAATGGATGCAAAGAGGATGTAAGATGGACAAAAAAGCTTGCCATCTGTTGGAAAATGTGATGGATCCGTTGTGTACTCACTGCGTACGTCTTTCACACACCCTATCCGTCGAGCATCCGTCTACTGCTATTTCATCCACTCAAAACGTTTTGAGCTGCACAAAACTTTTTGAGCGGATGAACTTTCCGCTGCATACGATCTACATCCACAACACATATGGGCAACGAAGGTTCTATGTCCGTTGTCATCCATTACACGTCTGATGTATCCTCTCAGCATCCTCTGGACATCCACAAAACTCACATCCAATGCAGCTGAAAGCGGAAAGAGGGAGGAAGTGCAAGGTCGGTGGAACGTCCACACAGTGTTAGTAGCACGGACACAGAAAGGATGAAAGCAGATGCAGCTTGGATATAAAGCATTAAAACGGACAAAACATTCGGATATGGGATGTATCTCGGATATTTAGGATGTCTGGAGGATGTATAGAGTATGTGGAAGGACACCTAGCAGAAAACCGATATTTCCGATAAAAAGGGGGAGGAAATCACCTGGATCTCAGTATCAGTCCAGCAGCCGTGGTGTGCAGACCTCTTCAGGCTTGCTCTTGCTCTTCCACATCATCCATTGATCTCCACCATGGATCACTGCACACTCCTTTTGGTAGCCGCAATCATTCAACACCAGAATCAAGCCCTGTTCAGACTGATTCACCTTTTCTACGCAAGGAGAAGGAGACGTCCAAGAGCTGTCTGGGTCTGAAGATGGATCAGGAGAAGAGTGGAGTTTGGACTCTATGACAAGCTGATGGTGGAGCTGAGGAATGAAGACCCTCGTGCATTCCAGCACTTCATGAGGATGCCACCAGCCATGTTTGACGAAGTTGTGGAGCATCTGAGACCCAGGTTGACCAAGGCAAGCACCAACTTCCATCCCAGCCTGGACCCTGGACTGAAGGTGGCACTGACTCTGTGCCACCTGGCCTCTGGGACCACATACAGAAAAATGCAGTATGCCTGGAGGGTGCCACACAACACCATCAGCATTGTGGTCAGAGAAGTGATGCAGGCCATCATCGAAGAATACGTGGAGGAGCTCCTCCAGTGCCCCACCACTGAAGAAGGCTGGAGGAAAGTTGCAGAGCAATGGTATCAGAAGTGGTATCCCCACACCTTTGGGGCCATAGATGGGAAGCACGTGGCCTGCAAAGCTCCAGCCAATTCAGGGTCCAATTATTTCAACTACAAGGGCTTCTTCAGCATCATCCTCTTTTCCATGATTGATGCTGACTACAAGTTCATGTACATCGATGCTTCAGGCAACGGGTCATCTTCAGATGCCCAGATATACAACACCAGTGACCTCAAGGATGGGCTGGAATGCAACCTCATCATATGTTTCCCAGATCCAGACCTCCTACCCAACGACACACAAGATGTACCCTACTTCATTGTGGTTGATGACGTCTTCTCCCTCAGAACCTACCTCATGAAGCCCTACACTTCAAGATACCTCACCCGTGAAGAGAGGATCTTCAACTACTGGCTGTCTAGGGCAAGATGGGTGGTGGATAATGCCTTTGGCATCCTGGCCAACAGGTTCCAGGTACTTCTCACCACCATGCAGCATCGCCTAGAGACCGTGAGGAGGATCGTGGAAGCTTGCTGCATCCTGCACAATCTCATGCGCACCCGCAACCCAGTGTTGCAGAACAGGCTTGTGGATCGTCAACAAGGCAATGGGGACATGGAGCCTGGGGAATGGAGGCAAGGGCAAAACCTGATAGACATTGTGGATGTGCAAGGTCCCAACAGAGCTTCACGTGAAGGGAAGAAGCAGCGCAACCTCCTGAAACACTGGTGCAACTCCCCAGCTGGAGCAGTGGAGTGGCAAGACAGGATGGGAGATGCTTAATGGATGCTTCCTTCAGCCTGTCTCATCACACTGATGAGATTGTGCCATGTATGTTGAGTGGCCCTACAATGAACAGGGCATAAATAAAGAGTTTTGTTTATTTTGAAATGTGTTGATCAATGAATAAATTGTTATTGATAATAAAGGGCCATATGTGTGGCAGCTGGGAGGGTGGACCATACAGTCCCACTATGCTCACACTGGAGGTTTACCTATCCCACAACTATTCTTACCCATCCCACAACTATCCTTATCCCACAGCTATCCTTACCAATCCCACAGCTATCATAACCCATCCCTCAGCTATCCATCCAACAGCTATCCTTACCCATCCCACAGCTATCCATCCCACAGCTATCCTTACCAATCCCACAAGCATGCAAAGGCCTAACCCTTTTTTCAAAGTTTTCCCCAACACTTTTTTAAGTAAAAAAAATGAAGCAAGTGTGTGAAGCAAAGATAACCTTTATTATTAACAAACTGTAAAAGCAAAATGACCCAAATAAAGTGTCCCAAGCAAAGATAAAGTTAACAGGTAGCAACCCAGTCTCTTGCACTCTTCTCAGTCACTCTGAGGTGTGCCCATGGTCTCAGGGGTGAAGGGTCCAGGTGCTGTGGAGGTGGCAGTGGCTGGAGTGGTGGTCTGAGGTGCCATTGGGGTGCCTGGCCCTGAGAGTACAACAGGAGATGGTGTGTGCAGGAAGCTCTCAGAGAGCTGACTCAGTCCCGTGTGGTTGAGAGTCCCTTCCTCAAGGACCTGGGATGTGAGGCCCAAGACTGATGACAGATGTTCTGAGGAAGGGCTTGGCTGTGGGGTGGAGGAAGGAGGAGTGTAGTGGGGCTGTCTGGTCTGCAGCTGGGTCAGGTGAGGCATCTGTGGCCTCTGTAGTGTCCAAGGAATCTGGGTGTGGACTGGGAAGGGCTGCCTCTGCTGTGGGAAGTCCTGGTAGTGGTAGGCTTGGTAGGTGAAGGGCTGCTGAAATCCGTGGAAGGTCTATGACATCGGCTGAGGTGGTGGAGCAGACCTGGAGTGGGTAGGAGCAGGTTCAGCTGGGCCTGGAGAGTGGTGCAGAAGAGCTGTGATCCTCTCCTTCATCGCCTGGTACTGGGCTTCGGGCATGCCCATGAGGGTCTGGCTTACGTATGTGATGAAGGGGTTGCGGTTCGAGGATGGTATGTCAAAGTGGACCAGCTGGGAGAGGAGATCTGTGCTGGCTTTGACTGTGTCCCTGATCTCCAAGAGGACAGTGTAGCTCTGTCCCTCCGGTCTGCCTCTCTGGCTGCTTTCTGTGGAGGTGGAGCTGGGGGTGGGGGTGGGTTGGTCTCTGGTGGCTGCCTCTTCTTGCTCCATCTGAGACAGGGGATCCTCCATGTCCTCTGGCATGGGGAGTGCAGCTGTCGGTGGGGTCTCTGTCGTGGGGCCCTCCAAAGACACCTGCCTTGACATGGTAGCTGTCTCCTGGCTGGAAGAGGAGTGGCTCTCTGTGGGCTGTCTGAGGGAGAGGGTTGACAGAGGGGCTGCTCCTCAGTAGCGGATCTCACCCTCCAGGAAGCTGCACCTGGCCATGACATAGGTCTCCCGGTCAGTGAGTTTGACAGCGGCCTGCCCAGATTTCTTCAGATGCAGCTTGCCATACCAGGTGTGCATGTGCTTCCACCACCCCAGGAGGACATCTGAAGTGTAACCCAGGCTCTCTGCTTTCTCTCTCCACACTGCCTGCTTCCTCTTGATGTTGCAATAGAGCCTGTGGCCCTTCCTCCACAGGTACTCGTTCTCCCTCAGCCATTCCAGCACCTCCTCCTTATGGTCTTTGGAAATGGAGTACTGTTTCCTCTCCCCCTTCTCCTTGCCCTGATTCTTCCTCCCTCTGGCAGGGGCCTCAGGGCCTTCAGCAGCAGAGGTTTGAGGTCCTTGGGGCTGGTCCACCACAGCAGCAGCAGCAGGAGAAGCACCAGCAGCAGCAGGAGAAGCAGCAGCAGCAGGAGAAGCACCAGCAGCAGCAGCAGCAGGAGAAGCACCACCAGCAGCAGCAGCAGGAGAAGCACCACCACCAGCAGCAGGAGAAGCACCAGCAGCACCAGCAGGAAAAGCACCAGCAGCACCAGCAGCACCAGCAGCACCAGCAGGAGAAGCACCAGCAGGAGAAGCACCAGCAGCAGCAGAAGCACCAGCAGAAGCACCAGCAGCTTCAGAGTCAGTGCCAGGGGGTGGGGTGGTGGTTCTGTCCTTCTTGCCAGGGCTGGCAGGAGTAGGCACAGGCTTCCTTTTCTTATCATGGTGTTCTCTCAAGATGTCTCTGGCAGCAGGTCTTTCCTCTGAATGGTGACTGCTTGCGAGCTGCATCCTTTTATATCCACAGAGCTTTCGCAATTCATCCTCCCCACATGCGCAGTGAACGCTTTGCATCCGCTATACATCCGCTATGCATCCTTTAGGCGTCCGTGGTGCATCCGTGTCATCCGCTATGCATCCCCTCCTTCTGCTATGCGTCTGCTATGCTGTTCTCCCCCGGAAGCCCTGCGGATGTATCATCCTCTTCCATCCACTTCCATCCACTAGGCTTCCTACGAACATCCGCTTTATATCCCCGCTACATCCTCCCCACGTCCATTCCTTTCTGTTGCTGTCCGCTTTGTTTATGCAAATTTGGGGCACTTTTGAGAGTGGATAACAATGGATGGAAAATTTGCTCATCCGCTGTGTCCTTTTTACATTCGTTTTTCATCCATCGGCCAGTGTGACCTAGCCTTTAGCTTGGTAGTACAGAGTTGTTGTTTTTTTTAAAAAAAAACTCTTTGAGAAATAATTGTTGTTAAAGGATGAATGCCAAGCATCTCTCAGGTGTTAACTATTCATTAAGTTACACACAATCCCTTTGGTTATCCAATTTATTCAATAAAAATGCAAATGGTTTCAAGTTCCTATCACCTCTTCTTCCATAGAGCTACACAAGCTTCTTTCTATCAGGGAAGAGATGGCCTGGCAGACAACTTTTGGATAGATTTCTAAGTCTATCTCATCATCTTCATCAAGTCATTCTCTTCACTGATTTGGTCTGGATATAAATCCTCCAGATCAATTCTATTGACTTCTATTGTGCTCTGTCTTCGTCATCTAATTTTTTTCTGCCTATTGACTTATCTCCTGGCTGCTTGCCTGCCTTTCCATCTGCTATATTTTTGTGTGAGGACTCCACCCTCCCTTCTTCTGATGTGAGTTTGACCTGTCAGTGGTCCCCATGAACTAGCAATCATATAGCAAGCTGGGATGATTATTAAGCCCACCCAGCTAAGAACTTCTGGAGACGATTATTACTTAGTTGCTTGTGGTGTGTGTTTAAAATGTGCCTCCTACCACTCCTAAAATAGTTTAAATCAGCTCATCACAAACAGTAAAAAAAAGCAACAGTAACATCCAATTTTCAAGTGTTTAAAAAATACAATGAAAACATCACAGAAACAGTGAGGCTAAACCTGTTCCACAAAAACGTAAGTGTGCATTTCATAAAAACAATATCGAAAACATCAACACCAACATAAATTATCACATTGTGTTTTCTACAAAAGTGTGTTCCCCCATGTATTTTCCTTTGTGTTCTTTAACAACTAATATGGAGAAATAAGAAATATGACTGGAACCATGGATCCTCTCTCCTCTGAAAAATTAGAGCACCTCCTCCCACTGTTCAGATTGGTGGACACCATTAGAACAAATTTCATTATGTCATAGTGCTCTGTCCAAGAAAGTGTTTTCTTTCATGAATATTAAACCTTTTAACTTTATTAGATGGCCTCAAGTTCTAATATTATTGGAGAAGTTCCTTTGCAACTATCTGAAAGCACTTTGAGCACTTCTCAGAAAAGAGAGCCTATTTTCTGAGAAAGCACTTCTTTTCTGCTTACTTCCTATGTACCTAGCCACCCTTTCCCCAATTATAGATAACTGAGAGTATATTTTAGTGTACTTAACATATATTACGTATTTTAGAGTAGAATGTATTTGACTTATCACCATTAAAATAACAAACAAACTCCAAACTCTCCACCAGGAGCCAGGTAATAAGGTGAATTCCTTTAGCAGGCCTGAAAAGGGATATATCTTCAACTGTACTATCCCCAAACATCTCCAATTACCCCAACATACATTAAGCTGTCCAGAATAACTTCAGACAGCATGAAGGGTGGCATACAAATTTAATAATAAATAAATTATTCAAAATCTTCAAAAAAGGGAAAAAAGCAGACCCAGGAAACTATAGACCAGTCAGCCTAACATCAATACCCAGAAAGATATTGGAAAAGATGCTAAAAAAAACCAGACCTGACAACATCTAGAAACAAGTAAAGTAACAATTAGCAGTCAGCATGGGTTTGTTAAAAATAGATCATGCCAAACCAACCTTGTTTCATTTTTCAACATAGTGACTAAATTAGTAGACCAGCAAAATACTGTGGACATAATATATTTAGATTTCAGCAAGACATTTAACAAAGTAGACTACAACCTACTTCTTAGTAAGCTAGAAAAAACTGGAATAGATAGCACCACCACTAAATAGACTCACAACTGGCTGACAAACCATACTCAATGAGTAGTCTTTAATGAGTCTAAGTCTACATGGAGGGAACTAAGCAGTGGGATGCCACAAGGTTCTGTCTTAGGCCCAGTACTCTTCAATATCTTCATTAACGACTTAGATGAGGGAATAGAAGGGTAACTTACCAAATTTGCAGATGATACCAAGGAATAGCTAATACCCAAGAAGATAGGCTCAAGATCCAGATGGATCTTGACAGACTAGAACAGTGGTCGCCAACCAGTGGGTGACCATGGAAAATTTTTGGTGGGCCACAGAAGAAATGGTCCCCAAAAGCAATTAATCTGGGCTGCACAGTTCTTGCACTTCCCGGCTCTCTGAGGGACCTGGAGTCAGGCCCCTGAGATGCACCAGCTCCTACACCCACCGGCAGCAGCAACAGCAGTTCCCTCCCCCAGTGTCCATTGTCAGCTCTTCCCCATTAGTTCTCTCGCTTTGATTTTCTCCCGCTCTCTCTCTTTCCTCCCCCCTCACCCACATGCGGGCAGGAAAGGAAAGGGAGACAGAGCCATGCACAGCTCTCCCCTTTTCCACCCCTTGCTGCCTCTCCCAACATCAAAGCCTTGGAAATGCAGGCAAAGCCACCACAGCGGTAGCATCCTGAGTTGCCTTAGCATGCTCAGTTAGTTAAGAATTGCCCTACCCAGAGAAGGAAGTGGTGCTGGAGGAGGAGGAGGAGGAGGAGGAGGAGGAGGAGGAGGAGGAGGAGGAGGAGGAGGAGGAGGAGGAGGCAGTAGTGGAGAAGCAAGCAACTCAGGGTGCTACTGCTGTGGCAGCTTTGCCTGCGTTTCCGAGGCTTCAATGTTGGGAGAGGTACTAATACCACTCTATAAAGCCTTAGTAAGACCACACCTTGAGTAATGCATCCAGTTTTGGTCACCACATTATAAAAAAGATGTTGAGATTCTTGAAAAAGTATGGAGAAGAGCAACCAGGATGATTAGGGGCAGGAGTGGGTTTCTACAAGTTCTGTCCACTTCTGTAGAACTGGTAGCTCTGAAGAGCAGCAGACACAGAACCAGTTCTATGTCTGCTGATGTTTTTGCCCACCCACCCGGGCTCTTACCTGACCTTTATTTCCTGATTTTCCAACTTCAGCTGCTGAACAAGGCACAGCTGCAGTTAAAAAAGCAGGAAAAAAGGGCTTTTTCAAAGGCTGCTTCTCTGCACGCAGTGTGCTGATGACAATTTACAGGTGCGCCAGCACAGCATGCAGAGAAGCACATCATCAATCACTGAACATCATAAATCATGGAACCAGTAGTTAACCCTGTCAGATCCCACCCCTGATTAGGAGACTAAAACATATGAAGAATGGTCACAGAATCCGGGCATGGCTAGTTTGGTGAAGAGAAAGACCAGGGGAGACATGATAGCAGTCTTTCAACATTTGAGGGGCTGCTACAGAGAGGAGGGGGTCCAGCTATTTTCTAAAGTGCCTGTAGGCCAGACAAGGAATAATGGGCAGAAACTGAACAAGAAGAGATTTAACCTGGAAATAAAGAGAAACTTTCTGACAGTGAAAACAACTAACCAATGGAACAGCTTGCCCTCGGAAGTTGTGGGAGCACCATCACTTAAGACTTTCAAGAAGAGATCGGATTGCCATTTGTCAGAAATGGTGTAGGTCTCCCACTTGGATGGAGGGTTGGACTAGATGACCTACAAGATCCCTTCCAACTCTGATTATCTGTTAAATGAAGTTGACAAGCCATCGTGAATATTTTGTTAGAAGGTGAGTTTTTCATATCTAACAAGCCTGTTTTTTCACCTCTTGCCCTCCGAAAGAAAACACTAACCAATAATTCAACTTCAGATCTTGTGTGAAAAGTGGGAATTTTCCTTGGACACATCCCAGGGAGAAGGAGGAGCTGCAAGGAACTTGCCCGAAATAACTCAATAAAAGGCTTCACAAACAGTTTTGCGGTTCTTCCAGAATCCCTGCGGAAGCCTCCAGTTCTTTGGAAAAGGCCATTAACATTTGTTTAGTTATTTTGAGGCAGAAATTGGCAAAGTTTAATCTGAGAAATTTCTGTAATTTATTGACACTTACACATCTTTTTCCCCCCACAGAATCACTGCTGTTTTTAATTAGCACAAATTAATCAATAGCAGAGGCCATGCTGAGTTCCATTCAAATGCAGGTGCCAATTGCCAATTGCATGCTAAACATAACAAAAAGTGAAAACGAGCATTTGAGATGAAGCTTTTTAGGAGACACGCTTTCTCAACAAGGCAAACATATTAAATAAGACGATGTGGAAACCTGCTCAACATGCTGCAGACTTCAGTTGTAATTTTCATTACATTTTACATTTGGATGTCATCAAACTTTTGGATGCTGTTTCAAAATAAGAGAGAAGTTGGATACAAAATGAATTGGCCAAACTCTTTTGGGGTGAAATATTGATTGTTGCATCAGACTTGGCAGTTGGGATAGGGGGGATAAAAAGATCATTTCACTCAATCAGTTTAAACAGACTTCATTCAAATCAAATCAAAATATTTTATTATGATCACTGAGGAGAAAATGCATACCTCATTTTTTTGTTCTCCAGCATTGATTCCACTGGGCTCATGGCAACCCATCATCTGACCTGCCTATAATCCAACTGATGAATAAAGAACCAGACAGCAGATCTAATTGCCATTTTATTGTTTTAGTAGCTTTTAAAAAGGTACATTGTTTTGTATTAGTTATATTATATTAGAAACTGATCAAGGAGAGATTCAAAATAAGGAGAAATTTTCTGACAGTGAGAACAATCAACCAGTGGAACAGCTTGCCTTCGGAGGTTGTAGGTGCTTCATCACTGGAGACTTTCAAGAAGCGATTTGACTGCTGTCTTCCAGTTTGAGCCTCTTTGCAGACAGACCAAAACCACAATAATTTGCGGTTTGATCCATGCTCACCTCTGGAGCACCCCAAGCAGGCTAGTTTCGGGGCTATGCCACCCTGTAGAGGTGGTGAAGAGGGAGGAGACTGCCAGCAGGGTTGAGGAGAGCCACATCACTCCTCCTCAGCTGGCCATTACTCCAGGCAGTAGGCAGTTGAAAGGGTGGTCAGAAATGGCCACCTCAAAGAAGAACTCAACCGGAAAATAATGTGCAGGAGGAAGATAAGAAGAGAAAGTTTTGGATGACTGAGTTAAACTGCAAAAGCAACAACTAAAGCCCATGTCACACTGAACCAACGGATGCAAAGAGGATGTAAAATGGACAAAAAAGCTTGCCATCCATTGGTTAACGCGATGTATCCATTCTGTACTCACTGCCTCCGTTTTGCTTCCTCTCTATCCATCCAGCATCCGTTTACGGACATTTCATCCGCTCCAAAAGTTTTGGGCTGCCTAAAACTTTTGCGCGGAAAATGTATCCAGTTCGTCCGTTCTGCATCCGCTACGCATCCGCTAGGCATCCGTTACGTACCCGCTACGCATCCGCTATATCCGCTTGGCGTCCGCTACACATCTGCGCAACTCCATCCGCTCAGAAGTGGAACTTACCACACACCGTTGGAGCCATAGATGGCAAGCACGTGGCCTGCAAATCTCCAGCCAAGTCGGGGTCCACTTATTTCAACTCCAAGGGCTTCTTCAGCATCATCCTCTTTGCCATGATCTATGCTGACTACAAGTTCATGTACATCGATGCTTCAGGCAACGGGTCAGCTTCAGATGCCCAGGTATACAACGCCAGTCACCTCAAGGAGGGGCTGATACGCAACCTCATGGTGGGCTTCCCAGATCCAGAACCCCTGCCCAACGACACACAAGATGTGCCCTACTTCATCGTGGGGGATGACGCCTTCTCCCTCACAACCTACCTCATGAAGCCTTATACCTCCAGACTCCTCACCCGTGAAGATAGGATATTCAACTACAGGCTGTCCAGGGCAAGGCGGGTGGTGGAGAACGCCTTTGGCATCCTGGCCAACAGGTTCCAGGTACTTCTCACCACCATGCAGCATTGCCCAGAGACCGTGAGGAGGATCATGGAAGCTTGCTGCATCCTGCACAATCTCATGCGCACCCGCTACCCAGTCTTGCAGAACAGGCTCGTGGACCTCCAACAAGGCAATGGGGACATGGAGCCTGGGGAATGGAGGCAAGGGCGAAACCTGATTGACACTGAGGATGTGCAAGGCCCCAACAGAGCCTCACATGAAGCGAAGAAGCAGTGCAACCTCCTGAGACAATGGTGCAATTCCTCAGCTGGAGCAGTGGAGTGGCAAGACAGGATGGTAGAAGCTTTATGGATGCTTCCTTCAGCCTGTCTCATCACACCGATGAGATTGGGCCATGTATGTTTGGTTGGCCTACAATGAAGAGGGCGTTTAATAAAGAGTTGTGTTTATGTTGACATGTGTGGATAATTATTACATTATTATTGATAATAAAGAGCCGTAGGTGTGGCACCTGGGAGGGTGGACCATACAGTCCCACTATGCTTGCACTGGAGGTTTATCTATCCCACAGCTATTACCCATACCAAAGGTATCCCTGCCCATCCCACTTCTATCTTAACCCATCCCACAAGCATGCAAAGGCTTAAACCATTTCTAAAAGTTTCCAGCAAGACTTTATTAAAAAAAAGAAATTAAGCAAGTGTGTGAATCAAAAATAGACTTTATTAACAACAAGCTATAAGACAAAAAAAGAGTCTTTGGCACTCCTCTTGGTCGCTCAGTCCCAGGGGTGAAGGGTGCAGGTGCTGTGGAGGTGGCTGGTGCTGGAGTGCTTGTCATCAGCTCCTCCAGAAGCAGAAGCAGCAGAAGCGCCAGCCCCAGAAGAGGGAGCCCGTGCTGCAGAAGCCCCAGCAGAACCAGAGTGAGGGCCAGGGGGCGGGATGGTAGCCCTGTCCCTCTTGCCAGGCTTGGCAGCAGATGGCTGAGGCTTGCTGTGCTTCCTCATATTTGTGGGGTTGCTGGCTGGCAGGGAGGCTGGCAGGAATTCTGGCAGGGAGGCTGGCACCAAGGCTGGCAGGAAGGCTGGCAGGGAGGCAGGCACCAAGGCTGGCAGGAAGGCTGGCAGGCTGGCAGGCACCAAGGCTTGCAGACAGACATGAACCAAGGCTGGCAGGAAGGCTGGCAGGCAGGCAGGCACCAAGGCTGGCAGGCAGACACGAACCAAGGCTGGCAGGAAGGCAGGCAGCAAGGCAGGCAGGCAGACCGGCTGGCAGCAAGACTTGCAGGCAGGCTGGCAGCAAGGCTGGCAGCAAGGCTGGCAGCAAGGCTGGCAGGGAGGCTGGCAGCAAGGCTGGCAGCAAGGCTGGCAGGGAGGCTGGCAGCAAGGCTGGCAGGGAGGCTGTCAGGCAGACATGCAGGCAGGACAGGCAAGGCAGTCGATGTGTCTGGAAGCAGGTCTTTCCTCTGAATGGCAACCTGCTTCCGAGCTGCTTCCATTATATCTGCGGGGCTGACGCAATGCATCCTCCCCGCATGCGCAATTAACACCAGGCATCCATTAGGCTTCTGCTGTGCATCCGCTGTGCATCCGCTGTGCATCCGCTTCATCCGTTCAGCGTCCACTCTGCATCTGCTGTATCCGTTCCGTGTCTGCTTTGCTGAGGCCCACCGGAAGCCTAGCGGATGCACCATCTGCTCTCATCCGCTTCCATCCGCTGGGCTTCCATTCCACATCCGCTTTGCATCCGCCCTGCGTCCTCCCCGTGTCCGTGTTATCCGCTCCGGTTATGCAAATTTTTGCCCCTTTTGAGAGCAGATAACAAAGGATGGAACATTTTGCTTGTCCGCTGTGTCCTTTTTGCATCCGTTGGCCAGTGTGACATGGGCTTTACAAGCATCATGGTTGAGCCTTATCTTCTTGCCGCCCTGCTTCTGAGGTACTCATAATTCCTAATAACTCATAATTTTATGGAGAAACACATCAGTTTTGTAAATGGATGTGTTCAAGGAATGTAAACTTGCCTACAGAAGCTACAAATATCCTTTCACTTACACTAACCAAAGAAGATGGGCGGGGGGGTGGGGGGTGGAAATCAGTGTCACTGGAGGGATGCTGAAATTGTTAGTGATGAGATATTAGACTCTTCTTAATGCTGTAAGCAGACTTTACAGAGAAATTATCCTTCTCCTTGAATATCTCACCGCAACTAAAGAAGGAAAAAAGGTTAGAGAGGATCTTACCTGCAGCCTATTTAGTTTTAGTAGACATAATAGATTAGTCGGCCTCATTCTTAAGATCTTGACAGAAATGGATAAGAGAAATTACAAGGTACAATATTGAATATAATCCAGAAATTTTCTTATTGGGGATGATCAAAAGAAACCTGAAGAAACACATCCAATACATCATTCAACATATATGAACAGTGGCAAGAATTGTTTCTGCCCAAAACTGGAAATTAGATGACATACCTTCTGAAAATATGGAAATAAACAAAATACTTGATTGTACTGAGATGGATAGGCTTATGAGGAAACTTAAAGGTAAAGAGGAGTCTGAGTTTTATGAGATTTGGGAAACATTGTACATATGATTGGATAAGAGAAATAAGGTTTGATATGAAAAAGAATTGTAAATATAAGTAACGCTTGACACAGAACTGTTAAAATGTAATTTTCACATGTATTTTGAAAATAAATAAAATTTATTTAAAAAAAAAGATCTTGACAGATTATCATAGTTATGGGTTTTCCTGACATAGTAAATAAGCCAAAAGGAAAGGAACACATTTCACCATAATACATTGTTTCAGAAAACGTGTAAATGATGCTGCCTCTGAAGCTCTGGATTGGAATGCTAATTGTTCAATCCCTGCTATTTGTTCTGTATTCTGAAGGAGAAATCTTCTACTCTTAGGACAGCACTGACCAGATGCAGAACTTCTGTCCTTGCCACTCATAGTAGTATTATTGCTAATATTAATACAATTCCAACATAGCTTTACTGAGATGTTTGCATTTGTAAAAATTCTCTCAAACAAGGATAGATAAACTAAAAAGCAAGGCTGCTATTTTATGGATGCCTGCTTCCATGTAAGCCCCATCAAGCACAGTTGGAAGTTTAACAGCATAAATATATACCGTATATAGGACACACTAAGCATTTCAATGTCTGCTGCATCTGCATGTGTTTTTGCCTAAAACATAATGCTCATTTCTATGTACACTTTATGAGACAAGAAAAAAAAAGTCTTACCCAAGCTTCCATTGGACTGATGGTAGCAGTCTTGGTGTAAGATACCTGGAAAGTGACATGTTGCAGAAGACTGACCACTATCTATTAATTGATTCTATTGAATATGTGGATCAAATGGTGTTTGATTTCTAGGAACCATATAGATTGGTCCATGCCAATCTATTCTTAACCTGTTCTTTCAAGTCTCCAGTAGTATACTCATCACCATGTAATTGAGACTACCCATCTTCCTGCTGCTTATCCTCTTCTCTTTCCATCTACCTTTCCCAACATTAGAGCCTTTTTCAGAGAACTGGGTCTTTGCCTAATGTGTCCAAAGTAGGTGTCAAGTTAAAACATTCTTATGCCTGTTTCCAAGTTGCCATAAGAAACAGGTGGGGAGGAACCCTGAAGAGCATATGGAAAATGAACTCAGAAACACATTCCAAGCTTATCTCACAAAGATTGTAACTGAGGCAACTAGTTATTCTGGGCTGAAAATCCTCTACTGGAGAGCGTGATTGATGACACCCAATGCATGAACATATTTTGTTGGACAGTCTGAATTATGATACACCCAGAGGGGTGGAGGGAAACAGGGTCATAGATGATTCTAAATTATGTATCTCAGAGTCAGCTTCATATAGGTTATGCCAGTATGTCACTCCTAATAAATTCTTTGAAGTTTTTTTGAAGTTTGGCTCGAGTCTCATGATTTAATTAGGACAATTGCTGGAATCCTGACAGTAGGATAATTTGAACTTAATCATTTGTATCACAAATGAGACCTCTGAGTTGATTTATTCAATGATCCACTGGGTTGTTGGCTGTCTACAGTGTTCTAAAGAATCTTCTCCAGTACCAAAGTTCAAAGGCCTTAAAACTCTTCCAGTCCTGCTTCTTTGAAAAATCCATGGAATGTCACAAAGAATATCATGGCTTGTATGATTCTGATCTTTGGAGGTATTTTGCAGACACTTCAGAATCTTTAAATATCTTTTCCCAGTTCTTAATATATGCTCTACTACATACTGGTCTGGGGAGTATTTTTTGACGACTCCCTATCATCTTTCCTGATGCTATTGATTGATCAAACTTCTATGTAACATCAATCAAAACAATTGAGTGGGTGACATAAATAGAAAAACCAGATTAAAACATCCCTATTAGAATAAAACAACTGCAAAACAATGGAAAAATAAACAAACCTGGCAAAAAATCTGAACAACAAATTAAAATGGCAATATTTTTATGTTGGAAGGCTCTTCGAAACAATTTGATCTTCCAAAAGACCAACAAAGAGGGAAGCAGTCTGTTCTCCACAAATTGGAATATATTCTGTAATATCAGCATTGCTAACAAGAAGCCCCTTGCCTCAACGCCTAAAGCCATCCCAAAGTGCAGGGTTTGCAGAAGTATATCTTTCAAAGTATTTCTTTGAAGTATATCTCATTGTATATCAAAGTATACAAAGTATATCAAAGTATTTCTTTAAAGTATATCTCATTGGATGCTGATGGAAGTAAGGCAGGGGTGGGATTCAATTTTTTTAATAATCGGTTCTGTGGGCTTGGCTTAGTTGGTGGCCGTGGCTTGGTGGTCATGTTATTGGCTGAACATGGCCAACTCAATATCACTCACATCGAGGCATGCATCTCCTTGCCTGGCTTCTCATGACTGTGGGGATGCTGAAACAGTTAAGCCCATGTCACACTGAACCAACGGATGCAAAGAGGATGTAAAACGGACAAAAAAGCTTGCCATCCGTTCAAAACACGATGTACTCACTGCCTCCGTTTTGCTTCCTCTCTATCCGTCCAGCATCCGTTTATTGATGTTTCATCCGCTCCAAAAGTTTTGGGTTGCCCAAAACTTTTGCGCGGAAAATGTATCCAGTTCGTCCGTTCTGCATCTGCTACGCATCTGTTACGCATCCGTTATGCATCCACTATATCCGCTAGGCATCCGCTAGGCATCCGCGCAACTCGCATCCGCTCGGATGCAGGGAGGAAGCGGAACGGATGCGGAATGGATGCAGAATGGATGCAGCACGGAAACAAAGCGTTTAAAACGAAAAAAACGTTCGCAGAGGGGACCTATCTCGGATATTAAGGATGTCTAGAGGATGCCTAGAGGATGCCTAGAGGATGCAAAGGGACACCTATACTGCCTATAAAAAGGGGGAGCAACTCGTCTGCATCTCACATTCAGCCCACCTGTGCAGACCTCTGCAGCCTTCATCTGACTCTTCCTCTTCCACAGCATCCAGTCATGTCCACCGTGGATCGTAACACAGTCCTTTTGGCAGCCGCCATCCATCTGCAACAATGCGAAGCCATCTAAAGGCTCTGTGAACTCTATTACGGGAAGAAAAAGAGGCAGCCAAGAAGTGTCTGGGTCCAAAAATGGATCGGGAGAAGAGCAGAGTACACACTGTACAACAAGCTGATGGTGGAGCTCAGGAACGAAGATACTCGTGCGTTCCAGAACTTCATGAGGATGCCTCCAGCCATGTTTGACGAAGTTGTGCAGCGGCTGACACCCAGGTTGACCAAGGCAAACACCAACTTCCAGCCCAGCCTGGAATCTGGGCTCAAGGTGGAATTCACTCTGCGCCACCTGGCCTCAGGGACCACCTACAAAAGCATGGAGTACAGCTGAAGGGTGCCACAAAACACCATCAGCATTGTGGTCAGAGAAGTGGTGCAGGCCATCATTGAAGAATACAAGGAGGAGCTCCTCCAGTGCCCCTCCACTGAAGAAGGGTGGAAGAAAGTTGCAGAGCAGTGGTATCAGAGGTGGAACTTTCCCCACACCGTTGGAGACATAGATGGGAAGCACGTGGCCTGCAAACCTCCAGCTAACACGGGGTCCACTTATTTCAGCTACAAGGGCTTCTTAAGCATCGTCCTTTTCGCCATGGTCGATGCTGACTACAAGTTCATGTACATCGATGCTTCAGGCTATGGCTCATCTTCAGATGCCCAGGTATACAACGCCAGTCACCTCAAGGAGGGGCTGGAAGGCAACCTCATCGTGGGCTTCCCAGATCCAGAACCTCTGCCCAACAACATGCAAGATGTGCCCTACTTCATCCTGGGAGATGATGCCTTCTCCCTCAGAACCTACTTCATGAAGCCCTACACCTCCAGACTCCTCACCCGTGAAGAGAGGATCTTCAACTACAGGCTGTCCAGGGCAAGGCGGGTGGTGGAGAACGCCTTTGACATCCTGGCCAACAGGTTCCAGGTACTTCTCACCACCATGCAGCATCGCCCAGAGACCGTGAGGAGGATCGTGGAAGCTTGCTGCATCCTGCAAAATCTCATGCGCACCTGCTACCCAGTCTTGCAGAACAGGCTTCTGGACCGTCAACAAGGCAATGGGGACATGGAGCCTGGGGAATGGAGGCAAGGGCAAAACCTGATCAACACTCAGGATGTGCAAGGCCCCAACAGAGCCTCACGTGAAGGGAAGAAGCAGTGCAACCTCCTGAAACACTGGTGGAACTCCCCAGCTGGAGCAGTGGAGTGGCAAGACAGGATGGTAGATGCTTAATGGATGCTTCCTTCAGCCTGTCTCATCACACTGATGAGATTGGGCCATGTATGTTGGGTGTCCGCGGGTTCTCCGCCGTGGCACGCTCCACAGAAACCTGCCTGGAGACAGGGACTGACTCTCAGTTGGAAGAGGACTGGGTGGCAGCAGGCTGCCGGAGAGAGAGGGTCGTGAGAGGGGCTGCTGGTGCACCTCCATGGCGGACCTCACCCTCCAGGAAGCTGCACCTGGCCATGACGTAGGTCTCTCTGTCTGTCAGCTTAACCGTGGCCTGGCCAGATTTCTTCAGGTGCAGCTTCCCGTACCAGGTGTGCATGTGCTTCCACCAGCCGAGGAGCACCTTCGAAGTGTAACCCATACTCTCCGCCCTCTGTCTCCAAGCAGCCTGCTTCCGCTTGGTGTCCCTGTAAGAGCCGGTGTCCCTTCTGCCACAGATAGTCGTTCTCTCTCAGCCACTCCAGCACCTCATTCTCGTGCGCCTCCTCAATATAGTATTGCCTCCTCTCCCATTGCCGCATATGCCTCTACCTCCCTTTGGCAGGACCAGATGGGCCCTCATCAGAGGGGCTCCCAGGTGGTAAGGGCTGCTCCTCCACACCACCAGCAACAGCAGCAGCACCAGCAGGATCATCATCATCATCATCATCATCATCATCATCATCACCAGCAGGATCATAATCAGCATCAGCATCATAATCAGCATCAGCAGCACCAGCACCAGCAGGATCAGCAGCAGCAGGACCAGCAGGACCAGGATCAGCAGCAGTAGAGTAAGCACCAGCAGGGTCATCAAGTCCAGGAGCACAAGCAGGTCCAGGAACATGAGCAGGACGAGCAGGACGAGCAAGACCAGGAGCACGAGCAGGACGAGCAAGTCCAGGAGCACGAGCAGGATGAACAGGACCAGGAGCAGCTTCAACAGAGTAAGCACCAGCAGAAGCACCACCACCAGGAGCAGCTTCAGCAGAAGCCCCAGCAGAAGCAGAGTCAGGGGCAGGGGGCGGGAGGTTGGCCCTGTCCCTCTTGCCAGGGATGGTGGCAGGCTTCTGAGGCTTTCGCTTCTTCCCCATGGTTGTGGGCTTGCTGGCTGGCAGGGAGGCTGGCAGGCACCAAGGCTGGCAGGAAGGCTGGAAGGAATCCAGACACGAAGCCAGGCACGAAGGCTGGCAGGCAGGCACGAAGGCTGGCACGAAGGCTGGCAGGTAGGCTGGCAGGAAGCCTGGCAGGAAGCCTGGCAGGTAGGCTGGCAGGAAGCCTGGCAGGAAGGCAGGCAGTCAGGCAGGCACCAAGGCTGGCTGGAAGGCAGGCTGGCAGCAAGGCTGGCAGGCAGGCATGCAGGCAGGGCAGGCAAGGAATTCGAAGTGTCCAGCAGCAGGTATTTCCTTGGAATGCTGGCCATGTGCGAGCTGCTTCCCTTTATATCCGGGGGGCTTACGCAATGCATCCCCCCCGCATGCGCAATTAACCCTCGGCATCCGTTCCGCTTCCGCTGTGTATCTGTTAGGCTTCCGCTCTGCATCCGCTTCATTCGCTGTGCATCCACTGTGCATCCGCTTCATCCGCTCTGTGTCCGCTCTGCATCCGCTCTTTCCATTCTGCGTCCACTTTGCTGAGGCCCCCCGGAAGCCTAGCGGATGCACCATCCGCTCTCATCCGCTTCCATCCGTTGGGCTTCCGTTCTGCATCCGCTTTGCATCCGCCCTGCGTCCTCCCCGCGTCTGTACCATCCACTCCAGTTATGCAAATTTTTGCCCCTTTTGAGAGCAGATAACAACAGATGGAACATTTTGCTCGTCCGCTGTGTCCTTTTTGCATCCGTTGGCCAGTGTGACATGGGCTTTATAAGTGTGAAAAATGGTAATAAGTCACTTTTTTTGGTGCCATTAAAACTTTGAATGGTCACTCCACACAAGCAAAGTACCAGCAAACGAGGGGGGAAAAGTCCAGAGACGTTCCTGAGACAGGAAGTCTAGTCCTGCCAAGAATGTAATAAGGGTTAACAGAGAGGCAGTTTCTGTAAGCAACACCAGAATGTTTCCTTCCTGCCTTCCTTACAGGATTAGGCCAGCAATTTCTTCTGACAACCAGTTCTCCGAACTGCTTAGAATTTTAACAACCAGTTCTAGTGAATAGGTAGAATCCCACCCCTGAAGTAAGGTCATGAAGATACCCAATTGCTAAGCCTAGAGAGCAATGCCACACTGCAATTTGATTATCCCCCAGTGTTCTAGAGCATATACAGTCCAGCACATCATAAGGATTCACTCTTATGTTTGTTTAGGGACTGGCTAATAGTCATATTACTTGATAGTCACTGCAAATATGATCTGCCTTTTCAATCCTTCTTCCATTCTGCAAATATGATTAGCCTTTTCAACCCTTCTCCCATTTTGATTCTACTTCAAAACTCACCAATGTTGTTTACTATCATAGACTGATTGGGATAAGGAGCATTATGATGCAGCATATCTAGGAATGTCCCATTTATTATTATGCAATTGCATATACACTGCTCCATGCTCTTCTTGATTTCTTTAATGGACTTTAAAGGAAAGGCATCTTGAGGGAACAACTTCCACTGGACTTTTCCAGATTTCAAGTGGAGTGAGAAGGCTTCAGAATGAAGGAAACATGTATGATGGAATACTATCTCAGCGGTGCCACCCTCTGTTACAAAAAGAAAGTTTAACATATTATCAAAAACTTGGAACAAAAGATTAAAAACAGTAAGTGTTTTATGGAAGAAGAAAACTTGGGAACTTGTCAGGCAAATGTGGCCCAGTTTTAGTTTCCACCACTACAGTTCCAGAAATTCAAAGCTCAGACCTCCATTCTGGCACAATTGTATTGCAGTTAAAGCCCATGTCACACTGCACCAATGGATGCAAAGAGGATGTAAAATGGAGAAAAACGCTTGCCATCCATTGGAAAATGGGATGCATCCGTTGTGTACTCACTGCGTACATCTTTCATATACTCTATCCATCAAACATCCGTCTACTGCTATTTCATCCGCTCAAAAAGTTTTGAGCTGCACAAAACTTTTTGAGCGGATGAACTTTCCGCCGCGTACGATCTACATCCGCGACACATACGGGCAACAAACGTTCTACGTCCGTTGTCATCCATTACACATCCGCTTTATCCTCTCAGCATCCTCTGGGCATCTGCGCAACTCACATCCACTCCAGCGGAAAGCGGTAAAAGGAAGGAAGCAAAAGGTACACGGAATGTCCACACAGCGTTAGTAGCATGGTCATAGAAAGGATGAAAGCGGATGCAACTCAGATATAAAGCATTAAAACGGACAAAATGTTTGTATATGGGACGTATCTCGGATATTTAGGATGTCTGGAGGATGTATAGAGTATGTGGAAGGACACCTAGCGGAAAACCGATATTTCCGATAAAAAGGGGGAGGAAATCACCTGGATCTCAGTATCAGTCCAGCAGCCGTAGTGTACAGACCTCTTCAGCCTTGCGCTTGCTCTTCCACATCATCCATTGATCTCCACCATGGATCATTGCACACTCCTTTTGGTAGCCATGATCATTCAACACCAGAACCAAGCCCTGTTCAGACTGTTTCACCTTTTCTATGCAAGGAAAAGAAGGAGACGTCCAAGAGCTGTGTGGGTCCGACAATGGATCGGGAGAAGAGCGGAGTTTGGACTGTATGACAAGCTGATGGTGGACCTGAGGAATGATTACCCTCGTGCATTCCAGCACTTCATGAGGATGCCACCAGCCATGTTTGACGAAGTTGTGGAGTCTGAGACCCAGGTTGACCAAGGCAAACACCAACTTCTTTCCCAGCCTGGACCCTGGACTGAAGGTGGCACTGACTCTGCGCCACCTGACCTCTGGGACCACATCCAGAAACATGCAGTATTCCTGGAGGGTGCCAAACAGCACCATCAGCATTGTGATCAGAGAAGTGGTGCAGGCCATCATCGAAGAATACATGGAGGAGCTCCTCCAGTGTCCCACCACTGAAGAAGGCTGGAGGAAAGTTGTAGAGCAGTGGTATCAGAAGTGGAACTTTCCCCACACCGTTGGAGTCATAGATGGGAAGCACGTGGCCTGCAAACCTCCAGCCAAGTCAGGGTCCTCTTATCACAACTACAAGGGCTTCTTCAGCATCATCCTCTTTGCCATGGTTGATGCTGACTACAAATTCATGTACATCGATGCTTCAGGCAACAGGTCAGCTTCAGATGCCCAGATATACAATGCCAGTGACCTCAAGGATGGGCTGGAATGCAACCTCATCATGGGTTTTCCAGATCCAGATGCCCTACCCAACGACACACAAGATGTGCCCTACTTCATCATGGGTGATGATGCCTTCTCCCTCAGAACTTACCTCATGAAGCCCAACACTTCCAGATACCTCACTCATGAAGAGAGGATCTTCAACTACTGGCTGTCCAGGGCAGACGGGTAGTGGAGAACGCCTTTGGCATCCTGGCCAACAGGTTCCAGGTATTTCTCACCACCATGCAGCATTGCCCACAGACTCTGAGGAGCATCGTGGAAGCTTGCTGCATCCTGCACAATCTCATGCGCACCCACTACCCAGTGTTGCAGAACAGGCTTGTGGACTGTCAACAAGGGAATGGGACATGGAGCCTGGTGAATGGAGGCAAGGACAAAACCTGATAGACACTGTGTATGTGCAAGGCCCCAACAGAGCTTCATGTGAAGGGAAGAAGCAGCGTAACCTCCTGAAACACTGGTGCAACTCCCCAGCTGGAGCAGTGGAGTGGCAAGACAGGATGGTAGATGCTTAATGGATGCTTCCTTGAGCCTGTCTCATAACACTGATGAGATTCTGCCATGTATGTTGAGTGGCCCTACAATGAACAGGGCATTAATAAAGAGCTTTGTTTATGTTGAAATGTGTTGATCAATGATTACATTGTTATTGATAAAAAAGGGCCATATGTGTGGCAGCTGGGAGGGTGGACCATACAGTCCCACTATGTTTGTGCTGGGGGTTTATCTATCCCACAGCTATCCTTACCCATCCCACAGCTATCCTTACCCATCCCACAGCTATTCTTACCCATCCCACAAGCATGCAAAGGCTTAACCCTTTTTTCAAAGTTTTCACCAACACTTTATTAAGTAAAAAAAATGAACCAAGTGTGTGAAGCAAAGATAACCTTTATTAATAACAAACTGTATGACTTTATTAAAAAGCAAAATGACCCAAGTGTCTTAAGCAAAGATAAAGTGAACAGGTAACAACTCAATCTCTGGCACTCTTCTCAGTCACTCTGAGGCGTACCCATGGTCTCAGATTTAATGGGGCCAGGGACTGTGGAGGTGGCTGTGGCTGGAGTGCTGGTCTGAGGTGCCATTGGGGTGCCTGGCCCTGAGAGTACAACAGGAGATGGTGTGTGCAGGAAGCAGTCAGAGAGCTGACTCAGTCCCGTGAGGTTGATAGGCCCTTCCTCAAGTACCTGGGATGTGAGGCCCAAGACTGATGACAGATGTTCTGATGACGGGCTTGGCTGTGGGATGGAGGAAGGAGGAGTGTAGTGGGGCTGTCTGGTCTGCAGCTGGGCGAGGGGAGGCGTCTGTGGCATGAACCTGGACCTGGACTGGGAAGGGCTGCCTCTGCTGTGGGAAGTTCTGGTAGTGGTAGCCTTGGTAGTTGAGGGGCTGTTGAAATCCGTGGAAGGGCTGTGGAAGGGCTGTGACATTGCCTAGGGTGGAGGAGCAGACCTGGAGTGGGTAGGAGCAGGTTCAGCTGGGCCTGGAGGATGGTGGAGAAGAGCTGTGATCCTCTCCTTCATCACCTGGTACTGGACCTTGGGCATGCCCATGAGGGTCTAGCTCACGTAGGTGATGAAGGGCTTGCGGTTTGAGGATGGTATGTCAAAGTGGACCAGCTGGGAGAGAAGATCTGTGCTGGCTTTGATTGTGTCCCTGATCTCCAAGCGGACAGTTTGGCTCTGTCCCTCCGGTCTGCCTCTCTGCCTGCTTTCTGTGGAGGTGGAGCTGGGGCTGGGTGTGGCTTGGTCTCTGGTGGCTGCTTCTTCTTGCTCCATCTGAGACAGGGGATCCTCCATGTCCTCCGGTACAGGGAGTGCAGCTGTTGGGGGAGGGTCTCTGTCATGGGGCCCTCCAAAGACACCTGCCTGGACATGGTAGCTGTCTCCTGGCTGGAAGAGGAGTGGCTCTCTGTGGGCTGTCTGAGGGAGAGGGTTGACAGAGGGGCTTCTCCTCGGTAGTGGACCTCACCCTCCAGGAAGCTGCACTTGGCCATGACATAGGTCTCCCGGTCAGTGAGCTTGACAGCGGCCTGCCCGGATTTCTTCAGGTGCAGCTTGCCATACTACGTGTGCATGTGCTTCCACCACCCCAGGAGGACATCTGAAGTGTAGCCCAGGCTCTCCGCCTTCTCTCTCCAAGGTGCCTGCTTTCTCTTGGTGTTGCAATAGAGCCTGTGGCCCTTCCTCCACAGATACTCGTTCTCCCTCAGACATTCCAGCACCTCCTCCTCACGGTCTTCGGAAATGGAGTACTGTTTCCTCTCTCCCTTCTCCTTCCCTTGCCTCTTCCTCCCTCTGGCAGGGCCTTCAGGTCCTTCAGCAGCAGGGCTTTGAGGACCTTGGGGCTGGATCACCACAGCAGCAGCAGGAGAAGCACCAGCAGCAGCAAGAGAAGCACCAGCAGCACCAGCAGCACCAGCAGCACCAGCAGAAGCAGCAACAGGAGAAGCACCAGCAGCACCAGCAGCACCAGCAGCAGGAGAAGCACCAGCAGCACCAGCAAGAAGAGTAGCACCACCAGCAGCACCAGCAGCAGCAGAAGGACCAGCAGCTTCAGAGTCAGCACCAGGGGGTGGGATGGTGGTTCTGTTCTTCTTGCCAGGGCTGGCAGGAGTAGACACAGGCTTCCTCTTCTTCCCCATGGTGTTCTCTCAAGATGTCTCTGGCAGCAGGTCTTTCCTCTGAATGGTGACTGCTTGTGAGCTGCATCCTTTTATATCCACGGAGCTGACACAATTCATCCTCCCTGCATGTACAGTGACTGCTTTGCATCCGCTATGCATCCGCTACGCATCCGCTATGCATCCTATAGGCGTCCATGATGCATCCGTGTCATCCGCTACGCATCCGCTCCTTCTGCTACGCATCCGCTTCACTATTCTCCCCCAGAATCCCTGCGGATGTGTCATCCGCTTCCATCCGCTTTCATCCACTAGGCTTCCTACGAACATCCACTTTACATCTCTGCTACATCCTCCCCACGTCCGTTCCTTTCCATTGTTTTCCGTTTTGTTTATGCAAATTTGGGGCACTTTTGAGAGCGGATAACAACGGATGGAGCCACCCCCAAAATTTTGCTCATCCACTGTGTCCTTTTTGCATACGTTTTGCATCCGTCGGCCAGTGCAACCTAGCCTTAAGGTAGGTCACATAGTCAGCCAAAACTAACTCAAAGCCTTCTATTTTCTTCACAACAACCAAGTGAGGCAGGTTGGGCTGAGGGGGAGTGACTGGCTCAAAACCAGGTAGCTTCTTCTATCCATCAGTTTCTTATTCATTTTACCCAACACTTCGTCCAACTGTGTTACCTCATAATTCATTATCTCTGTTCCCTTATTATGAGAGAAAAGGGGTCACCCACCAACTGGTTTCCATTTTAACTCATTCTGTATGCTGCATCATGAACATGTGAGCAATAATCACCAAGGGTCAACATTTTTGCTTTCCATTATCTGACTTTGGCTGATGATGATGTATGAAGCAGAGAGAAAAGAGATAGCTTGATTTTCATAGGCTAGGTTTTGACCCTACTGGGCTTAGTGTAGCATGAAACTAGTTTTAACTAGTAAACTGAATATATGCTCAGAAAGATGCAGAGGAGTAACATATATGCAACACCAAGGTGCCATTTTTATGAAACAATTCACCAGAGGGTTAAGCAGGAGCCAAACACATTTAGTCTGTGATGAGTTTCAACTGAAAAAAAAGGAAGCTTTTCATGGCCTAATCCTCTCCTCGCAACTGGCAGCCTCTTTGGTTTGCCTTCCTAGGGACAATAGAGCAGCTAGTTAGAAAGATCAGCCTTTGCAGACATTCAAGTCATGCTGCCCAGAGCTAGGCCAGCTGAGGTAGAGCTGGGGTGTGAGCTGTGAGCTTATTAGAATTCCCAGGGTGTGGGAAACTGGATTGTATGTAACCAATCATCCTTTACCCTCTGCATAGGCAGTTGGCAAGACAAATTCTCAAAGCAGCCTAATAGATATGATAATTCTTGTTTTATTTTCCTTCAGAAAACAGCACTGATGTATTCAGACAGACTGTTAAACTTTCGCTTTGACAATTCACATTGGAAAATGTTTCCAAAATGTTTGGATTTGATGTCTTTTTTCATTCTGCTTTTCATCTCTCTCTCTCTCTCTCTCTCTCTCTCTCTCTCTCTCTCTCTCTCTGTGTGTGTGTGTGTGTATGTGTGTGTGTATAGAGATCTTTCTCTTTCCTAAAAAGAAAGATTGGGAGAGAGTATAGGAAAGCCACAGATATTTTTTTGAGATATTGTCTTTATGCATACAGTAAAAGAAATGGAATAGGGATAGGAATGCATGTACTGGCCCTATCTCCAGACTGTAGCTTACAGGTTTCTGTAAAAAGACAAGCTGATGTCGAGGTGGAGCGAAGTTAGCAGCAAAGGTAAAAGGGGAAGAGTCCACAGCAACTGAAAGTAGCCAATAGAAGCTGGGCAGATTCAAGCTCTGTCACAATTATCTCTGAAGTAATGTAAATCATGCGTCTAGCACGCCTAGAAGATGAAAATACGGATAGTCCATGACTTATGATAATTTGTTAGTGACTATTTGAAGTCAATGAAAGAAGTGACTTATAGCAGTCCTCACACTGATGACCATTGCCCCATTCCCACAATCACATGATCAAATTTCAGATGCTTGGCAACTGGCATGTATTTATGATAGTTGTAGTGTCCTGGGCTCACGTGATTGACATTTGCAACTTTCTCAGCTGGCTTCTAACAAGCAAAGCCAGTTTTACTTAACAACAATGTAATTTGCTTAACAGTGACAGCAAAAAATGGTCATAAAATTAGATGCAACTCACTTAACAACCACCTGGCTGAGCAATGGCCATTCTACTTCCAATTGTTGTAAAGTCAAGGGTTATATGTATTGTTTTCACATTGGATAAAAAAAAAATCACAAAGTCAACAGGCTTGGTGATGGGCTGGGGAGGAAAGAAAAGCTATATCATATTTTTTTTTAAATAAAGTTTTATTTGGGTTTTCACACATACAAAATACAAGTAAAACATCTTTTTTGAAAATAGCATGGGCCCGGGTTGAACTTCTTCATACAGACACAAAACTCAATTTCATGCTCCTTTTTGTGTTCTATTCCATATCTTATACTATTCTACATTTTCTATATAGTTTTTCCCCTCTTTTAATTTTCTCAATTTTATTTTTATTATCTCATCTCAATTCAAATCATTATATTTATACTTTTTTCTGTTCTGTTTCAATTTCATATTATCTTTTCTCATTAAACAAGTTTTCTCCTGTAGTTACTAATTGGAGAATGACACTTTTATATCTTTTAATTCTTATTTCTTTTTCCACTTTGTCTACCTGGGTTTTTTGTTGCAATGTTTCAGTTAAAATTTCTCTTTTGGAAGTCTTGTTAAGATTTTGCTATAAGTTCTTTTTAATTCCAGGCAGTCTCCTTTCTAGATCTTGCCCTTTTATTCTTTTTCCTCTCCTTTCCTGTTTTCAAAAGCTTTTGATTATCCAGAAATCTTTATTATCCCTTTGACTTTTTTTTTCAGCATTAAATGCCTATTAATGTCAAAGTGGATTTTTTTCCAATTTCTTGCTTAAGTCTCTTAAGGCCTTGTCACACTGCCCAACGGATGCAAAACATGAACAACGGATGAGAAAAATGTTCCATCCATTGTTATCCGCTCTCAGAAGGGGCAAAAAATTGCATAACCGGAGCGGATAACACGGACGGGGGGAGGACGCAGGGTGGATGGAAAGCGGATGCGGAACAGAAGCACAGCGGATGGAAGCGGATGGGAGCGGATGGCACATCCGCTAGGCTTCCGGGGGACCTCAGCAAAGCGGACGCGGAACGGATACAGCAGATGCAGAGCGGACGCCGAACGGATGAAGCGGATGCACAGCGGAAGCCTAGCGGATGCCGAGCATTAATTGCACGTGCGGGGAGGATGCATTGCGTCAGCCCCGCAGATATAACGGAAGCAGCTCGGAAGCAGGTCGCCATTCAGAGGAAAGACCTGCTGCCGGACGGATTGACTGCCTTGCCTGCCCTGCCTGCATGTCTGCCTGCAAGCCTTGCTGCCTGCCTGCCTGCCAGCCTTGGTGCATGCCTGCCTGCCAGCCTTCCTGCCAGCCTTGGTGCCTGCCTCCCTGCCAGCCTTCCTGCCAGCCTTGGTGCCAGCCTTCCTGCCAGCCTTGGTGCCTGCCTGCCTGCCTTCCTGCCTGCAGCCTTCCTGCAAGCCTTGGTGCCTGCCTGCCTGCCAGTCTTGGTGCCTGCCTGCCTGCCAGCCTTCCTGCCAGCCTTGGTGCCTGCCTCCCAGCCAGCCTTCCTGCCAGGCTTCCTGCCAGCCTCCCTGCCAGCCTTGGTTCCTGCCAGCCTCCCTGTCAGCCAGCAACCCCACAACCATGCGGAAGCACAGCAAGCCTCAGCCACCTGCTGCAAGCCTTACCATCCCGCCCCCTGGCCCTCACTCTGGTTCTGCTGGGGCTTCTGCAGCACGGGCTCACTCTTTTGGGGCTGGGGCTTCTGCTGCTTCTGCTGCTGAAGGAGCTGATGATAAGCACTCCAGCACCAGCCACCTCCACAACACCTGGACCCTTCACCCATGGAGACTGAGCGACCAAGAGGAGTGCCAGAGATCCATTTTTGTTTTATAGCTTCTTGTTAATAAAGTCTATTTTTGATTCACACACTTGCTTCATTTCTCTTTTTTTAATAAAGTCTTGGTGGAAACTTTTAGAAATGGTTCAAGCCTTTGCATGCTTGTGGGATGGGTTAAGATAGCAGTGGGATGGGCAGGGATACCTTTGGGATGGGCAGGGATCCCTGTGGGATGGGCAGGGATAACTTTGGGATGGGTAATAGCTGTGGGATAGACAAACCTCCAGTGCAAGCATGGTGGGACTGTATGGTCCACCCTCCCAGCTGCCACACCTATGGCCCTTCATTATCAATAACAATGTAAGCATTGATCCACCCATTTCAACATAAACACAACTCTTTATAAAATGCCCTGTTCATTGTAGTCCCACCCAACATACATGGCCCAATCTCATCAGTGTGATGAGACAGGTTGAAGGAAGCATCCATTAATCATCTACCATCCTGTCTTGCTACTCCACTACTCCAGCTGGGGAGTTGCACCAGTGTTTCAGGAGGTTGCGCTGCTTCTTCCCTTCCCGTGAGGCTCTGTTGTGGCCTTGCACATCCTGAGTGTCTATCAGGTTTCGCCCTTGCCTCCATTCACCAGGCTCCATGTCTCCATTGCCTTGTTGGCGGTCCATGAGCCTGTTCTGCAACACTGGGTAGCGGGTGCGCATGAGATTGTGCAGGATTCAGCAAGCTTCCATGATCCTCCTCACGGTCTCTGGGCAATGCTGCATGGTGGTGAGAAGTACTTGGAACCTGTTGGCCAGGATGCCAAAGGCATTCTCCACCACCCGCCTTGCCCTGGACAGCCTGTAGTTGAAGATCCTCTCTTCACAGGTGAGGTATTTGGAGGTGTAAGGCTTCATGAGGTAGGTTGTGAGGGAGAAGGCGTCATCCCCCAGGATGAAGTAGGGCACATCTTGCATGTCGTTGGTCAGGGGTTCTCGATCTGGGAAGCCCACGATGAGGTTGCATTCCAGCCTACCCTTGAGGTCACTTGCATTGTATACCTGGGCATCTGAAGCTGACCCGTTGCCTGAAGCATCGATGTACATGAACTTGTAGTCAGCATCGACCATGGCGAAGAGGATGATGCTGAAGAAGCCTTTGTAGTTGAAATAAGTGGAGCCTGAGTTGGCTGGCCTTTGCAGGCCACGTGCTTGCCAGCGATGGCTCCAACGGTGTGGGGGAAGTTCCACCTCTGATACCACTGCTCTGCAACTTTCTTCCAGCCTTCTTCAGTGGTGGGGCACTGGAGGAGCTCCTCCTTGTATTCTTCGATGATGGCCTGCACCACTTCTCTGACCACAGTGCTGATGGTGTTGTGTGGCACCCTCCAGGCATACTGCATGCTGCTGTAGGTGGTCCCTGAAGCCACGTGGCGCAGAGTCAGTGCCACCTTGAGCCCAGGGTCCAGGCTGGGCTTGAAGTTGGTGTTTGCCTTGGTCAACCTGGGTGTCAGCCGCTGCACAACTTCGTCAAACATGGTTGGAGGCATCCTCATGAAGTTCTGGAATGCCCGAGTGTCTTTGTTCCTGAACTTCACCATCAGCTTGTTGTACAGTCCGTACTCTGCTCTTCTGGTGAACCATCTTCATACCCAGAGGCTTCTTGGCTGCCTCTTTTTCTTCCCATAGTAGAGTTCACAGAGCCTGTATATGGCTTCGCACTGTTGCAGAATGATGGTGGCTGCCAAAAGGACTTTGTTACGATCCACGGTGGACATGACTGGATGCTGTGGAAGAGGAAGAGTCAGATGAAGGCTGCAGAGGTCTGCACCGCAGGGCTGCTATTCTGAAAGTGAGATCCAGATGTGTTGCTTCCCCTTTTTATAGGCAGTACAGGTGTCCCTTTGCATCCTCTAGGCATCCTCTAGGCATCCTCTAGGCATCCTTAATATCTGAGATAGGTCCCCTCTGCGAACGTTTTGTTCATTTTTGTTTCCGTGCTGCATCCGCTAGGCATCCATTCTGCATCCGTTCCGCGTCTGTTCCGCTTCCTCCCTGCGTCCGAGCGGATGTGAGTTATGTGGATGCGTAGCGGATGCCTAACGGATATAGCAGATGCGTAACGGATGCAGAACAGATGCCTAGCGGATGCGTAGTGGATGCAGAATGGATGAATTGGATAAATTTTCCGTGCAAAAGTTTTGAGCAGCTCAAAACTTTCTGAGCGGATGAAACGTCCATAAACGGATGCTGGACGGATAGAGAGGAAGCAAAATGGAGGCAGTGAGTACATCGCGTTAACCAACGGATGGCAAGCTTTTTTGTCCGTTTTACATCCTCTTTGCATCCGTTGGTGCAGTGTGACATGGGCTTTAGCTGTCAGTACAGGAAAAGGGAAAAAAAAACCAAGTCTTTTCCCTTTTCTCTCTCCTTTCAGCTTAAAAATCTTCTTAGGGAACAATGTTATTGGTTTTTTTTTAATAATTTCCATTCCAGGGTATCTTATTTGTTGCTTTTGCTGTTTGTCCCAGTCAACCAAAACTTTATCTTCTTATCTGTCTCTTACACATTCTTTTCTGGTCAAGTTCTTCTTTGTGGTGGCTATTTCTGACCACTGCTACAAGTGCCTTCCGGAAAGGGAGTAATGGCCAGCTGGATAGGAGAGATGCGGCTCTCCTCAACCCTGCAGGCAGTCTCCCCCTTCTTCACCACCTCTTTTTCCACTTTTCCCGAAACCAGCCAGCTTGGGGCACTCCAGCAGCAAGCACAGATCGAAACCTCACAGAAATGAGGCTTTGGTTTGTTGTTGAAGAAGCTCAAACTGTAAGTCTCAAAGCTATATCATTTTGAATATCCTTCAGGAACAATTAGGCCTCGAGCCAAAATTCGGATATATCTTCATAGTTATATCTTACATTGATTTTGGACACCCATTTTAGCCAAGGTTATATTTAACAAAGGGAATCTATCTCTAAATAATATAACCATAATTGTTTTGTAGCCAACTTTATTATTAAGTATTGAGTAATACCATATCTGGATTGCAAAAATCTGAGTGACCATTAAAACATACAGAAGTCTCTAACCAATTGTTGCCATTCTATGGCCATTCAGATTTTTTTCAACAGTGGTATGGTATTGTATGCCTAGAAATATAGTTTAAAATAACATAAAGTGTATAGAATATTATTTTAATTTGTTTAACAACACATTCATTGCTTTCTTGCTAATTTTAGTTTTATCTGTGAATCTTTCTAGACAGGGGTGTCAAACTCACATCTTCATCATGTGATGTATTGCAACATTTTTCTGCTAAACTTGGCATGACCAGCGCATGATGCAACTGGCTCATGGGCCACCAGTTTGACACCCCTGTTCTAGAACTTCTGTTTATGGAACCATATTTGTATCTGGGCAGAGTTCCTGACTTCAAAGTATCACAGAGTGACATATCAGAGCTGAATAAATCAGATTTTAATAAATCTATTAAAAAAGAGAAACAAATATGAGTATGTAGATCCCATCTGAAGAAAACAATATTGAAATATAGCATTAAAATAAGTTGTGATATTTACCAATTTTAGAATCTCGAAGGTCATTCTCAATCTTGTTATTTAACAAGTCATGGGAAAGATTGAGGTCGGATTAAGCTATGCAAAGGAAGAATAAATTATTCCATATTCCCTGCCTACCTTTAAAACATTATTTGATATATTTTAGGGCTCCTTCCAAACAAAAATAGACTTTAAGATTCCTCAAGCCCCAACACACACACACTCACCAACCACCACCACCACCAAAAAAAACCTAGCTTCCAAAGACTCCATCACAGTTACAGATTATGCAATATGTTTTATTATTCAGGGCAGAGGTGGTATTCAGCAGGTTCTGACCAATGCTGGAGAACCGGTAGCAGAAATTTTGAGTAGTTTGGAGAACCAGTGGTAACCTTCCCCCAGGAGTGGGGAGGGAATGGAAGATTTTGCAGTATCCTTCCCCTAGCCACGCCCACCAAGCCTCACTCACCAAGTCATGCCATGCCCACCAAGCCACGCCCACAGAACCAGTAGTAAAAAATGTTGAATCCCACCACTGATTAAGGGTGAAATCCTGGGAATCCCATTTTCTCAGAATGACCTTTCCTAAAAATTAACTACAAAAACGGTGTTGGAAAAAAATTGACATTCTCTGCACACACTTGTCTTCTGTGGAAATGCAAGGCTTCTGAAGCCTTTCTGTGTTGCCTCCTAGAACATACAAAAGTTGTGGGCTGTAGACCCAAAACATGCATAACTTGACCAGTCATTAATTCAGACATATTTTTTACTTTCTAACCTGAGAGAATAGCAGCAGGTTATTAGGATCAAGTTTCACCAATTGAATACATACACTTTCATAAACATCCAATTCTTCTTGGTATCCCATGATTTTTTCCATTAGGAACATACTGACAAGGCTTCCTTGCTGCAAGGAAGTGGATCCTTTTACAGCTCATATAGCTTGCTCCAAATGGACATGGCATATCTTCTGAAATCCAGTCCATGTCTGGAAGATGGATTTTGTGTTGACAGGCCTTAGGCAGAAAATTTTGTCATAGAATGCTTTGCATCAATCACTAATTTCCTTGGAGGACCAAGTGTGTGGGGCTTGCCTGAGTTTTGGTTTTACACAACACGAGTGACAACTGTATGGTGGTTTGACCTTATTGCTTTATGGTTGCCTTTGTTTTGATTGGTTCTCATTATGTTTTTAATCTGTTTTTATTATGTAAACTACTAAGAGTCCATCAGCATAGAAAATGAATGAATGAATGAATGAATGAATGAATGACAGTTTGGGCCTAAAACTTTCGAAGTCTATATTCTCTTTTCAGCCTTTCTTCTTTGATAGTGTTTAAGAAAGTCAGGTCCTTGTGCCCCAAAGCTAGAACACATTTATAGTTTCTGATCAAAATGCTCTGTTTTGTCTTAAAATATTTACACAGCAACCCAGATCATGATGAAGAGGAAGCAGGACAGCATGTTGAACTAATGTCTTCATTTGTTTTGTGTGCAATAAGAAAGGAATTGGCCCTGATGCTTTAATTGGCTTCTTCCAATCATTTGATTTTTATCATTCTATTGTCCTTATCTGCTCTGTAAAGTCTCAGTATTGACTACTTTATTCTGAGATAAAAGCTTGAATCACGAAACATTTAGTGTATGCTTAGCAAAGGATTGGAAGAGACAGTATTAAAGGCATGACCAATCTATTGCTTATCAATTGCTTCCAATAAAACTTCACAGAACCATGTCGGGGGAGGTTTAACATTGAGGCAAGATAATGCAAGATGACATGAATAATTCACATAATTGACCATACCACAGGCAAAATACCTGATGGATCTACACGTCACTTGGTAATCTTCTAGAATATAGCCATCAATGAAAAGCAATAGATAAGTTTGTGTCATTTTTGAAGTTCCACAGAATTTTTCTTGGTCCCTTTTTTTCTGTTTTTAACAATGAGAATGAAGGAAGATTTGTTGATGGATTAACAGATCATCGCAGAACAATTAATTTAGCTAAAGGCTTTTGCCTTTATGGTTCTTTTCCATTCAGATTTGATATTTAAATCTCACAAATTGACTGAGTTGATACATTATCTAAGCCATAATCTGGTTTCAAGGATATATCTAGTCTGTTTGGTCTGGTTCTTATGAACTGGTTGTTATACTGCATTGAAAAATCATTTTATGTTTCTTTGGCAGTCACAAATGATACAACCAAAACAAAGGCAGCAATATTTACATTGTCTTTTTTTGCTTTTGCTCTGTAGGATATTTCAGTCTTTCTACTAGACCATTGTACAATTTAATGGAACTCATTTTCCTGACCGTCTTTTTGCCAGAGAGATTGGAGTAGGAGATCTTATATTAAACTGTTATTAAATAACACTCAGCTTAGAAGCATCCATTTGAAAAATCCCTGGTATCCCTGCACAATATAGGTCCCAACTCTTTTTAATGAATGTCATGTGGGAAAGGGGATGGGGCTTCAACTGCATGGTCATCGCCACTGTAATTTACTTCAATATACATCAAGAATAAGGTACATCTTATTCTCAGAGTTACTTTTCTTGGCATCAACTCCCTTCAGACCACCAATATGGCATAAAGAAACTTGTTTGTCTTGCTCCATCATGAAAATTAAGAGTCACCATTTTTCTAAGGAAGCTTGTTACTTTCATTTGAGGACAACATTGATTTTGAAGGGAATGGCATTCATTGAGGTGAGAATTTAATAAAACAACATGAAGAAATCATCTCTTTTGCTCTTCACTGTAGCAAAGAAAGATAAAGCCACTTGGGGACTTTTCCCCTGATTCTTGACAGCAGGGGCTGCAATTCTATTTTGACAGGGGGATAATATTTCCTTAGTACTGGAAAATATCCCATGTGGTAGTGGAAACCACTTTCTAGAAATAAGAGTAAATACTAATTGTGACAACAATACATATTCAAAAGCAGGTTACAATATTATTATTCTCAACCATCACCCTGTGATCCTCCTCCAGGCATATTTCTAAACATCAAACATCCAAAGTTAATCTCCCCTCCAAAATGAAAACTTGCGAGGAGTGAAAATGGCTACAAGGAGACGAAGATATAACTGCTGCAGCATAACCTATGATATTACTATTACATTATTGTTGAAAGCATCTACCAATGTACTTACAGCTTGAAAGGATTAGCTGATGACATCATCATTGCCCAGGGATGCCTGTGGAGACTCCTTTCATGTCCCTGGTATTTTTCCATCGAAGTAGTACTTATTTATTTACCTGCATTTGCATGTATACCATAACCTAAAAATGGAGCAGGCAGTTAAGCAGGGAGGACAAAAGCCAGGAATTTTCTCAAAAAGATTGCTTCAATGGGTACATAAAAAAGAAAACAAACCCTTAAGGATCAAAGTAGCCCTGAATTCTGCCATTCTTGGAGTCCTACTAGTAGCTTTTGTCTTTCTAACTATTCCTTGGCAACTTAACTGAAAAGGACATGCTGTAAGGGTGTGTGTGTGAGACAGACAGACAAAGAAGGGAGGGAGGGAGGGAAGAAGGAAAGAAGGAAGGAAGGAAGGAAGGAGGAAAGAAAGAAAGAAAGAAAGAAAGAAAGAAAGAAAGAAAGAAAGAAAGAAAGAAAGAAAGCTTTACTGTCTACATGGAAGAAATAATCAATCAAGCCCTAAAAACAGATATCTAGGCTGAACCCATTTCCTGAAGCAGTGTTTTTTAACAGTGCTTCTGGGGGGGGGGGGGGGTGCCTCCACAAAATCATCTCAGGGGCCCTCAAAATTACAATCACAGTTATTTCACAGTCTATGTACAATATACAAAAATGCAGTGTTTAAAATCCAGTCAAAAAATTGGGAAAAGTGGTAGCAGATGCAAATTCATCAATTTTAATTTTAAATACAGTAAACATTGATATATTTAACTGTATAGACATATAGACATAAACTTCTTTGGGATGAACTCTCTCTTTAAAGTGAGAAGGGGTCCTGGAAAAAAAAAAAAGAAACACTACTCTGAGGTACTTAAAAAAACCAACTAATTGTATGCTTGGTCCTCTCATTGTGCATCATTCCCTATTTTGCTCTGATGCCAAGCAGTCGATCCCAGGATTCTAGTAAACAATCAAATATATCCAGGAAGCTTAAAGTCTGCCACTGATCCAGATTCCTGCAGTGAAGAAAAATAGCTATTTCAGCCAGTAACAATGGCGAATCATTTCACAGGGATCGAATTGAATTAAGGTAGAGCAGGAGTCAGAATAAAAGCAGCTTGACTGCTTCATAATTCACCTTGAAAGGGTTTTTTTTTTTTCTTCTTTTACTGTCTTGAACCATTTTCTGTTCCATTTGGCAATGAAAAACTTCAAAGGAAATGGCAACCATGCTACAAACTCATTTTCCATTTAGTAGAGTAAGTTAGAAAAAGCAAAAGAGGGATTGCTCCAATAAGAGGTTTATTTAACATAATAGGCAACATTTATATTTTTGGTAAGCTGCAAGCCATAAATTGAATGCTTAATGTAGTCCATAACACTGCAGTAAGGCAACTTCAGAGTTAGCATAAAAATCAATTTCAGCTTTTATTTAGCTGCCGCATAGCAGTTTAAAACATAAACTGTAACAGAACTGTGGATAACATCCAAGCATCATAATACCTTTTTGCTCCAAGCAAATCAACAAAAAGAAGACCTTCCTGTACTTAAAATGCACTCTCTTATGCGCGCGCGCACACACACACACACACACACACATTTGGATATACTTCCGTAATATTGTTCCGTTATTAATCATTTGGATTTTTGAGCATAATTTCTAAGGGGAAAAATGTTTTGTTTCTTCAACTCACCACAGCATGAGAGACACAGCATGAGAGTGTTCGTAGATTGAATCCCATGGCTCAAGGGAATTACCTCAAGGTCAACTCTTTAACTTCTTACTCACTTTTCCATTAACAAAAAGAGCAAATAACCAGCTACCCTGAACTTCCAATAGTTTGTTTATACACTGGAGGACAGTTGCTGGCATCATATAGCAGGGAAGAATAGAGGACTAGAAATAAGTAGGTCTAGAACAGACCTGGACATATTATGGCCTCAGGCCATATTCAATCCTTTGGCTGTCCCTGTCCAACCTGCATAAGTTTAATCAAATGTAGAAATCAAATATACATAAGTGTATGCCATGGACTCAATGCAACTACATTGCTTTTGTTTTGAAAGAAACTTTTTTCCCAATTTAGTTGTGTGCATGCATGTCTGTGTGCCTATGCATATTCGCAGTATTTGTTTGGCCCTCTACAACAGTCCCAGTTTCTCACATGGCCCCTTCAGAAAATTAATTGCCACCCCTGGTTTAGGAAAAGGATGGGGTTTAGTTAATCATTTTTGCTTGCCAGAGAAGCAAGGACGAAATCTTTAGTATGCCAGCAGTTCGGCAGTTTGATTCCCAATGGCTCAAGGTTGACTCAGCCTTCCAAGATCAGTAAAATAAAGACCCATATTGTTAGGGGTAATATGCTAACTCTGTAAACCCCTCTGAGCACTATGAAGTGGTATATAAATCAAAGTGCTATTGCTATTAGCAGAAGTGAACCCTAATCAGGAAAAACTTATTCCCTATATTCCCCCTTACCTTAAGTGGGATCATTGGTGGGATTCAACAATTTTTACTACTGATTCTGTGGGCATGGCTTGGTGGGTATGGCATGGCTTGGTGGGTGTGGCTTGGTGGGCATGGGTAGGGGAAGGATACTATAAAATCTCCATTCCCTCCCCACTCCCGGGGGAAGGTTACCGCTGGTTCTCGGAACCACTCAAAAATTTCCACTACCAGTTCTCCAGAACTGGTCAGAACCTGCTGAATACCACCTCTGGGTGGAATTTCAATTCTAAAAATTGTAGCCTAGTTCCTGTCCTTCCTTGACTTGACACTGCAAGATGTGGCAGTGATTGCAAGACATTTTTTCCCCCCAAAATTGACCATTCCTATTGAGGAAAGATCTTGTCAAAGACTTCCTCACCCTTCTACTGTACAAGGACAAATATTCAGAAAGTTCATTTACTACGCCATATGGCACTTCAGTACAAAATATATTAAAAGCCTAGCATTTTGGTCCTGCCAACTTCAGTGAATTTTTGTTGTGGTGCTATTGTTAAACTAATGGCATAGAAACTGCATGCCTTATTGTCCATTTTCAGTACTGCTACCTTATGATAGTAGACATGGGCAACCTTAAGTCCCATGCCCTCAAAACCCTCTATGCCTGTCCCTCAATTTATGATAGAATTCTCCATAATTTGTATGTTCATTTATAGTGAATTTCCCCATCCCTATTAAATGGGGTGCTGCCAGCCAAGGAAATTTTGCCTACCATCTTATGGAATAGTATGGTAACCAGGTTTGGCCAACCCATAATAATATTACTTTAGGAAGGATATACAGATTGGTTACTTCATAGTCATTTAGTAGACTTTCACTTTTATGGTTAACTGCAGTTTTAATAATCCCTTAGACTGCAAGAAGATCAAATCAGTCAATCCTAAAGGAAATCAACCCTGCCTGTCCTTTGGAAGGACAGGTACTGAAGCTGAAGGTCAAATATTTTGGTCACCAAATGAGAAGAGAGGATGATCAAAAAAGACCCTGATGTTGGGAAGGATTGAAGGCAAAAGAAGAAGGGGGCCGTAGAGGATGAGATGGTGAAATAATATCAACATAATGAACATGAATTTGGGTAAACTCTGGGAGAGAGTGTAGGATTGGGGTCCTGGCATGGTATTATCCATGGGATCGCAAAGAGTAAAGACAGCTTAATGACTGAACAATAATGAGCAGTTTTAATAAATCTATTACTGTTATTTGGTTGAGGTCTTAAAGATTATTTAAAGTATCACTGATTTTGTTTGCAGCCTTGAGTTCCCTGCCAGAGATCTAAGGAGTACAGAAACATTTAAATTAAAAAAAATGGCATTTATCTGCAATCTATGAGGTATTTGACATTTGAACAGCTGACCTTTCTCAGGTGTATAGCTCCCTTTAAATATTGTTACATATTGCATACAAAGTTCTCTTAGTGTCAGGATATGCATGGTGAAATAAACCTGAAATGGAAACTATTCATGTTTGGGAACATGGTATATTGTGGACATTTTGTTTAAGAATAGCTTTAATATATGCTTAAGGTCCTTTTGAGTACAAACTTCCTCAGTTAATGATTCACTTTTATATATGAAACACGTGCATCAGATCAACCACTCACTCAGTTCCCAAAATTCTCTCAAGAACAGCCTCACAAATTGTGGTTTATTGTCCTCATGACCCTCATTATTTGAAGAATAGTGCTAAAAATGAGTAAAAATTTATTTTGATGACCTTATTTTCCCCCCAAATCCCTTGGTTTTGGTTCCGTTTCTACATCTGCTATGTGAATATAAATATTCTATATAAAACCTTAAGTATCCTTTAAAAAATATTTTCCACTATTCATGATTGCAAGTGATTTTATCCTATACTTTAATAACTATATTTACAAAAATAGACCACAGTGTATACACTTTTCCTTCATATAGGCATGTCTGTAAGTTTATTTTACTTGAATCTATGCTGGAAAATTCTACAGTGTGTTTTTTGTTATATGATTTCTTTCTGAAGAAATCTAAATTTGGAAAGTGTGAATTAAGTAGATCCAGATAAAATTCTACTATTTACAGTGACAGGTGTTTTTTCCAGTAGTATATTAGAAAAATGTAACTGCCTAATTATTTTTTGAGGAAAATTTGTACCTAACATAATGTATCTTTTTCTTTTTCCTTAAAATATGTATGTGGAGAAAACTAATACCAAATAAGAAAAAGTAAATCAAAGCTCTGTATCTTTTGTTTATTCAGAGCTTGGAAGAGGTGATAAGTCTCTGTTCATGTCATTTTTTTTCTGCTTTTCAAATATAACATTGCATTAATTTGCAAATCTTGTTTTTAATAGCCAGGAAATTCCATATTATTTTAATGTGTCTTTATCCTAAAATGCTTACTGCCATATGAAATATAAGGGAAAATATATGAAAACAATATATAAAAACATATCTATTTATCTATTTTATTATCTTTTAACCTTATTTTGCAAAGCTTTTTCTCCGGCAACATTGAATTGTTAACTAGGGCATACAAAACCTTTGCCAGACCAATTCTCAGATACAGCTCATTCACCTGGATGTTGGACATTAATACAATTGAGCAGGTTCAGAGGTATTTCTCGAGAAAAGTACTTTACTCCTCCACTCATAATAGAATTCCCTATGCCTCCAGGCTCAAAATTTTGGGCCTAGACAATCTGGAACTGCACTACCTGTGGTCTGATCTAAGCATAGTTCACAAAACTGTCTGCTGTAGCATCTTGCTATCAACAACTTCTTCAGCTTCAATTACAATAATACAGAGGCAAACAACCAATATAAACTCAAGGTAAACCACTCCAAACTCTACTGCAGAAAATATGACTTCAGCAACAGAGTGGTCAATGCCTGGAACACCCTACCTGACTCCATTGTTATATCCTCAACCCCTCATAGCTTCAATCACAAACTGTCTACTGTGGACCTCACCCCATTCTTAAGAGGTCCTTAAAGGAGGCATGCATAAGCACACCAGCGTGCCTACCGTCCTTGTCTTACTGTCCCCATTTATCTGTTTTAATTCCTTTATTCTTGCTTATGTTCATACTTATACTTGTTATCTTGTACATGCTTGACAAATAATAAATAAACAAACAAGCAAATAAATAAATAAATATCATCTACCTGCCTCTGTTATCTTGAAATCAACATTTGGTATATATTTTAAAATTCCATCAGGACTTTAAACCATGTTTCCCTGTTCAAAACAGGGAAATGTTCCCCAGCCTGGATGGACCCACGTAATACAGGTTGTAATATAGGTTGTTCCAGTAAATATCAAAAAAATATTTTACAGAATTGGTCTCATCTTAAAATAATCATTAACATAATTAACATTATGTTAAATCTTATTTAAATCTTTTGACTGATTTATTATAAGAATCAGTTTGGTGTGAAGGTTAAGGCATCGTGATAGAAACCAAGAGACTCTGAATTTTAGTTTTGGGCACAAAGCCTTGGGCACAAAGGCAATTGAATGAGTTTGGGTTGCCCACTTTCCCTCAGCCTTGGGAAGTGGCAAAGTGGCAAACCGCTTCAGAATTCTTTCCAAGAAAACTAATGACTGCACTAACTAAAGTCACCAAGAGTCACCAGGACTTGAAGCACAGTCATCGTCATCATCATCATCACCATCATCATCATGTACCTTATGATTCTTGACTCTTGACGAATGTATCTTTTGCTTTATGTATATATATTTGCACCAAAACAAATTCCTTGTGTGCCCAATCATACTTGGCCATTAAAGAATTCTATTCTATTCTATTCTATTTTATCATCATTAAAGTTACTACAATCCTGATGGATTTTGAGATTTCACTAACAACCCATTTCCCATATAAAACTTTGTCATGTGGAAAAAGTTTATATTCTATAAAACAGTGAAAGACAATGTAGGTGAAAAACTTTACATAAGAAAACTATTTTATTTTCGTATGTGAAAGGGGGGAAAGGAGAAAGACTAAAAGTTGAATCTTTTTTTAAAGAGAGAAATGAACAGAAAAGCATGAGAAATCACAAATGGCAAAGGAGAAAAAGCACTGAAAACAATAAAAAATTTTAAAAAAAAGATTTTAAAAGAAGCAAAGACTAAAAAAAATCTAAATACAAAAATAATTGTAATAGGGATTTGAAAATGAGGCACAATGAAATTCAATACAAGAATGCTGCAATCTCTGGTCAAGATATCCCATCTCTTTCTGAAAAATATGAAAAAAATATTTAAAAACTTCTACTTCTTTACTCATCCCAGAAAAAATAAGCTTCTCTGCAGCCTCTTAGATCATAAATCTTCACTCCAGGATCCTGAGATAAACAAAAAAAAATCAGGATTTTTTAAATAAAAACAATAATCCCCTTTTATTTTGCTGCCAAATGAGCTTCACTGAATAGTGTGAATATTTTGTAGAAACAGATCTGAAACAATGATTATCTTTTTCTTCTTGCTGACATAAATGCAAGATGCAAAAACTGTGTTCTAGATCTGAAAAATCTCACAGAAATATGACCGAGTTTCTATAATGAATAGAAATAAAAGCCTCGATAATGTTTCAGTTTCTGGGTGATATACCACCTGCAGTTAAACACAAAGATCTCTTGTACAGATTTACTATAAACTTATCTTGCTTATTTTTAAGCATTGTAAGTAATGCTTAAAAATCATAAAAGTATCCCTATTAATTATATGTGCTGTAAGGTTTCATTTTTTACTCTCAGCACTGTTCTAATATCTCTACTACATTGCTTATCAGATTTTCAAATTGGATAACTCTTTTTTAAAGTGATTCATGAAAGTTTGGGAAGGTTTTACTCCACTATTTTCTGTTTTAGAGAATCAAGATCTTTGCTTCATCTCCAAAAAGTTTGTGTTTGCCTCATCGTTCTCCCAAGAGTCATGGAAGGAATAATAATAAATGAGACAATCCATGTATTTTTTGACCAAGCATGTTTTTGAAGTCCTTTTCAAGTCTGTCTTAGATAAAGGTTTCTCCAGCCACTCTGTAATTCTAAGAAAAGGTACTTTAAAGAATGGCAGACAATTGCCAAGTTCATTTTCTGCATACTCAAAACATATTTTTGAAAATGAATCTGAAATATACATCAGTTCTAGTATTGTGTATAACAAAAATACACAAACAATGATTCTTCTTTCGATGGTATCTGGACCATTTCTTCTTTCTTTGTTTATTTGCAGCTTTAACTCATTATATCAATGTTTCTTAACCCTAGCAACTTTAAGATGTGTGGATTTTAAGCCCCAGAATTCCCCACCCAAAAATTTTGGGAGCTGACATCCACGTATCTTATGGTATCGAAGGCTGAAAAACACTGTGTTATATCCCTGTAGCTGTTTATATCATTTATATCTATGGCATGTTATAGTGTCTCTATAATTTGCTTCTAAAATGTTGTTTTTATTCGTATTTGTACTTGGAACTGTTTAGAAAGACCCTATGTATGAATCTATGCATGTTTCTGCCTACAAAAAAAAAGCTTGGTGTCATGTTTTTCTCACTCTCCTCAATGCTATAATGTACAAATTTATCAGAAGAAAAGAGAAAATAAATCTTAGCATCTTCTGTCACTAAGCATTTCATTTCTCTAATTAACATTCCCACTGACCCAGAGATAAATTTTTGTGCAAGTGACACAAATAACCAGAAATAGAGCACTCTGATGTCTGCCTGTTTACAATAATGGAAGTTCTTTCTTTCTTTCTTTCTTTCTTTCTTTCTTTCTTTCTTTCTTTCTTTCTTTTTTTGCCATTGTGTGCTACTAAATTAATTATCCACAATCCCAAAATCTGCATAAATATCCAGAGTTCTTTTCTTTTGATTTACCTTTTGATGGTGAATGAGCCACAGAAAAATATTTTCCATTTCCATTGCTTGAATTTTGGATTTAAATCATCCAAACTATCAAGGTAGATCTTTCTAAGGTGTGAATAATCTGCTATTTAATTATACCCCTTGGCTTTGGCTAAGAAAGCAATAATCCCAGATCCAATCTACCAATATATGTTGATGGATACATTACATGCTTGTCTGTTCTTTTTACCTGCTCGCCCATTATGACTCCAAATTTACCTTCATCTGCAGATAATAATAACAATTATTATTAGCTACATCAACTCTAATAAAGAATCTGGCTGGAAATGGTGAAAATGTTCTTAGAAAATATAAATACATTGCAGAGTTCTTTGGTAAAATTGAAAAAATTCATTTCAGCTAGGATATGAGATAGCTGAGAAAAATGTATTTCATCAAGGTTGAGATAGCTGTGACCACCATGCTGATGAGGTTTAAAGCCCTTTTAGAGAAAATTAAATCAAAGAGAAAAGAATTATGCTACTGAACCTCAAAACAGTCCTACTACTTCCTCCCTTCATTTTCCACATTCAGTCTTCATAGTAAATTGAGGCATGTATATTTTCACATGTAATTCAGTAAGATTTATTTCTAAATAGGCAGATTGCACAGTAATAATTTCAGTGCATATCTACCTAACAATACATGCCAGTGAACTTAGCCAGAGGCCTACAAAAAACCTATTCTTTTGTTTCTCCATTGGGCTTGATTGACAGAAATCCCATACAGGTTAGTGACAGATGTTTTTTCATATTTTTAAAAAATATGTGCCATTTTGCATATTTTTGTATATATTTCTGTGCACAACTTGCATGAAGACCCACACTGACACTTTTCAACTAGCATTCATTGAGAATGAATAAGCTCCTTGCGTGAACACAAGTAATTCATGTCAAAAATTGATCTCAGGACAGAAAAGAGAAATATTTAGATGCACACTAGGAATGAGGGCTTTGGGGTTTGGGCTTCTTTGTATTTCATTTGCGAATGAAACATAAAGCTTGGCCATGGGACAGCAAAATTTGGTTGACATATTTTTGTTGACTTCAAGATGTGGGGGATCTGCTCAAGTGGGGAACCAGAGTGAAGAAGGCAGCAGGAAGCCTCAGGAAGTACACTCCCCTGGGGATGCCTAAAACTTTCCAGAATTAGAGACAAAGTGACAAAATACAAGATATTTGTACACACCTGTTATTACCATGCAATGAAATACCAGAAAGTGCAAAAAAAGCCCCTGTCTATCCATGAGAATTTTCTGAAGTTCTTTTCATCTCCACCTAAAACAGGGGTGTCAAACTCAAGGCGCATGGGGAAAGGCCCTGGAAACACCAAAGGACTGGCCCGCAGTGCCTCAACCAGGGAAAATGGAGATGCCCCCCTGCATCCCATTTTCAGTCAAAATTGCCTCCTGCAGCCCTCTGCCAGGGAAAATGGAGCTGAGGGGGGCCACATACATGGCCCCCCAGGCCATTTTTGCTGGCAGAGACCTAGAAAAACAAATTTAAAACAAAACAAAAGGAGAAATGTTTCTCCTTTTACATTTGAGCATGCAAGAAGGGACAGGAAAGGAGAAAGGGGAAAAATAGACAAAGAAAAAAAAGAAAAAGAAAAGATGAGAAGAGACCAAGGAAGGGAAAATAAGGAAAGAGGGAAGGAAAAAAAGAAAAGGAAGGAAAGAAGGAAGGAAGATTATAATGAGAGTGAGGAAGGGTCTAAGGGAAGTCTGCCTTAGCACTTGGCCACCACAGGTGTCCTCAACATGAATGATGTCAAGCTGGCCACCCCCAACATGGCCAAGCCCACTCTGACCCTTAATGATCAAACAGCCCTCAATGCAGCCCTCAAAGAAATCAAGTTTGAGACCCCTGACCTAGAAGAATTTCTCGGGGGGGGGATTTTTCTGATCTGTGTTAAGTTTAATGACTTAGAACAAACTTAGCCACCTGGGGCTGGCTGAGAAATTCTGGAAGCTGAAGTCTACAAGTCATAAAGTTGCCAAGTTTAAAGGTTTCTGACTTAGGGTGCCACAGGTCAATGCTATATGAAGGACAAGAAATTGAATTTTAATGGTGATTCCCATACTGGGAGTCATAACAAGGCCAAGGAACAACTGCCTAAACATATCCCACTGACACTGTAAAACAATTAGCATCCATACCTGATTTAATAGTTTGTGTTTTCATTTTTTGTGCTTTTGCCCTCACAGATCTTTTTAATATTTCAACAATGGCACAAGCTTTGGTGTTGACAATCTAAATGTGAAGCTTAGGGGGCCTGATACAAAAGTTTTTGTTAGCAATACTGTTACATATTAGCATACTCCAAATACTCTATTTCCATTGGTCCACAAACACTTGAATCTGATTGGTGTTCTACTTGATGGTGATTGGCCCAAAATAGCGAGCCTATGATTGGCCACCTCAGTGGCGGGAGAATCAAGGAGCCATCATTGGCCGCGAGCCGTGAGCAGCCTCTCTATAAAAAAAGGGCTGCCACAGCTCCTGGCTCAGACAGAATTTAAGAACTAAATAAAAGAGATGAAGAACTAAATAAAAGAGCTGGTCTCGAGTCTCATTCTTCGTGAACACAACAAAAACAGTTGAAAACAGACTAGGGTGGGGTTGGCAGAAGTTGTGAAATATCACAATATTAACATGGAAAAATTCTGCTGAAACATTCATCTGCAAAATAAAGAAGGATCTTAAAAACTAGTTTATAAAACCAAGGCTGAGCTGAAAATATGGTATAGAAGGTGAATTCACACCTCTTAAAATCTATGCTTTCACACTCAAAATTTACAGCTTGGAGTTTACTTTGCTACTGGGGTAGATTATAACACCTACCAAATGAGAACATAGTATTCCTCCAGAATTTTGGGGTGACATTTTCTATATATAGATGAAATATGTAAGTTTTTCTGCCCAGATTCTCTTTCTAGAGAACCATTTTACTACATCATTCCAGAAAACTAGCATTTTGTCAGAGATTAAAATAAATACATAATCAACTCCCTCTCCTGGCAAAGAATAATAACATTGCAAAATGTCCTCTTCTTTAGGAGAAGGGATGGCAGAACCTGGGGGTAGGGTGAAAGGGGGATCACTCTAGAATCCTTATGTAGTCACAAGTGAACTAAGTCTAACCCCTTTGAGCACCACTGATCCTCTAAGCAGATGCTGACCATTCATTGAGAAGATTTCTGTGCATAAGATTTTAGCAATACATCAGTTTAATTGAAACTTCACACCTGGTCTTTCCCACTTTGCAGATAAGTGGGAAGAACAAAGACAAAACATCACTAAAAGTGAAAAATGGTATATTTTTTAAGGAAAGACGCATCAAGAGATGCAGGGATAGCTTAGAGCTCAACCCTTCCTCACATAAGAATAAGCATCCCAAAGAAAGATCCCATTCTTCTGCCCCAAACATTCCTCCTAGAGAAGCTTTCCTCCCTTCTTTGTGGGAGGAAACAGCCTAGAATTGATGTCCTCCACAGTGTCTACTGAGCATCAATATACCACATAAGCCTTCCTTGACAAGCAGCAGACTCTGCCCTACCTTATTGATTAATCTAGTTTTTTGATTTGCTTAATTAAAAATGACAAATGGGAAGCTGGCATGCTAGACAATTAAGTATTACTTTATTTGTGAATCCCTATATGGATGGCAAAGGTAATCTCATCATGAAAAGCAAATGTAACATAACAAAGTTCAGGTTGTTTATAAACAAAGGTAAAGGTACTTTGGAATGGTAAAAAAAAAAAAAAAACCATCTTCCTGGCCAGAAAGTAATGGAGATCAACCTGTCTGGTTGTTTTGGTATGGTTGGCACATCTCTTGTTTCTGTTGTTATTGCTATGTATTTCTTCTGAAAAATATGTTTGTTGATAAATTATATTTTTAAAATAAAATCAATATAAGTTTTATACCAAAGCCTAAGAACTGTCTAATTGTCTATCTCCAAAAAAGCAAAATTGTTTCTCATAAACATCTCTGCAATGTAGCTACTTTGCTACAGTTTACATAACATGCTTTCTCAAAGGCTGGAGAGCATTAGGATAGATACAAGTGGAAGGCCTGGTTGTATTAAATTGACCTCAGTCCTCATATACCAGTAAGTAATCAAACAAAGGATCCCCAGTAATTGACTGATTATTGCTATTCCTAACACTCATTCTATTTTCTCCCTGTCATTATCATAATTATATTATGCCCTCTCTGCATGTGGCATCTGGGGCTAGGTAATGATCCCAAAATAGCATGGCAAAATGTATTAAAGCAGAGTAAATTACTCATAAAAATTGTATAATTTTTGACACAAGTGATGCTTGAAGACTATATATATATATATATATATATATATATATGTATGTATGTATGTATGTATATATATATATATATATATATATGTTTTTTTAGGCTTTCGCGGGTACTTACATGTGTGCTGTTTAGCTTCCTTCGGGTATTATCCCACGTTATTGTAGTTCTGTTAAAGTTGTAGCAACGTTTCAGCAGAATCCCATCTGCCATCATCAGGCTTCTGTTTGGATGTGTGTCTCACAGTTCCTGGTTTCAAATTCGAGGCTGGTCCATTCTGATTGGCAAGGAGCCTGGGTCTGTGTTCATTGGACTTGGAGTTTGATTGATTGGTGTTTCTGGTTTCTTCTGTCTGTTTTGTGGCTTTGACTGGCTGGCAACCCTCTGTTCTTGTGTTGGAGGCTTTCAGTGCAGCTTGGCTTCGTGTGAAAGGACGGCTGTTATTCATTAACAAGTTGGGTTTCACCTGGGTGCCTGGTGGGGGGGTTTTGAGTTGGAGACATCAGAGGGAGTCCGTCTGTGCTCAGGTGTTTGTCTGTTTTGTGTTGTGGAGATCTTTCTATTTGAGAGTGCAGGTCACACCAAGACATAACAGAGACCTAGAAGACCAACAGACCTATGGAACAGGTGTCTTGCCCTACATAAGAGGTACCACAGATAAAATCAGTAAGATACTACACAGGCATCACATCAAGACTGCCTTCAAAACAGACAAAAAAATAGCAGCCATCCTGAGAAACTCCAAGGATAAAATTGACCTGGAAAACCAAGTCATATATGAAGTTCCCTGTGCATCATGCCCGGCCACATACATTGGACAGACCAATAGAAGAATAAGTACCCGCCTGGATGAACACAAAAATGCAGTAAAAAAGCTGGAACACACCTCCTCACTAGTCCAACACATGAAAACCACGGGTCACAACATCAACTTCAATGGCACTAAAACTCTAGCCACTATAGAAAACCCCAACCACAGAATCATCAGAGAAGCCATAGAGATTGAAAAAAGACCTGAAAGCATGAATAGAAGAGATGATTCCAGCAGACTGTCAATCATTTGGAAACGTGCACTCTCAAATAGAAAGATCTCCATGCCACAAAACAGACAAACACCTGAGCACAGACAGACTCCCTCTGATGCCTCCAACTCAAACACCCCCCCCACCAGGCACCCAGGTGAAAACTAGCTACCCAATAATCTACAAAATCTTTTTAAAAACTCTTTGTCCTTTTCTACTCTTTTTGCTGTATTTATTAGGTTATTTTAATAGAGTTGGATTATTCAACAAATATGCACAGAAGGCTTTCTAAGAGATGTACCTAAATTTATAGTGTACGAACAGGATCCCTTTCACTGAAACAGTACTCAAGTAGTTACTGTATTTCCTTTGTCTACTAGCTTTAAGGCTAGGTCACATCGGCTGATGGATGCAAAATGTATGTAAAAAGGACACAGCGGACAAGAAAATGTTCCATCCGTTGTTATCTGCTCTCAAAAGTGCCCCAAATTTGCATAAACAGAACGGACAACAACGGAAAGGAATGGACAGGGAGAGGACATAGCGAGGATGTTAAGCGGATGCTCCACAGAAGCCTAGCGGATGGAAGCAGATGGAAGCGGATGGCATGTCTGCAGGGCTTCCGGGGTAGAACACCGAAGCGGACGCGCAGCGGATGCAGAGCAGATGCCTAGCAGATGACGCAGATGCATCACAGATGCCTAGCGGATGCCTAGCGGATGCCTAGCGGATGCCTAGTGGATGCCTAGCAGATGCAAAGCTTTCACTGCGCATGCGGGGAGGATGCACTGTGTCAGCCTTGTGGATATAAAAGGATGCAGCTCGCAAGCAGATCACCATTCAGAGGAAAGACCTGCTGCCAGACACATCTTCAGCCAACAACCATGGGGAAGAAGAGAAAGCCTGTGCCTACTCCTGCCAGCCATGGCAAGAAGGACAGGACCACCATCCCACCCCCTGGTGCTGATTCTGCTTCTGCTGGGGCTTCTGCTGCTGGTGCTGACTCTGCTGGTGCTGGTGCTTCTACTGGTGCTGCTCCTGGTGCTGGTGCTTCTGCTGGTGCTGCTCCTGCTGCTGGTGCTTCTGCTGGTGCTTACTCTGCTGGTGCTGCTCCTGGTCCTGCTGGTGTTGCTGGTGCCCCTGGTGCCACTGGTCCTGCTGGTCCTGCTGGTCCTGCTGATGCTCCTGGTGCTGCTGGTGCTGCTGGTGCTGCTGGTGCTGCTGGTGCTGCT
>BLBF01000003.1:35423733-35438040 GCA_015471245.1 Laticauda colubrina | reverse complement strand
CTGGTGCTGCTGGTGCTGCTGGTGCTGCTGGTGCTGCTGGTGCTGCTGGTGCTGCTGGTGCTGCTGGTGCTGCTGGTGCTGGTGCTGCTGGTGCTGCTTCAGCTGGTGCTGCTGCTGGTCCTGCTGGTTTGGTGGACCAGCCCCTAGAACCTCAAAGCCCTACTGATGAGGGCCCAGAAGGCCCTGCCAGAGGGTGGAAGAGGCATTCGTGAGTAGGACGAGGAGACAGTACTCCATTGAAGAGGAACATGAGGATGAGGTGCTCGAATGGCTGAGGGAGAACGAGTACCTCTGGTGGAAGAGACACAAGCTCTATCGAGACACCAAGCAGAAGCAGGCGGCCTGGAGAGAGAAGGCGGAGAGCCTGGGCTACACTTCGGAGATCCTCCTCGGGTGGTGGAAGCACATGCACACTTGGTACGGGAAGCTGCACCTCAAGAAATCTGGCCAGGCCTCAGTCAAGCTCACCGCCCGGGAGACCTACATGATGGCCAATTGCAGCTTCTTGGAGGGTGAGATCCGCCACCGAGGAGCAGCCCCTCTGTCTACCCTCACTCTCAGGCAGCCCACAGAGAGCCAGTCCTCTTCTGGCCAAGAGTCAGCTCCTCTGTCCAGGCAGGTATCTGTGGAGCGCCCCATGACGGAGACCCCCCCGACAGCTGCACTCCCCATGGCAGAGCATGTGGAGGACCCCCTGATGCAGTTGGAGCAAGAAGAGGCCACTGCCACCAGAGACCAACCCACATCTACCCCCAACTCCACCTCCACAGAAAGCAGGCAGAAAACCAGACCGGAGGGAAAGAGCCACACTGTCCTCTAGGAGATCAGGGACACCATCAAAAGCAGTGTAGATCTCCTCTCTCAGCTGGTACACTCCAACATACCATCCTCTAACAGAAAGCCCTTCCTCACCTACGTCAACCAGACACTCATGGACATGTCCGAAGCCCAGTACCAGGTGATCAAGGACAGGATCACAGTTCTTCTGCACCACCCTCCAGGCCCAGCTGAACTTGCTCCGACCCAGTCCAGGTCTTCTCCTCCACCCCAGGTGACGTCACAGCCCTTCCAAGGCTTTCCACAGCACCTCACCTACCAAGGCTATGGCTACCAGGAGTTCCAGCAGCACAGGCAGCCCTTCCTAGTCCAGGCACTGGTACATTGCACACCACAGGTGCCAGCGATGCCAGCGATGCCACCAACACCACAGATGCCACCGACGCCTCACCTCGCTCACCTGCAGACAAGACAGCCCAACTACACTCCTCCTTCCTCCACCACACAGCCGAGCCAGGCCTCAGAACATCTGTCATCGGTCTTGGGACTGACAACCCATGTCCTGGAGGAAGGGCCTCTCAACATCATGGGACTGAGCCAGTTCTCTGAGAGCTACCTCCACACACCATCCCCTGTTGTCCTCTCAGGGCCAGGCACCCCAATGGCGCCTCAGACCAGCACTCCAGCCACTGCCACCTCCACAGCACCTGGACCCTTCTCCACTGATACCATGGGCACGTCTCAGAGTGACTGAGAAGAGTGCCAGAGACTGGGTTGCTACCTGTTGACTTTATCTTTGCTTGGGACATTTTTCTTGGGTCATTTTGCTTTTACAGTTTTTTATTAGTAAAGGTTATCTTTGCTTCACACACTTGGTTCAGTTCCTTTAGTAAATAAAGTCTTGATGGAAACTTTTAGAAATGGTTTAAGCCTTTGCATGCTTGTGGGATGGGTAAGGATAGCAGTGGGATGGGCAGGGATACCTGTGGAATGGGTAATAGCTGTGGTATGTGTTAGGATAGCAGTGGGATGGGCAGGGATACCTGTGGAATGGGTAATAGCTGTGGAATGGGCAGGGATACCTGTGGGATGGGTAATAGCTGTGGGATAGATAAGCCTCCAGTGTAAGCATAGTGGGACTGTATGGTCCACCCTCCCAGGTGCCACACCTATGGCCCTTTATTATCAATAACAATGTAATCATTCATCAACACATTTCAACATAAACACAACTCTTTATTAAATATCCTGTTCATTATAGGGCCACTCAACATACATGGCACAATCTCATCAGTGTGATGAGACAGGCTCAAGGAAGCATCCATTAAGCATCTACCATCCTGTCTTGCCACTCCACTGCTCCAGCTGGGGAGCTGCACCAGTTTCTCAGTTGGTTGCACTAGTTCTTCCCTTCTTGTGAAGCTCTGTTGGGGCCTTGCACATCCACAGTGTCTATCAGGTTTTGTCCTTGCCTCCATTCACCAGGCTCCATGTCCCCATTCCTTTGTTGACAGTCCACAAGCCTGTTCTGCAACACTGGGTAGTGGATGCGCATGAGATTGTGCAGGATGCAGCAAGCTTCCACGATGTTCCTCACGGTCTCTGGGCGATGCTGCATGGTGGGGAGAAGTACCTGGAACCTGTTGGCCAGGATTCCAAAGGCGTTCTCCACCACCCGCCTTGCCCTGGACAGCCTGTAGTTGAAGATCCTCTCTTCACGGGTGAGGCATCTGGAAGTGTAGGGCTTCATAAGGTAGGTTCTGAGGGAGAAGGTGTCATCCCCCACGATGAAGTCGGGCACATCTTGTGTGTCGTTGGGCAGGGAGTCTGGGTCTGGGAAGCCCATGATGAGGTTGTGTTCCAGCCCCTCCTTGAGGTGACTGGCGTTGTATACCTGGGCATCTGAACATGAGCCGTTGCCTGAAGCATCGATGTAAATGAACTTGTAGTCAGCATCGACCATGGCGAAGAGGATGATGCTGAAGAAGCCCTTGTAGTTGAAATAAGTGGACCCTGAGTTGACTGGAGCTTTGCAGGCCACGTGCTTGCCATCTATGGCTCCAATGGTGCGGGGGAAGTTCCACTTCTGAAACAACTGTTCTGCAACTTTCTTCCAGCTTTCTTCAGTGGACGGGCACTGGAGGAGCTCCTCCCGGCATTCTTTGATGATGGCTTGCACCACTTCTCTGACCACAATGCTGATGGTGTTGTGTGGCACCCTCCAGGCGTACTGCATGTTCCTGTCCGTGGTCCTTTGAGTTGCGCAGATGCGCAGCGGATGCCTAGCGGATATAGCGGATGCGTAACGGATGACGACGGACATATAACGGATGTTCCCTGTATCCGTAGCGGATGTAGAACGAATGCATTGGATACTTCATCTGCTCAAAAAGTTTTGTGCAGCTCAAAACCTTTTGAGCAGATGAAATCTCAGTAGATGGATGCTGGACGGGTAGAGAGTATGAAAAATGTATGCATTGAGTACAGTACGGATGCATCGCGTTAACCAATGGATGGCAAGTGTTTCTCTCCATTTTACATCCTCTTTCCATCTGTTGGTGTAGTGTGACATGGGCTTTAGTCCAGGGAAAAGCTATCTTCCATGTTTTGCACAGTAGTGGGAAATGAACAGAAGAACTAACCACGTTTTAGTAAACCTGAATAGATTTGGCTTTCTGAAAATATTTAGTCTATCACTGATGGGAAACCCATAACTTCTTTATCACCAGAAGCTTCTCTTTATTTATTTATATTTAGATTATCTAACAGATCAAAGCTTTTGATTTTTCCATTTCCAATCTCTTTTCACTAAAGTATTTTATACATGCTTTCATCATCACTTTTCCATTTCACTTAGGAGCATCTGCAGGAAGCAGGGAAACACTTGCAAAGTTGCCATACAAGTATTTTATGCAGATACTATAGAAATAATATGCTGCCTCAGAAAATACATGAGTCCCTTCTCGTGAAAGCATTCCCTTACCTTAAGAGCATCTAAATCATGAGTTCTACTATCAAGTAGGGTAGTGTTCAGAAAGTCCAATATTTTCATCACTTCCACAATTGAGCTCCCCCCCCCCCAATTTTAGCTCTTCAGTGTGTGAATAGAATGCAGTCATGAGTGACTCCATGCAACAGATGCATAATTCACTGAAGTTACAATAAAAAGAGAGATCCAGTCTAGAAATAAGGAGAATATTTTTTACATTTAATTAATCAATGGAATAACTTGCCTCTTGGAATTGCTGGTGTTCCATCACTGGAGGTTTTCAAAAATAGACTGGAAAACTATTTGACCAGGATGGAATAAGATCTGCTGCTTTGATTTGGGGGTTCAAGCAGTGGTGGGATTCAAACATTTTGTATTACTGGTTCTGTGGGTGTGGCATGGCTTGGTGGGCGTGGCAAAGGAAGGATACTGTAAAATCTCTATTCCTTCCCCATTCCTGGGGAAAGGTTACTACAAGGTTACTGGGGTGGGGCCAGTCTGAGGTAGTATTTGCTGGTTCTCTGAACTACTCAAAATTTCTGCTCCCGGTTCTCCAGAACTGGTTGGAACCTGCTGAATACCACCTCTGGGTTCAAGTAAAAAAAGCCCCTGCTAGTCCTATGATTCTGTATTCTATGAAATCATGCTTCAACAATGTCTTGAACATAGAAGGCTGTTCTGGGACAAGAAGGATTCAAAACCTTGATGTAATTTATTTATACCATGAAGTCCCTAAGTCTTGGTGTGATAGAGTTGACTTCTCTACTCACCCTCAGCAATCTTATAATATTCTTTTAGTAACTCAGTCTCAACTATGAATATTGGAAGTACTGATAGATATTTAGAATGCTGTTCATCTATAGTAAATATGTCTGCTATGTGATGGATACAGTTGTTGAATATTCACAATGGATAGCTCATTCCAGTTAAAATACTTTCCTCGATCTTCATCCCTCCAAAGTCCACCAAACATAACATGGTTAGTTCTGTAAATGACACAGACTTCTGAAACAAAACATATTTTTTTAGAACTTTGATAAGATAGCACAACATTGCCTCACTGCAACTATCCTGAAGTTCTAAAAACTTAGTTCTTTTGTTGTCAAAGTGCTAGATAACCATAATCTCCACTGCCTGTTGCCATTTTAAAAAGAAAGATGGAATTTAAAGGAAAGGATTTACTGGGTATTTCCAGGACAAGCACATATTTCACAATAGTGTCTTAAGCCCATGTCACACTGCCCCAACAGATGCAAAGAGGATGTAAAATGGACAAAAAAGCTTGCCATCCATTGGAAAACGTGATGCATCCATTGTGTAATCACTGCGTACGTCTTTCATACGCTCTATCCGTCGAGCATCCGTCTACTGCTATTTCATCCACTCAAAAAGTTTTGAGCTGCACAAAACTTTTTGAGCGGATGAACTTTCCACCGCGTACAATCTACATCTGCAACACATATGGGCAACAAACGTTCTACGTCCACTGTCATCCGTTACACGTCCGATGTATCCTCTCAGGCATCCGCGCAGCTCACATCCGCTGCAGCTGAAAACAGAAAGAGGGAGGAAACAAAAGGTACATGGAACGTCCACATAGCGTTAGTAGCATGGAAATAGAAAGGATGAAAGTGGATGCAACTTGGATATAAAGCATTAAAACGGACAAAAAGTTCATATAGGGGACGTATCTCGGATATTTAGGATGTCTGGAGGATGCCTAGAGTATGTTGAAGGACACCTAGTGGAAAACCGACATTTCCTATAAAAAGGGGGAGGAAATCACCAGGATCTCACTATCAGTCCAGCAGCCATGGTGTGCAGACCTCTTCAGCTTTGCTCTTGCTCTTCCACATCATCCATTGATGTCCACCATGGATCATCAAACACTCCTTTTGGTAGCCACCAACATACAATACCAGAACCAAGCCCTCTTCAGACTGTTTCACCTTTTCTATGCAAGGTGAAGGAGACGTCCAAGAGTGTCTGGATCTGAAGAGGGATCAGGAGAAGAGTGGAATTTGGACCCTTTGACAAGCTGATGGTGGAGCTGAGGAATGAAGACCCTCGTGCATTCCAGCACTTCATGAGGATGCCACCAGCCATGTTTGACGAAGTTGTGGAGCGTCTGAGACCCAGGTTGACCAAGCCAAGCACAAATTTCCATCCCAGCCTGGACCCTGGACGGAAGGTGGCACTGACTCTGCGCCACCTGGCCTCTGGAACCAGATACAGAAACATGCAGTATGCCTGGAGGGTGCCACACAACACCATCAGCATTGTGGTCAGGGAAGTGGTGCAGGCCATCATCGAAGAATACCTGGAGGAGCTCCTCCAGTGCCCCACCACTGAAGAAGGCTGGAAGAAAGTTGCAGAGCAGTGGTATCAGAGGTGGAACTTTCCCCACACCGTTGGAGCCATAGATGGGAAGCACGTGGCCTGCAAATCTCCAGCCAACTCAGGGTCCAATTATTACAACTACAAGGACTTCTAAAATATAGAAGAGGAAAAAGGAGAAAACTTGGCTGCGATAATGATAGAAATATTGGCAGATCTTTTGGAAATTACCGAGGAAAAGATGATGGACGGAGTAGATGAGATATACCGAGTTTATACAAGATATGCGATGAGAAATAAACTACCAAAGGAAGTACATATTAGATTTATTAAAAAATCCATCAGAACACAAATATTACAAGTGGCAAGAGAAAAAACATTGAAATATAAAGGCAAAGAGATTGTGGTTTTAAAACAAATACCTAGAAGAGTAAGAGAGATGAGAAGAGAATACCGATTTTTGACCAAAATGCTATTGGAAAATGAAGTGAACTATAGATGGCTGATACCAGAAGGACTAATTTTTACGTGGCAAGAGCAGAGACATAGAATTGACTCGTTTGAAAAGGCAGAACTTTTCTATGCAGAATTTTTTGGAAGAAAAAAAGAGGAGGCAGAGAAAGAGGTCTCATTAATTGAGTTTCAGGAGGAACAACTGGAGATTGAAAAAGAGAAAGGAGTTGTAGGTGGACAGGTAGATAGTAAACAACAACGTGAAGTGAGAGCCACGAGAGCTGTTAGACCCAAATATAAAGCATAATCATGGAAGAAAAAAAACTGATTACAATGAATATAAATGGACTTAACTCAGCTGTTAAAAGAAGGAAAACCTTCCACAAATTAGAGAAATTAAAATTTGATATAATTTGCTTACAAGAAGTTCATATTAAAAAGCAACATGAGCAATTGTTAGTACAGCCAAAATTAGGGAAAATATTTACTTCTTTGATTCAATGTAAGAAAAGAGGAGTGGTTCTCTACATTAAAGAAGATATTCCAGCAAAACTGATCTACACGGATGAAGATGGAAGAGTATTAATGGTGGAAATAATGGATAATAATAAAAAAATACTCTTGATTGCAATTTATGCTCCGAATAATAAACAAGAAGAGTTTTATAAAAAACTACATATGGAAATAATTAGACTTGACTAGGTTAACATAATTATGATGGGAGACTTTAATGGAATTGTGGACAATAAATTGGACTATATAACAACAACAACAAAACAAAATAGAAAGATTCTCCCTAAATCTTTTTTTAAAATGACAGATGAATTAACCTTAAAAGATATTTGGAGGGAAAGAAATGTTAAAACTAAACAATATACTTTTTATTCTAATAGACATTTATCATGGTCCAGATTAGATATGATTTGGATCTCAACAGAATTAATATCTACTATTCAAGAAACAAATATTGAAATAAGTACTTGGGCAGATCATAGTCCAATGACAATTAAATGGAAAGGACAAAAAAAAAGATCGAGATGGACATTAAACAATACTATTTTAAAGGAGAAAGACTTTATACAATGGATGGAGAAGGAATTGGTTTTTTTTTTTAAAGAAAATAAAAAAGAAGATACTTCAATACAGAATGTTTGGGATACAATGAAGGCATATGTAAGAGGTTTGATAATAGACTATACAAGAAAAAAGAATATTAGGAAAAGACAAACCTCCAAGGCCTTGGAAGATGAATATATAAGACTTGAAAAAGAATTACAGAAAATACCACAGAAAAAAGATATTAAATTGAAACTGGATGTAATTAAGCATAAAATGGAATTAATAGAGAAAGAAGAACTGGCACAGAAAATTAGAAATTCTAAACAGAACTATTTTGAAGATGCAAATAAACCAGGTAGATGGCTAGCATATAAACTGAGAAAGGAGAAGGAATCAAGAAAAATATTGAAACTAATAGATGATCAAGGTCAAGTTTGTTGTGGTAATAAGGAGAAAAAGGAAATTATTCGAGATTATTATGGACAACTATATAAACAAGAGAACATTGATGAGGAAAAAATTAAACAGTATTTACAGAATGTTAACTTACCGAAGATACCTAAAGAGACTGAGGAAATGTTAGAAAGCAATATAACAATGATGGAATTAAATGAAGCATTTAAAAGACAAAATAATGGGAAAGCACCATGTCCAGATGGGCTTCCGGCAGAATTCTACAAAAAATTTCAAGAATCATTGAATACTCCATTGTTAGAAATTATGAATGAAGTTATGTTAAAGAAGATGACACCCAAAACATGGTCAGAGGCTTATATCACACTTATTTTAAAGGAAGAGGCTGACCCGTTGCAAATTAAGAACTATAGACCTATTTCCTTATTGAATGCAGATTATAAAATCTTTGCTTCAATCTTAGCAGAAAGACTGAAAAAATATTTAAATAATTTTATTCATCCTGATCAAAATGGATTTTTGCCAAAGAGACAAATTAGAGACAACATGAGAGTAATTTTGGATACCTTGGAATATTATGAGGCTCATCCTGAAAAACAAATGGCTTTGATATTCCTAGATGCTCAAAAGGCATTTGACAACGTGAACTGGAGATTTATGTTATTACTATTGGAACAGATGGGCTTTGCCAGAAAATTTATTCAAGCAATAGAAGCCATATATAATAAACAGACAGCAAAGGTAATGATGGAGGGAGAATTTACAGATCTTATTAATATAAGAAGAGGTACAAGACAAGGATGTCCCCTATCTCCTTTGTTATTCGTATTAACTTTGGAAGTGTTGAATAGAAATATTAGAGATGACAAAAATATAAAAGGAATGAAAATTAAAAAGGAAGAATTTAAACTACAAGCTTTTGCTGACGGTTTAGCTTTTATTCTGGAAGACCCGTTAGAAACCGCTCCAAAGTTATTGGAAAAGATAGAGACATATGGTGAGATGGCTGGCTTGAAAATAAATAAAGATAAAACAAAGATTTTGACAAAAAACATGATATTGAGACAAAGAGAAGAATTGACAGATCTTTTGAAAATTCAAATTACAAATAAGGTTAAGTATCTGGGGATATATTTGACAGCAAGATGTAGCACATTAAAAGAGAATAATTATATTAAACTCAAACAACAGATAATTACAGATTTGAAGAAATGGGAAAATTTACAATTGTCATTAATAGGGAGAATTTCAACAATTAAGATGAATATTTTACCTAGAATTTTATTTCTCTTTCAAACAATACCAATTAGACTTGGAAAAGACTATTTTGAAGATTTAAATAAAACTATGTTGAAGTTTATATGGCAAGGTAAAAAAGCGAGAATAAAGTTAAAACTTTTGCAAGATTTTGGCCTGCCTAATTGGGAACTGTATTATCAAGCTGCAAGTTTGACGTGGGTCAAAGAATGGATAACATTAAGAAAACATAGATTGTTGACATTAGAAGGACATGATTTACTGTTGGGCTGGCATGCTTTTTTATGGTACAAGGGAACTAAAACACAGGGGTATTTCAGAAGACATTATATACGGGAGTCTTTGTGGTTAAATTGGGAGAAGATAAAAAAACAATGTTACTTGAAAATTCCAGTTTGGTTATCGACTATTGAAGCTTTTTCCTATCCTATGATCTATAAAAAGGAACAAACAGTTAGATATGGGGAACTGTTGGATGAAAAGGTTGGACTTAAAACGATCCAAAACTTAGAGGAACAAGGTATAAGGATGAATTGGTTTTCATATGCGCAAATACACTCAAGATATCTTGAAGATTTTAAAACGGAAGGATTCTATGATAAACAGACTGATTTAGATAAGATATTGATGGGTACTGATGAGAAAGTGATTAAAAAGTTTTATGGTTATTTATTGGGAATTAAGCTAGAGGAAGAACAAGTTAAAGAAACTATGATTGCTTGGGGGAAGAATTTTGGATATGGAATTGATTTAGAGCAATGGCAAAAATTGTGGTCTCAAAATTATAAAATGACAATGTCAATAGCATATAAAGAAAACTTGTATAAGATGTTTTACAGGTGGCACCTTCCCCCGACAAGAATAGCAAGAATGTTCAAGAATAAATCTGAAAAATGTTGGAAATGTCATCAGATACCTGGCTCATACTATCATATGTGGTGGACTTGTGAGAACGCCAGAAAATATTGGACTAAAATTCACATGTGGTTGGAAAAAATGACAAAGAAACACATAGACTTGAAACCAGAGATCTTTCTATTGGGAATTTTACCTGATATATATAATAAAGACTTGAAATATTTGATTGTAAATGTATTAACAGCGGCTAGGATTGTATTTGCTAAAAATTGGAAGAATGAGAAAATACCATTGCAGGAAGAAATTATTGAGAAAATATTGGAATGTGCTGAGATGAGTAGATTGACATTTGAAATTAGAGAACAAGAAGATAACCAATTTTATGCAATTTGGGGTTATTTTTATCAATGGTTAGATGATAAAATACAATAATAGAGCATTAATATTATATATATGAAGGGTTTTTAGGATTGATTTGTTATGATCATATGATAAGTTATAGAATAAATTGTTTGAAGTATTGTTATCTCACAAAGCATGAATGATTAAAAGTATAGTCAGAAAAAGATTTTTTTTTTTTTTAGTAATATTAGAATATGGATTGACAATATGAGTGGTTATGCAATATAATTGTAATTGACACTATAAAATGAATGCACAAAACTGATGAACCAACCGATACACCGGAAGTACATATGAGAGTAGATGTTTTTAATGTTTTGTACGTTTGTCTGTTTGTAGAAAATTAATAAAAATTTATATAAAAAAAAAAAAGATGTGCCCTACTTCATCGTGGGTGATGACGCCTTCTCCCTCAGAACCTACCTCATGAAATCCTACACTTCCAGATACCTCACCCATGAAGAGAGGATCTGCAACTACAGGCTGTCCAGGGCAAGACGGGTGGTGGAGAATGCCTTTGACATCCTGGCCAACAGGTTCCAGGGACTTCTCACCACCATGCAGCATCACCCACAGACTGTGAGGAGCATCGTGAAAGCTTGCTGCATCCTGCACAATCTCATGCGCACCCGCAACCCAGTGTTGCAGAACAGGCTTGTGGACCGTCAACAAGGCAATGGGGACATGGAGCCTGGTGAATGGAGGCAAGGACAAAACCTGATAGACACTGTGGATGTGCAAGGCCCCAACAGAGCTTCACAAGAAGGGAAGAAGCAGCGCAACCTCCTGAAACACTGGTGCAACTCCCCAGCTGGAGCAGTGGAGTGGCAAGACAGGATGGGAGATGCTTAATGGATGCTTCCTTCAGCCTGTCTCATCACACTGATGAGATTGTGCCATGTATGTTGAGTGGCCCTACAATGAACAGGGCATAAATAAAGAGCTTTGTTTATTTTGAAATGTGTTGATCAATGAATAAATTGTTCTTTATAATAAAGGGCCATATATGTGGCAGCTGGGAGGGTGGACCATACAGTCCCACTATGCTTGCACTGGAAGTTTATCTATCCCACAGCTATCCTTACCAATCCCACAGCTACCATTACCCATCACACAGCTATCCATCCAACAGCTATCCTTACCCATCCCACAGCTATCCATCCCAAAGCTATCCTTACCAATCCCACAAGCATGCAAAGGCTTAACTCTTTTTTGAAAGTTTTCACCAACACTTTATTAAGTAAAAAAAAATGAACCAAGTGTGTGAAGCAAAGATAACCTTTATTAATAACAAACTATGACTTTATTAAAAAGCAAAATGACCCAACTAAAGTGTCTTAAGCAAAGATAAAGTGAACAGGTAACAACTCAGTCTCTGGCACTCTTCTCAGTCACTCTGAGGCGTGCCCATGGTCTCAGATGTAATGGGGCCAGGGACTGTGGAGGTGGCTGTTGCTGGAGTGCTGGTCTGAGGTGCCATTGGGGTGCCTGGCCCTGAGAGTACAACAGGAGATGGTATGTGCAGGAAGCTCTGAGAGAGCTGACTCAGTCCCGTGAGGTTGAGAGTCCCTTCCTCAAGGACCTGGGATTTGAGGCCCAAGACTGAGGAAGGGCGTGGCTGTGGGGTGGAGGAAGGAGGAGTGTAGTGGGGCTGTCTGGTCTGCAGCTGGGTCAGGTGAGGCATCTGTGGCCTCTGTGGCGTCCGAGGAACCTGGGTCTGGACTGGGAAGGGCTGCCTCTGCTGTGGGAAGTCCGGTAGTGGAAGGCTTGGTTGGAGAGGGGCTGTTGAAATCCATGGAAGTGCTGTGACATCGCCTGGGGTAGAGGAGGAGACCTGGAGTGGGTAGGAGCAGGTTCAGCTGGGCCTGGAGGGTGGTTCAGAAGAGCTGTGATCCTCTCCTTCATCGCCTGGTAATAGGCCTCGGGCATGTCCATGAGGGTCGGCTCACGTACGTGATGAAGGGCTTGCGGTTAGAGGATGGTATGTCAAAGTGGACCAGCTGGGAGAGGAGATCTGTGCTGGCTTTGACTGTGTCCCTGATCTCCAAGAGGACAGTGTGGCTCTGTCCCTCCAGTCTGCCTCTCTGGCTGCTTTCTGTGGAGGTGGAGCTGGGGGTGGGGGTGGGTTGGTCTCTGGTGGCTGCTTCTTCTTGCTCCATCTGAGACAGGGGATCCTCCACATCCTCCGGTATGGGGAGTGCAGCTGTGGGGGGGGGATCTCTGTCGTGGGGCCCTCCAAAAACACCTGTCTGGACATGGTAGCGGTCTCCTTGCTGGAAGAGGAGTGGCTCTCTGGGCTGTCTGAGGGAGACGGTTGACAGAGGGGTTGCTCCTCAGTGACTGATCTCACCCTCCAGGAAGCTGCACCTGGCCATGACATAGGTCTACTGGTCAGTGAGCTTGACAGTAGCCCGGCCAGATTTCTTCAGGTGCCGCTTGCCATATCAGGTGTGCATGTGCTTCCACCACCCAAGGAGTACATCTGAAGTGTAGCCCAGGCTCTCCAGCTTCTCTCTCCACACTGCCTGCTTCCTCTTGGTGTCACGATAGAGCCTATGGCCCTTCCTCCACAGGTACTTGTTCTCCCTCAGCCATTCCAGCACCTCCTCCTCATGGTATTTGGGAATGGAGTACTGTTTCCTCTCCACCTTCTCTTTGCCTTGCCTCTTCCTCCCTCAGGCAAGGTTTTCAGGGCCTTCAGCAGCAGTGCTTTGAGGGCCTTGGGGCTGGTCCACCACAGCAGCAGCAGCAGGAGAAACACCAGCAGCAGCAGGAGAAGCACCACCAGCAGCAGGAGAAGCAGCAGCAGCACCAGCAGGAGAAGCACCAGCAGCACCAGCAGAAGCAACACCAGGAGAAGCACCAGCAGCAGCAGAAGCACCAGCAGCTTCAGAGTCAGCGCCAGGGGGTGGGATGGTGGTTCTATCCTTCTTGCCAGGGCTGGCAGGAGTAGGCACAGGCTTCCTCTTCTTCCCCATGGTGTTCTCTCAAGATGTCTCTGGCAGCAGGTCTTTTCTCTGACTGTTGACTGCTTGCAAGCTGCATCCTTTTATATCCGCGGAGCTTATGCAATTCATCCTCCCCGCATGCGCAATGAACGCTTTGCATCCGCTACACATCCGCTATGCATCCTATAGGCGTCCATGATGCATCCGCGTCATCTGCTACGCATCCGCTATGCATCCGCTCCTTCTGCTATGCATCTGCTTCGCTGTTTTCCCCCGGAAGCCCTGCAGATGTGTCATCCGCTTCCATCCGCTTCCATCTGCTACGCTTCCTATGAACATCCGCTTTACATCCCCGCTACATCCTCTCCACGTCCGTTCCTTTCCATTGTTGTCCGCTCTGTTTATGCAAATTTGGGGCACTTTTGAGAGCGGATAACAATGGGTGGAAAATTTGCTCATCCGCTGTGTCCTTTTTGCATACATTTTGCCTTCATCGGCCAGTGTGACCTAGCCTTTATTTGGTTGAGACACTAGAGAATTTTCAAGTTAACTTTAGATTTGAACATACTTTTCTCAGCAAGAGAAAGGTACATTCTGTTGATTTGTTGCTGCTATGATGCATGACTGTGTGAAATGCAAGAGTGCATTCTGCTACAGTAACAACATTCTTTGCTTTGCTACCTGGTTTCACACACAAGCACACAAAAATGTTTCATTTTGCAGAACAGCTCTCTATGCTTCTCAGAAAATATGGGGTCTGCAGACCATAGATAGATAGATAGATAGATAGATAGATAGATAGATAGATAGATA
>BLBF01000003.1:35398955-35417695 GCA_015471245.1 Laticauda colubrina | reverse complement strand
CCCTGTCCTATTGCTTCTTTTATTTTTCTTATATGTACCCATTTCATGTATTCATAACTATGTTTGTACTTATACCTGTTACCTTATAAGCGCTTGTCAAAATAAAATAAACAAACAAACGAATAAATAAATAAATAGATAGATAGATAGATAGATAGATAGATAGATAGATAAATAAATAAATAAATAAATAAATAAATAAATATTCAGAGAAATTAGGAGGCTTACTGGGGTTCCCTCTGAAACTATAAGATCTGAATTCTGATCTTTTGAATGATTTGGTTTTTCAAAGTAATGCAGAACGTGAGAATGCTAGCTTGCAAAAATTCATAGCTACTACTTTTATGTTTTTGTACTAGTTAGTCGCAGAAGGTATAGAGGAAACGAATGATTGATAGGTATAACTTTTAATCAAAGGGAAGCTGTTTGCTAGAAGCTCTCTAATCATAATACTTTTGGGAAATAATTGATTTAGATTAAGCTTTGCTGCAAATTCTTCAATGCCCTTCGTTAGTTTTGTTTCATATGAAGATGAATTGATTTAGTCAAATCAGTATAATAAATTCTATTTCTGGCTTCTCTACTTTTTAATCCCTGATCCTCAATTTTCCAGTCGCTTTACTAATATATAGATTAGCATTTTAAATTCTAAGCATCACAACTGTGTTTTATAATATTCTATTTGTGATGTGCATAGTTTTATTTTATTTTATGTACTCAGGCCTACTGCTATAAATTATCAAAAGATCATAAGCATAAGTGGGATTTTCTTTTCAAAAAACATAGTATTATTTATCAGTTTATAACAAGTCCATTTTAGTTGCAAACTATAGGATGGTGATAAAGATAAAGTTGTTTGTTGGAAGAATACCTCATCTTCCCCCTCCCAATATCAACTTTTCAGTACTGCATTTGCAAACATTCTTAAGACCATTTTTTCCAACTGATGGTAGAAGCAGAAGAGAAAAAGAAGGAAAAGCAGAGAAATAGAAGCAGCAGAAAAGGGAGGAATGGAGTAGAAGAGGGTGTTGATGGAGAAGAAGGAGAAAGGGAAGGGGAAGAGGAAGGGGAAGGAGATGATATAGGAGGGGAAAGAGCAGGAGATGATAGAGTAGGAGCATTAGAAGCAAAGAAACAGAAGTAGAAAACGAAGCAATGACTTACAACATGACAAACATACTTTACAAACATTTTTTCCAACCCATTGTTTTAAGAATTATGTACTCAAACCTCTGCCTGGCATGATTTATCTTCTAGATTAATTTTTTACTCATCCTTAATTAAAGAACCAAATGATAAACTACCAAGTTTTGCTTTCCCAGATAACCCAACCATATATGCTGTACAATTTTCACCCTCCTATCTGTATATGATTGAGTCCCAGGAAAATCCTGCAGACTTCCATATATTATTCTAATTTATCTTACTATATCTGTTACCCAAAAACCCTAGAGTTGAAAGAGGTCCTTTTGGTCAATCTCTTGCTTTTTTAGTGCAGGAATCTCAAATTATCTCCAGTCAAACAAATCCACCAAATGACAATCTAATACCTTTATTGTATAACGGCTTTATCTTCAAGTAGCGTTTATGGTTATTGTGTTTTTATGCTCCCACCCACACCACAACACTTGATTTGAATCTGCTTTCTTATGATCTGCAGTCCTATTCAAGTTAAATCAAATGGTCAATAAAGGCTGCATTTGACTTCTGCGTCACTTCAATGTCAGGCAATGTATTCATCTGTCCTTCAGAGATGGTTGCATAGCTGTTTCATTTATATGTCTGTAAATGTTAATGTTCTGGCTAGGGGATGCTCAGATAGGAAAGTACCAACAGGACCAACCAGTCAGCATGCAGGATGTGCATAACCACACAACACATGATTCTGGTTTGAAATGTGTATGCATTGGCCCAACTACAACCATCTACAACCCTAACATCAACGCCTTCTCAGCAGTATGCTCGACATTTATACACAGTAGCGGACAAGTCTAAATCCAGCTCGAGTTACAAGGTAGAGGAAGTGAACAACTTTCACATCTAAATATATTAGATTTTCCCTACCATCTCAATGTAGGTTTTATGGGATTAAGCCTATCCTCCATCGTCATATCTTTCAAAAGACATTGCCAACAGTTCACTTCAGTTCAGTTCAGTTTAGTTTAATTTAGCTTAGATTAGTTTTGCTTAGTTTTGCTGAGTTTAGCTAAGTTTATTGTCACTGCACCTCGTGCAATGAAATTAAATGCCATCTTCAGTATACATTGTAACTATAAAAATAAAACACAAACACACATCCTTCACATTCTATACAACTGAATTGAAAACCCCTGATATTGCATTAATATTGCACTATTGCACTTAGTAGAGTGCATTAAAATATTACGCTAAAAAGACATTGCTAACAGCTTTGTTTCCTTCAGAGACAAAGCTCTTTTTCTGCCATTGTGAAACTGTAGAAATCATATATTTGACCCTCCCCTTCACAAATCAGGGGAATAATGTGCTTTGGAAGACATTCTCTCTGTCCCTTATTTTACTGACTTGCTGGAGTAGGTCCTGTGAAGATGTTGATTGCATGATGTCACAAGAGTGGGAAAGCAAGTTTACATACGGTGCTTTGTTCCGCTGTACAGATTGTCTTATATTTCCTCCACTGATAATGAACAGAAAGCCCTCCCAGCATTGCAATCTGAACCTTGCATTCCTCAACACCATTGCACTTAAAATGTCTGTCCTCTATCGGTATTTAGGCATTGCCATTACATGTTGTGGGTTTTCAATTCAACTAGTGCTGTGGATAATGTTTCCTGTATCTTCTAATTAATCAGAACAAGCAAAAATGAAAATATGATTATGATTGTATAGAAAGTCTATGCAATTTTCTATTAGCTGAGCTTCGGTTCCTTCAGTTCTGAAATTAGGTACAGTAATTTTCAGTTCCATTAATTTCAGTAGGGCCAGTGATCTTTTATAGCATCTCAGGATTGAAGCCAGGTCCTTTTAAAATTTGTTTGAAGCCAACATAGGAAGCAATTTACTATATGTACTCTATATAGTATTCTGAAGACAGGAATCTGATATATTGATCTAAAATTTGCAGAAACCGGAAAGTTTTTAAGTGATTTCTGATGAAAGACTACTAGTTGCAACAGAAAATATTTCATTCATATGCCAAATCTGATGGGTAAGGGATGCTTATTTAAGATTGGGTGGAAAAGGTGGGGGAACGGCATTGCAACGATACAGCATGTGATCTTGGAGGTCTGAGATCACTGCCGATATCTTTGCTCCTGGATGGTCCAATTGGATCTAAAGGGTCCCAAAGAGATGGTGAAAATGAAAAGCGCATCTTGTCAATCCCAGGGATACCGCAAAGTCCCTGGTAGATCCAGGAGAAGCTCTTTTTGCCAGCGGCAGAGAGGCAGCCATTAAAGCTGCTGAAGTTGGGACAGCTCCGAAAAGAAAGAGAACAGAAAGAGAGAGTGTGCCTGTTTGGTGAGAACTTTTTTTTTATTCTTAGATCTGAAAGGAAAAGAAAGAATCTGTAAAAGTTTTGACAGAAGTGATTAAGCGGCAATTTTAAACAGGAATGTCAAAGTAATGTTTTTTTTTTCATTGCTGGATTTTCTATACATGATCTTATATTTTGAAACTGGACTGTTTTTTTTTTAATCTATTTTTTTTTTCTCTCCTTGATTTTGTAACATTTTAGACTAGAGACTCCCTTTTAGTTATTTCTTTTTTAAAATAAATTTTCTTTTTTTTTTATTAATCATTATATTTTGCTTGGAAAAGGAGGGGGAAAGTGAAAGCAAAGAAACTTTGTAACACTGCCAACTAGAGGCTTGGAAATATTCTATTCCTCTTGTGACCAGACAAAGCTGAGAAAGAAAGAACTGAGACTTTTTTTCAAGGACATTGCTATTTGATAAGATAGAGGGAAGAGCATGGGAAAGTATTTTTGCAGGTGCTCTTCTGCATTTCTATCAACAGCTGGAGTCTGGTATTGAAGTTTATAGGAAAAGAAAAGGTGATAAGTTTCTGGAGAAGAGTGTTATAACAAGAGCCTTGGTTTACTAAACAAAGTGCAGTGTGTTCTTTTGATTTTTCCTAAGCTGCACTACTTCTCCTCAACAATTTACTTTTTGAAATAGCTATTTGGATTTTTAGCTCTTTGGAACTTGTCTTTGTTTTTGTTTTTGTTTTGTTTTTGTTTTTGCTTGTCTTTGGAAGTTAAATTTTTATGCTTGCTTTTTATTTTAAAAGAAAAGTTTTAGTATTAATGATTCCCTTCCTTTTCTTTTTAAGAGAGTAGCCTTTTTTTCTTTTTCTCTTTCTGCCTTGCTGGTATTTTTGTCTTTCCATCTACCTCCCATACTGATTTTTTTCTTTATCTTCGGGGTCTTTTTTTTTTTCCTCTTATGCAGCCTTTTATATTTGACACCTCTTAATTGGATTAAGGTGTTGAAGAACCTGAAGAATTTCCCCCTTTTTTTTTTAGCTTTTTATTCCTCACTTTTCCATCTTCTTTAGGATTTTACAACTTTTTCTCTTTTGTGCCTGTTTATGGTCTTTTCCTTCATTTCTGAATTTTCACTGTTATCTAACCAATCGATTAGATTAAAGTATACAAGAACCTGAATAATTTTTTTTCTTTTTTTATTATTATTACTATTTGGCTTCTTTTTCCTTACTATTTTTATTTGAAATTGCAATTGGTTATTTCACAGTTGGATTAAGGTCTAGAAGTACCTGAAGATTTTGAATTGTTTGAAATGAGTAGGAAATTAACAGCTCCTGTTTCTTCAACTTCTACTTCCTCTTCTCCACCATCTAGAGGATAATGTTCAACACAGACAATGTAAGGCAAGAGAAAGAACAAGAAAAAGAAAGAGAAAAAGTGACCCTGCAGATGATTATGCAAGGAATTCAAAACATTCAAACAAGATCAGGGAATATTGAAAAGAGAATAGAGAATATCGAACAAAGAACAGAGAATATTGAACAAAGATCAGGGAAAACCAATGAAAAAGTGGAGAACATCCAACAAATGATGATGAAGTATGATAAGAGACTACTGAAAATTGAAGAAGAAGATAAAGAGATAAGAAGATTGGAGACATTGATAACAGATTAACTGTGGTTGAACAAGATAAAAGTGGTATGCTGAGATGGGAGATGGACAGATCAGAATTTTATCTTAGATTCCAAAACATAGAGGAAGAAAAAGGACAACATCCAGCTGAGATAATGATAGAAATATTGGCTGAAGCTTTGGAAATAACCGAAGAGAAGATGATGAATGGAATAGATGAGGTCTATCAAGTCTTCACAAGATACACAATGAGAAATAGCCTACCAAGAGAAGTTCACATCAGATTTACAAAGAAAGCCATTAAAACACAAATATTGCAAGTGGCAAGAGAGAAAACACTGAAATATAAAGATAAGGAGACTGTGGTTTTGAAACAAGTACCCAGAAAAGAGATGAGAAGAAAATACCAATTCTTGACCAAATTGCTACTTTAAAAAGAGATGAATTATAGTTGGTAGATTCCAGAAGGTTTAATGTTCACATGGCAAGAACAGAGATACAGAATTGACTCAATTGAGAAAGTTGAATCATTTTACACAGAATTTTTCAGAGGGAAAGAGGAAGAGGTAGAAAAAGAAATTTCACGAATTGAATTCCAAGAGGATTGCCAAATGACAACTGAAAAAGAAGAATGTGCAGTAGGTGGAAAGGAGGGAGCCAAAGAACAGCATGAACCAAGATCCATGAGAGTTGCCAAACCTAATTATAAGATATAACCATGGAAGAGAAAAAAATGATTACAATTAATATAAATGGACTTAATTCAGACGTTAAAAGAAGGAAAACTTTCCATAAATTAGAGAAATTAAAATTTGATATAAACTGCCTACAAGAAGTGCATATTAAAAAGCAATATGAACAATTGTTGATCCAGCTAAAACTAGGGAAAATATTTACCTCCTTGACACAGTGCAACAAAAGAGGAGTGGTTTTATATATTAAAGAGACTGTTACAGCAAAAATGATTTATACTGATGACGACGGAAGAATACTAATGGTGGAAATAATGGATAATAATACGAAAACACTCCTGATTGCAATCAATGCCCCGAATGACAAACAAGAAAAATTTTACAAAAAATTACATATGAAAATAATTGAACTGGACTATGCTAATATAGTTATGATGGGAGATTTTAATGGAATTGTAAACAAAAAACTGAACTATACAGCACAGAAAACAATAAAGGAAAACAGAAAGACTCTCCCTAAATCTTTCTTTAAAATGGTAGATGAAATAAATTTAAAAGATACATGGAGTGAAAGAAATGCTAAAACTAAACAATATACTTTCTACTCAAATAGACATTTATCATGGTCCAGAATAGATATGATATGGATGTCAACAGAATTGTTAACTAATATTCAAGAAATAAATATTGAAACAAGTACTTGGGCAGATCATAATCCACTGACAATTAAATGGAAAGGACAAAGAAGAAGAACTGGATGGATGTCAAATAATACTTTTTGAAAGGAAAAAGATTTCACACAGTGGATGGAGAAAGAATTGGCTTTTTTTAAAGAGAAAACAAAAAAGAAGATATATCAATTCAGAATGTATGGGATACAATGAAGGCATATACCAGAGGCTTGGTAATAGATTATACAGGGAAAGAAATACCATGAAAAGATTTGAGGCATTAAAGGATGAGTATAAAGGGCTTGAAAAAGAGTTACAGAAAATGCCACAGAAAAAGGATATCAAGTTAAAAATGGATATAACTAAACATAAAATAGGTCTAATAGAAAAAGAAGAACTAGCACAGAAAATTAGAGGTGCTAAACAGAACTACTTTGAAGATGCAAACAAACCAGGTAGATGGTTAGCATATAAATTGAGAAGGGAGAAAGAATCAAGGAAAATATTGCAATTAATAGATGATCAAGGCCAAATTTGCTATGGTAGTAAAGAGAAGAAGGAAATCATCCAAGACTACTATGGGAAACTATATACACAAGAGAATATTGATGAGGAAAGAGTTAAAGAGTACCTACAGAATGCTAAGTTATGCCAGATACCTAAAGAGATTGAAACAATGTTAGAAAGCAATATTACGATGATGGAGTTAACAAACAAAGTACCCAAGAAGCAAAATAATGGAAAGGCACCAGGCCCAGATGGAATTCCGGCAGAATTTTACAAAACATTACAAGAATCGTTGAATCTTCCATTGTTAGAAGTTATTTATGAAGTTATGTTAAAGAAGAGGATACCTAAATCATGGTCAGAAGCTTATATTATAGTTGTTCCAGAAGAAGAGGCCGATCCATTACAAATCAAGAACTATTAGACCTATTTCCCTACTAAACACAGATTATAAAATTATTGCTTCAATAATGGCAGAAAGACTTTAAAAATACTTAAATAATTTTATCCATCCTGATCAAAATGGATTTCTGCCAAAGAGACAAATTAAAGACAATATGAGAGTAATCTTAGATACTTTGGAATACTACGAGGCACATCCTGAAAAACAAATGACTCTGATATTTCTAGATGCACAGAAGGCATTTGATAATGTGAATTGGTGATTCATGTTATTACTGCTGGAACAGATGGGCTTTACTAGAAAATTTATTCAAGCAATAGAAGCTATATATCATGAGCAAATGGCAAAGGTAATGATAGAGGGAGAACTGACAGACTCTATTGATATAAGAAAAGGAACAAGACAAGGGTGCCCACTGTCACCTTTGTTGTTTGTGTTAACTTTGGAAGTGCTAAATAGAAATATTAGAGATGAAAAGAATATAACAGGGATGAAAATTAAAAAGGAAGAATTTAATTTGCAAGCATTTGCAGATGACCTGGTTTTTATCTTAGAAGACCCACTAGAAACAGCATCAAAATTGACAGAAAAAATAGAGACATATGGTAAGGTGGCTGGTTTGAAAATAAATAAAGATAAGACAAAATTTTTGATGAATAATATGTTATCAAGACAAAAGGAAGAACTGACAGGCTAATTGAAAATTCAGGTCACGAACAAGATCAAGTACTTGGAGATATACTTGACAGCAAGATGCAGCACATTAAAAGAGAATAATTATATCAAACTTAAACTGCAGATAGCACTAGATTTGGCAAAATGGGAAAAATTACAACTGTCATTAATAGGGAGAATATCAACAATCAAGATGAATATATTACCCAGAATTTTATATTTGTTTCAAACAATTCCAATTAGGCTTGGAAAAGATTACTTTGAAGATTTAAATAAAATTGTGCTGAAATATATATGGCAAGGTAAGAAAGCGAGAATAAAGTTAAAACTTTTGGAAGATGCTAGAATAAGAGTAGGATTTGGTTTGCCTTATTGGGAGTTGTATTACCAAGTTACAAATTTGATGTGGGTTAAGGAATGGATAACATTAAGAAATACTAGATTGTTCATATTAGAAGGACATGTTCTGTTGTTGGTGTGGCATGCTTTTTTATGGTACAAAGGAACTAAAACACAGGGGTCCTTTAGAAGACATTATATATGGAAGTCTTTGTGGTTAAACTGGGAGAAATTAAAAGACAATGTTATTTGAAAATTCCAGTCTGGCTATCTACTATTGAAGCATTTTCTTATCCTATAATATACAAAAAGGAACAAACAGTTAGATATGGTGAAATACTGAATGAAAAGGGTGAACTTAAATCTGTACAAAAACTAGAGGAACAAGGTATAAAGATGAATTGGTTTTCATACGCACAAATACATTCAAGGTATGATAAAGATTCCAAAACAGAAGGTTTTATGATAAACTGACTGATTTAGACAAGATTTTGACAGGTACTGATGACAAGGTGATTAAAAAATTGTATGAATATTTATTAGAAATTAAACTAGAAGAAGAACAAGTTAAAGAAACTATGATTGCTTGGGGGAAGAATTTTGGATATGGCATTGACCTAGAGAAATGGCAAAAATTGTGGTCTCAAAATTATAAGATGACAATGTCAACAGCATATAAAGAAAATTTATATAAGATGTTTTACAGGTGGCATTTTCCCCCTACAAGAATAGCAAGAATGTTCAAGAATAAATCCGAAAAATGTTGGAAATGTCATCAGACACCTGGCTCATATTACCATATGTGGTGGACTTGTGCGGATGCTAAAAAATACTGGACTAAAATCCACACATGGTTGGAAAAAATGACAAAAAACTATCATCTTCCAATAAATACATCTTCTCTTGCTAAACCAAAAATAAATGACACCAATAGTGGGAAATGCAGATGGATTTCTTCACATGTTGCATTTTAAAGCTTCAGAACTGCTGTGCTAAGAATGGGGTGCAACCCTCATGTTGAATGGTTTTAAAGTAGGATTTGAGAACTTTACATCCATCTTGGTAGGAGTACTAGTTGAACTTGAAAATCCAAATCAGGTCTGATTAATACCAGAAAATACTCGGGCTGGCAGGTAGACTGGGAAGTTTCTTTAAAAAAACATCCAGGTAAGAAGGTAAAGGGCAACCCAATATTTGAGTGCAGCTATCACAAATACCCTTTGGACTGCTTGAAGTCACAAAGAGCTAAATCAACTCAAAGGAATTATTTTTATATCAATTCACACAGGATAAGCTTCTCAATATTTTCTATTCATGATGGCCATATATTACTGCATATCCACAACATGTTGGAGAATTTTTTTCAGTTTCTGGTTGGCCAATGTGGTTTCTAGAAAAAAAACAACATTAAAATATAAATAAAACCAAAAAACTACTCAGTCCAAAACCTTTCTGAAGAGTCATATTTATATCAATGATGGGATAATAGCTTCCATGGCATGGGTAGATATTCATGTGATATGGCAGCTGACTATCCCTGTAGAAAAAAAATCTCTGCTTCAAGACCTAAGATGATGAACAGAGCCTTCAAGAGGAAAGAAGAAAAAAGCTTTTCTTCATTAACTGCTCCATAAACCAAGAAAAACTTGCAGAGTTATTTTAAAGCAGTTTCTTTTATTTTTTTCTCACCTGTAAATAGACACCTGACCAAATAAACCAAGTATTTGCATCATGAAAGATATATTCTGAGAGTTTTTAGAGAGGAACTACCTTGATCATCTTTCTCCCAATCTTTTTAAACATTGTTGTCTCTTGGTCCCTTCTACCTGGGAATCCAAACTACATTCCACTACATTAACTGGTTAATAAAAAACAGATGTGCAAATAGGTAAAACAATACATCTGAAACACAAAAACTTCACACTGTGCATGCCTCATCAGTTAGTTGTATTTTGAAAGGAGCATTTCTCCTTTTTTGAAAGAGAATACAAAAAGCCTTGTGTGGAGTAAAAGGTTGGGCCATATGACCACAAAGATGTTGCTTATCATTTACATGAAGCTGCATTGCTTTAACTCAGTCTGTGCATTTGCTGATGGAAGCTTGTGGTCATAGGATTACAGGGTCCCCAGCCTTGTTCATAAGCACTGGCTTTCTTGGAAACCATTTTTTTTTTCTTTTAAAAGATCTGAGTTTATTTGAAGGATGGGAGACAATGAGATGTTCTTTTGTAGGTAACCCTGGCAACTTCATCTGTCAAACTGTGAACTAGAAAGATTCACTTGAAATTGCCTGTGTGTATCTGCTTCAGATGTTTGCCAGTATAACACCCCTGTGCACATTTCTCTTCACATCATTTACACATTCATTCTCACATTTGACAGAATTCATTTTGAATGCCATGATTCCATTGATATACCATTCACTTTGAACTGAGAACCATCCCTTCAGCTTTGTTCATGGCACCACCTTCTACTGTTTTGGAATAATCTCCTTTGGCCAGCATCAAAATGCTTATCTTTCATACACTCACCCTTGCCCATCTAACCTCCAAGCCTTTTTCATTCAGAAATAAAACAATGGCAACAACTTTATTTAAAAAGCAAAAGAATGTACAGTAATGACATTTAATATAGTAACATGATATTCTTTAAAAAATGATCATATTGAAAAATATGGCAAGCTGATACACATCAATAATGATTATTTAAATAGTAACACACACATTAATTTTCCCCATTAGAATGAGGAACCGTCTCCTGCAGGCCACATCACTCAATTGTTCCTCAAGGACTTCCTCCTGTCAGCAGAAACTTTGATCCTTACCCCCATTACTGTTTGAACCACAATTCAGTAAAATCTTTAAATGTCAATATACCTTAGGTCTTGTACTTTAGAGCTCATCATTAACAAAACAATGGTAGGGTGCAAATACATGCTCAAACCAAAATGTGGTGTGTGTGTGTGTGTGTACATACATACAGTCAATTATGGTTTGATCTGTTCAGTACATTGTAGTCAAATACCTCATGGTTTAATATGATGGGTGAATCTAGTTAGTTTATAAGCAGAGTATGCAACAGATTAGTTTAAAAAACAGTTCCCCCAAACTTGTTAAATCAATAAAATTATAGAACATAGAATAACAAAGTTGGAAGAGACTTGGAAGGTCACTTAGTTCAAACCCCTGTTCTAAACAGGAGAACTTATATCATTCTGGGCAAATAGCGGGAGCCCCTCAAATTCTGAAAGACTGTTATCATGTCAGTTCTAGAAACACTATTATTATGGTTCACAACAGAGGTACCTAGATATTTAGATTGGATTCAGAATTTTTATTCATCTGTTGAATCCTTCCCAAGCACCTGGTATAGGTAGCTGTTGTTAGTGCCACTGGTGTTCAAGTGGTGTTTCAGATCATGGGTCTCCAACACCCAGTCCCCAGCCTGTTTGGAACCAGGCTGCAGAAGTGGTGGGCAACTGCATGCAAGCGCAAGGTACATTTGTAAAATTGGTGTGCAGAGCACATTCCCCCCCAACACACACACACACACACACACACACACACACTGCCGCTTCCACCAGTCCACCAAACCAGAAAGGTTGGGGAATGCTCAGTGGTGGAATTTAAAAAAAATACTACTGGTTCTGTAGGCATGGCTTGGTGGGCATGGCATGGCTTGGTGGGTGTGGCTTGGTGGGCATGGCAAGGGAAGGAGACTGTAAAATCTCCATTCCCACCCCACTCCTGGGGGAAGGTTACTGCCAGTTCTCTGAACTACTCAAAATTTCCACTACTGATTAGGGGTGGGATCTGACAAGTTTAACTACCAGTTCAGTGATTGACGAGGTTCGGTGATTTATTGTGTGCTTCCCTGCATGCTGCGCGGGTGCATCTGTAAATCATCATCAGCATACTGCATGCAGAGAAGCAGCCTTTGAAAAAGCATTTTTTTTCCTGCTTTTTTAACTGCAGCTGTGTCTCACATGGCAGATGAAGTTGAAAAATCAGGAAATAAAGGTCAGGTAACAGCTTAGGTGGGCAGGTGGGCAAAAACATCAGCAGACATAGAACCGGTTCTATGTCTGCTGCTCTTCAGAGCTACCGGTTCTACAGAGGTGGACAGAACTGGAAGAAACCCACCCCTGCTACCGGTTCTCCAGAATTGGTCAGAACCTGCTGAATACCACCTCTGGGAACACTGCTCCAAATGTTTTGGGATTGCATCAGTGGTGGTATTCAAAGTTTTTTCTACCAATTCTGTTTGTGGCCTGGTGGGCATGGCAGAGGAAGGGTACTACAAAACCCCATTCTCTCCCTACCCCACCCCACTAACCTGATTTCCAGCTCCGTTCCCCTGTGCAGGGCAACCAAAGAAGACCCAGCCGATCAGCTGGGACTCAGGAGGCAGAGAATGGATTGTGGGCAGGTCCAGTCAGAGGTGGTATTTACTGGTCTCCGAACTACTCAAAATTTCTGCGACCGGTTCTCCAGAACCTGTCAGAACTGGCTGAATACCACCTCTGGATTGAAGCCAAGGAACTTATTACTACTGGTGCTATATTTGTTTTCTTTTAACACAGCTGACTACTTCTATTTGTAGGTCAATGTATTTTGTGATTTTTTTCCAGTTCTTTCTCTTCTATTCTGCTGTTTCTGAGAACTGCAACATTTACTAGTCTAACTTTTCCCCCCCAATAATTGTTAAGTCTGCGATGTTGTGAAGCATGTGCTTTTCTGTTTAAATTCTAAACTCCTTTAACACTTTGGCTTCTTCATTTTTTATTATTTTGTTGATTTTGTGGTTTTGATTTGCTGGCAGGCAAATGACACATCTTGCAGATATTACAATGCACAATTTTTGCGAATTTCATCGCACGGTTTGTAGTCAACCTGTCCAATCTTCTTGGAGCAACTAACTAGGTGGATCACTGTTACTTCCATTTCTGTGCAGGCATGGCAATTGCTGTCTGTTGCTGTCTTCTCATTTCTGGCTTTGCCTGCATTTATTCTTATGCAGCCAGAATTAGCCCTTCTGCCTCTTTCTTTAACTGGACTGGAAAACCTCCAAGGTACCTTCCAGCTCTTCTCTTCTCTTCTCTTCTCTTCTCTTCTCTTCTCTTCTCTTCTCTTCTCTTCTCTTCTCTTCTCTTCTCTTCTCTTCTCTTCTCTTCTCTTCTCTTCCATTCCACTTTCCTGCTCTTAGCTATTATCAGGTCTTGTTTTTATCTGTTTTGTTTTTTAGTTTGCTTGGATTTTCTTTTTTTGTACTGGCCATGTAACACAGGTAGTCCTCAATTTACATCCACAGTTGAGCCCAGCATTTCTCTTGTTAAGTGAAATATTTATTAAGTGGGTTTTGCTCCATTTTATGACCTTTCTTGCCACAGTTGTTCAGTGAATCACTGCAGTTGTTAAGTTAGTAATATGGCTGTTAAGTGAATCTGGCTTTCCCCATTGAGTTTGCTTGTCAAAAAGTTGCAAAAGGGGATCCCATGACCTTGGGTCACAGCAATGGGTCCATAAGTATCTGGATTTTAATCACATGATCATGAGGATGCTACAAAAGTTGTAGCAAAGATGGTCATAAGTCACTTTTTTCAGTGCTGCTGTAATTTTGAACACTCACTAAATGAACTGTTGTATGTCAAGGAGTACCTGTACTTTGCCTCATCATATTTCTTTTCTGTTCCTCAGCTGGTCTTCCTTGCAGTCCAATTTGTTCTCTTTGGTATTCAGTAACCCTTCCTGATGTACTAGATGTTGCTGAGAAGTTTGAGTTCTACAAGATTAAAGTTGCTTGATTAGCAAGGTTTTAGGAGATGATCTTGAGTTAGTTGGTTCAGTTCTCTGCCTCTCTCTAAAGCAGATTCATGCTCAAAGATCATGATTCAGCAAGACATTTCTTTTAACTGTCTAAGTTGGATAGGGTTAAAAGCATTGGTGGGATTCAATTTTTTTTACTACTGCTTCTGTGAACGTGGCTTGGTGGGCATGGCAGGGGAAGGATACTGTAAAAACTCCAGTCAGAGGTGGCATTTGCCGGGTCTCTGAACTACTCAAAATTTCCATTACCGGTTCTCAAGAATTGGTCAGAACCTGCTGAATACCATCTGTGGTTAAAAGTGTTTTTCTGAAATAAAGCCAAAACTGAACCATGGCTGTTACAAGTTATTTTTCATCTGAAAATGGAATCCATTCTGTGGTGTCAAAACCATAGGAAAGGCCATTAAAAACCTACCCTAGCATATATCCTGAGAACTGAAGAGGTATAGACTCACATGTCAATTATTTAGAGTCATGTGCAGAATTGTGCAAAAAATAATGACACAAAAAACTTTGGGTTTCTCTCTTCTTTGCCACTGATCTTTGAGGGAAAAGATTAGGATTAATGGGCATATGGGGTTCCATATGCCCAGCTGTGTAAGACTTGACTTCATTTGAAACGCATTCCATCCCAGGACTGTCTTTGAGTGCAGCAAGGTTAAAGTCATTGCAATTTATCAATTGTTTGATCTTGCCAGCCATGGAAATGAAAAAAATAAAAATAATAAAAATAAAATAATAAAATAAAATATAAAAATTAGAGAAGGGTGATTGACTGCAATGTTTATTAAGTTTATGATTGATTTAATTTAGGCATTAAATTTATCATTGATTTCTGAGACCTCTTGACTTCTACATTGACATTTTCATTTTTTAAAATTATTATTATTATTTATACTGCAATACCCAATCCAAGCATTCTAGGGAGCTTACAACTTGGAATTTAAAAATAAAAATAAAAAGAAGTTGAAAAAGAAAAAAATTCCAAAACATTGTACAACCTGCCTAAATCCATCTTCACTAAACCTTCATCCTGGAATTAGCAGTATCTGTCTGTGACTAGTAAGGTGTCCATAACTCTTCTCAACATCATTTGTAGACTTGCACAAATGATTAAATACTTACAAGAGCAGCAAACCTTGTGGGATTTTGGCATTTCCACAGAAGATCTCAGGGATGAGGTTGCTGACATTGCCAGCAATATCCAGCCATCTCATTAAATTTCAAGGAGCTGTTCATAAAATCGAGAAGGAAAAGCCAGGTGATAGGCACTATGGACCGATGGGGTCTGTAGTGCTTCAAAAGATGCTTTCTGTCTTCCAGACCTCCTTTGTTCTAAATTCCTGTGACAAATTAAAATGAAAGACATGTGGTGGACAAAATGATGGAAAAGAGAAAAAGAAGACAAGACCTTTTCATTATAAATACTACAGCCAAAATGGAATGAAGCTTCCTCTATCACACCAGTTGGAGAACAACTCATTTCTGTTTATACTTGTGTGCTTTGATAGAACTGCACTTCAAAATGAAATGAAACCAAATTCGGGGATGAGGGACTATACATATTTGTTTTTACCCTGCCCACTTCTTGATTCTAGCCACACATTTGAAGTTGCAGCCCTAACGAACTAAAGACCAAATTCAGCCTGACATTTTCTTAATTTATTTAAACATTTTACACAATACAGTGCAGAAACCAGTCCAGCCTCATGGGCCTAATTTATTGTTCATTTACATCCCTCTTTTTCTCTAGATGTTTAAGACAGCATATCTAGTGTTACCTCCTTCCAATAAGTCTGTTGGGTAAATTACGCTGAAAGAGCTCAGCCCAAACTTTCTCAGTGAAATTTAATGGCTGAGGGTGAACTTGAAGCTAGATTTACTGGAGCACATTGTTTAGATACAGGAGCTAGGAGCAAATATAACTTCATTGTGCAAAACAGCCAAAATCGACTATAAATAAAGAGCAAAACTTTGTATAGGTTTCACTCTGTGAGACCTGACATGATTAATGTTACTCAATACATTTTTATAACAATGTAATGTAAAATACTAAAATAGTCACTTTTATTTTATATTATTTCATCCTTCTTATTTTTATAAATAATTCAAGGTGGCAAATATTCCTAATACTACCTCCTCCTATCTCCCCCACAACAGCAACCCTTGAGGTGGGTTGGGTTGAGAGAGGGAGTGACTGGCCCAAAATCACCCAACCCACTTTCATGCCTAAATCAGGATTAGAACTCAGAGTTTCCTGATATTTAACCTAGTGCCTTAACCACTAGACCAACCTGGAATTCCAGCTGTGGCAGTTTGCCACAATCTCAATAGAGCTACATGCTGTTTTTCTTACAACTATAACCATCAAAGGTGTTATGATTATGTCCATTTTGGTTACCTTCCCCCAAGAAATAGATTTATAGTATTATTATCAAGTTAACCTTTTGCAAATTTCCACTCCTCTCTAAATATAAGGCTATTTTAGTACACTAAGAATTGAAATAGGAAGTTCTTGACTAAGCTAATCAAATGAAAAATTCACACGTTACAAAAACCTGTGGTTATGGGCAATGTTTTGTTGACCTGTTATCTACAAAGAGGCTCATTATATATATGAACAAGGCTGTACTTTCAAGGGGAACTAACTAGGATGATTGCCATGCTTTTTAACTTTATATCAATGCTTTTTAACTGATATATCCATTTTAGGGATTACATTATAATTTTCATCTAATTCCTACTTCTAAATGGCAGGAGACTATATATTTGGCATTCAGGAATCATGATCAGAGAACATTTAGTAGATAAAGAAAAGATAATTAGGGACTATATATAGCTGGACATTAAATCTTTTACATTAAACCATGAACTATTTATGATTTAATGTTAAGTACAAAGTTAGCTATTATGGTTTATCCAACAATCTATGGTTAAAACCAGAACATAAGAACAAGAACAGCTTTCCTTCTACAATGAAAGAGAAAACACAACAGAAACAGAAAAAGATAAACATGTAAGCAGACTTAAAGTTTGGATATACCCAGTAAGATTTATCATGTATAGTATTTATTATTTTGCAATAAACAGCAGCCCCCTAAAACATTGCACCAAAAAATATTTTTGAATTCCCCTAAATGGATTGCTAATAGCTTCCCCTTTCATCCCCTTTTAAAGGGAGTAATTGCTGTTTGAAAATCAGAAGGCCAAAGATGGACTTGAGCTCATAAAACTTGTCCCAAAGTTTTACAGATTTCTTACAGATAATCAGAGTTGGAAGGGACCTTGTAGGTCATCTAGTCCAACTCCCTACCTAAGCAGGAGACCCTATACCATTTCTGACAAATGGCAGTCCAATATCTTCTTGAAAGTCTCAAGTGATCTGATTTCTTGAAGGTCTATGGAGGTAATAGATAGGTTCCAATCATCTACAAAAATGTGCAGAAGATGCTAATGAAAGTGTGATCCGTGGACTAAAATTATTTCTAGGTACTGTTTCTTCCATCACATATTTGTTCCCAGAGCTCTGTTTTCTACAGCACAGTTCTTCTTTCTGGATAGTAGATTGTCTGGAAGAAAATCTGTGACTGGGGCAGCAATGCTCTACACACTTGTTTTTTCAGACAGCTCTGCCACATGTTAGACTTGATGGGAGTAAAACCTTGTTCCAAATGGAGAACATGTGACCCTTATCAGGTTTCTAAATTACATGTCCAAGCCTCCCTTGTTAGGAACTTGGCTGGCAAGGGCTACTGGGATTTCTAGTTGAACAGCATCTGGAAGCCCATCTGTTCATTAGCCCTGCTTGAAAAAGAACTATGTTCAATGAAAACACGTGTGCTTGATATACAGAGGTGGCAGGACCAAATCCTGCACACTTAGTCAAAATGGTTAAGGGCAGTTGATGAGGGAAAGCTTCTGCATGCAACCTTAGGGAGACACTGCTAGTGGCTAGAGTGTACAAAGGTGGCTAGATTGGGGGGAGGCAACTCCATCTTGCTATAAATCCCTATTCTGCAAGATTTAGGATTTAAGAAAAGCTATGCTACTTTAAGACAGTGACTCATCCACCCAGTCCATCATCTTGTTGACAATAACTACACCAACAACAGGCTAGTAGCCAGTTTAAATCATTTATTGATGGTTTATTTATTGATTTTATGATATTATTACTTTATTACTATTATTCTTCTCATCCTTCCTATTACCTATCTCTTCCCACTTGTAACTATAACTGTGTTGCTTGTATCTTTACAATTTATATTGTTTTATTTGTTTTCCTAGTATATTTTGATTGCATATTAGTAATCTATATATGATTTGATTGCTTATTAGTAACCTATGACTATCACTAAGTGTTGTACCTTATGATTCTTGATGAATGTATTTTATTTTTTCTTATGTATGAGAGCATATGCACTAAAGGCAAATTTCTTGTGTGTCCAATCACACTTGGCCAATAAAGAATTCTATTCTATTCTATTCTATTCTATTCTATTCTATTCTATTCTATTCTATTCTATTCTATTC
>BLBF01000003.1:35370254-35398945 GCA_015471245.1 Laticauda colubrina | reverse complement strand
TCTATTCTATTCTATTCTATTCTATTCTATTCTATTCTATTCTATTCCATTCCATTCCATTCCATTCCACTCCACTCCACTCCATTCCATTCTATTCTGTATGGAGGGGGTATTTCTGACATTTTGTTATGCCTTATACAACATGTGCGAATCTCCAAAAGATAGACATTTTCAGTGTTTTCAAGAGGAATTTAGTCTTATGGGAATCTGGCCAGAATATCTTCCTTTTCAGGAGGGGCTTTAAATATCTGCTCTTCTAATCTTGTCCAATAGATTCTGAGTATCCCAAAATCGGACCAGAAACATCCTGTCCCTTGTCTCTTTATTTATCCTCATCATTTTCTAAACATAAGTCTCCTGCTTCTGCAGATTCACTCATCCCCCTTATAGACCTATCCCCTATTTTGGTGTTGTTGATGGTGTGATTTGAAGCTAAGTGGGCTGTTTAATGCCAAATCACCTCTCATTGTAATATATTTCCCAAGTTGCCTGAAGAAGTGTGTATGTGTGTGAGAGATCTTCCTTCCCCCAAAGGTCCCTGCATGAGTTAGATTTCTAATATTAAGAGAGAGGAGGAAGGGTGAGCAAATCTTTGAAATTCTCTCCCCACGTATCATCTTTAATTCTACCGATGTCAAAAAGCATACCCAGGAAATCATTTCACAGTCCTAACTCTTTTAAAATAGACCATCCAGCTGGCTTTAAAAGGCCTCCCTAACCAGTGAAAACTAAAGAAAGTTTTTTTTTCCCCTCCTACCACACCACACCTTTCCATGGTGGTTTGTGGAACCCTCAGATGTTTCCTCTCCCACTGCTGTTTCAAATGTTAACTTAGCCTTGTGCAGCCAGCTTGCTGCTTCCCACCTGCATATACCTGGCACAAAAATTCTGTGCTGTGTTGGGTGTAAGGAGAAGGTTCTTTTCTCTGGATTTCTTTTCATCTATTCTTCAATAATTGCAGAGAGAAAGAGCAAGAAGACAACAGTGGTTTCTGTGCTGTGCATAATAACACACTGCCTGAGGTGGGGGGAAGCATATACATATAAGAGAAAGAAGAGAGACTTCCGCTGTCTATAGGCATGTAAGCTGGTTCTTTACCTAATTAGATTTTGAAAAGTAACCAGATGGACACAGATTTTAATGATGTCTTCATTTGGCACTTTGGAGAAGTGGGTTGGATATAAGAGATAATTACCTTGACTTTTAGATGTAAAAACCTTCTATCTTGTCCCAGTCTCCCCTGACCCTGCTTTTAGTTCATTTTTAATGAAAGAGAAGTATAGTGAGATTCAAAATATCAAATAATAAAAAGGGAAGGTTGACACTCCACCATTTAATCTTTGCTCAGCGACATCCTGGATTGACATTTTTGAGAATTGGTTTGATGGGAAGCTTGTTTGTTTGTAAATTGTCACAAATGGCATTCAGAATGGAACTCACACTTCTTCTCCACTAGAATATGCAGAAGAGAAACATAAGATATTGAAAATAGAATGCTACAGCAAGAAGAATGCATTTCTGGGGCAGAGGTTCTGATAAGGTTAAGAAATATTCTCTCCCAATTTTCCTCTCATTTTTTTCACACATTGCACAATAATAACATTGTGATTGTTAATATAAAATGTGTTCTCTGTGCAATGTAATGAAGTTATTTTCACATGCATTTCACCTTCACACTTTGTACATAACCATTGTTTGTTTAAATGTGGTTTGTTAAATAAGCCAAAATTTGGCTGGGTTAACTAAGCAATAAGTCATGTTTTTAAAACTACAGTAGCTGAATTCATACACCCTCCAAAATTGAAACAGAAGAAACCACATTATGGTTCAGTGTGATATATGAATCTGATCACTATGTTTGCAGAGAGTTCAAGCAGTGACATAAAAGATGCAAGAGGACCATTTCCTTGTGATGGTACTGTTGGAAGTTATAACCCATCCCACTCCTAGAAAAATGAAATATTTTAGGATATACTAAAAATGCAGAATATTTCCCTTAAAAGAAAAGTAGAAACTCAGAGAGGCAGAAACTTAGCCTCTCCACACCTTTGCTAATGGGCCATTAAGGCATGGGCCAGTCTACTCTACATAACAAAGATCTACCTCTTTCAGGCAGACCCATAATAGAGTTCCCAAAGCCCTTTCATTACATCAATCATCCAGCAAGAGTCAACCAAGCCTGGGACTCAGGACAGCCTACAGAGTTGCCCTTCATGGCCCCATGGGAATCTGACAACCAATCAGAATATAAGCTCAAATTCAAATCCCAAAAGAGGGCATAAAACCCAGGGACTCTCAGCTTTCCTTCCCCTTTTCTTCACCCAAGAGCTCCAAAGCATGTGATCCTGTCTACCATTAAACTATCTCTCCAAAGAGACTCCATGTTTCCAGTGTCTTTTCCCCCACTTGGAAATGAATCCAGAAGAATATTTCTTCTAACAGTACAAGACCCAGGATTTGATAGATAAGCATAATAAACAAACATAGACAAACAAGCATAATTCACCAACCTGAATGGAATGTGTTCTGTATAAAATAGTTTACTCCAAAACCTCGAATGTGATTGGCTAGAAAGCCGGCATAGGGATTGGGTCACTAGGAACCAATCCAAAAGAGCCTCCAAAAGGCGGCAAAATCAAGTAGCCGTCATTGTCTACAAGCCGGCAGGCAAGCCGTATATAAAGGCTGCCGCGGCTAGAGCCAAACCATTCCATTTTACAATAATTGTTGAAATAAAGACTTTTACTGTTGGAACCCGGTCTACCTCGCGTTTTTCCAGATGAAACACTAGCGACAAAGGTGGGATCATCCTAAAACGTGAGACTGTGCACATGGTGAATTGAAATCCAGGCTTGAAGCGATGGCCGGAAATAATGCACCGCTCGCACCCTTCAATCCCAATGAAGAAGATTGGGAATCCTACGTAGACCGTTTCCAAATGTACTTAGAAAGTAACGAGATGGAAGAGATCTCAGACCAGCGTAAGAGGGCTGTCTTCTTAACGCATTGCGGACCAACTGTGTTCAAGATGGCCAAAGCATTGGCGAAATCCAGGGACGTAAAACAAATGACCTGGCCCGAACTCCAGCAAATGTTAAAAGCTCACTATGCACCAATGGTGTCAAATCTCATCAAACGGCACGAATTCTATCGAAGGGACCAAAAAGAAGGTGAGACCATCGCTGATTTTGTGGCAGCCCTCCGACAACTGGGGGGAGCGTGCCAGTTCCTGAACTTAGATGAAGCCATGCGATATTGAGTGGTATTGGGTTTAAAAGACTCTAATTTACAAATTAAATTGCTAAATAAACCCAACATAACTGTGGCTGAAGCAATCGCAGAAGCCACAGCCGCAGAAGCCACGAAAAAGTCAGCGGCCACCATGAAACAAATGAACGCGAATAATGATGAAACAAGCCTAACCAGAGGGAAGAAGCAATTTTCCGCCAGTACACACCATGAAGATTTTGATGAGTCATCAGAATCTGGAGAGGATGACGATGAGGTCCACCGCCTGTATGCCAACAAAAAAAGGCGCAAAAAAAGAAATTGGCGGGAATGCGCCGGTTGCGAAGGAAACCACCCTCGAGCCGATTGCAGATTCCTCTATGCCATCTGCCAAGCTTGCAAGAAAAGGGGACACATCGAGAAAGTCTGTAGGAATCGAAAAAATAACAGCCCTAACAGACGCAGTAACTCTTCACCACAAGCTGAATCGAAACAAGCCAAGAGAAAGTGGGAGCGCAACAAACGAGCCAGTCACCGAGAAAAGACCCATCAAACTGTCACTATTGGGAGCGCTCAGACGGAAAGCGGAAAGAAAGTTAAAATCATCGTAAAAAGTGAAGGCAGCCCCTGTGAGATGGAAGTCGATTCAGGGTCTTTCCTGTCAATGGTGTCATGGGACACAATCAGACAACTGGTCCCAAATATCAAACTAAAAGAACTCCAGAAACAAAAATTAACTCTGAAGGACTACCAGGGGAATCAAATCCCTGTGGTAGGTCTAGGACATTTCCGAGTCGCTTACAAGCAGCATGTCGAAGTCCTGCCTCTGACAATAGTTGACTGAGACCAACTCAGCCTCCTGGGCATTGAATGGTTTGCACCATTGGGCATCAGAATGACCGGAATGGACCGAGTGGCCGCAACCGACTGGGAAGAAAACCTGATCCATGAGTTCCAGGATGTTTTTGATGGCACCCTAGGCAGGTATCAGGGGACCCCAATTTCCTTTAGTTTAGACCCCCAGGTGGCCCCTAGAAGATTAAAGGCCAGACAAGTTCCCTTTGCATTAAAAGTAAAAATAGAGGAACAATTGAATAAATTAATTGACCAAGGGGTTTTGGAACTTGTTGACCATGCTAAATGGGAGACGCCAATAGTAACACCGGTTAAACCTGATGGGTTGGTACGCATCTGCGGAGACTACAAAGCTACCCTGAACCATGCACTGCAACAAAGCGCATACCCAGTGCCAGTCGTACAACATTTGCTACACTCACTCGGGGGAGGAAAGATTTTTGCCAAACTAGATCTAGCACAAGCTTACCAACAGCTTCCAGTAACAGCCTTAACAGCCAAGGCACAGACAATAGTGACTCACAAAGGGGCATTCAAGTGTAACAGACTTCAATTTGGAGTGAGTGTTGCCCCAGGCGTTTTCCAAAGCCTCATGGAACGCCTATTAAATGGAATAAAAGGGGTTGTACCATATTTTGACGACGTCCTACTTTTGGCTAAAGATATGACCCAAATAGAAAAAAGACTAAGAGATGTACTAACAAAATTTAGAGAATCCAGTCTGAAAATTAAAAGAGAAAAATGCTGTTTAATGACTGATCACGTCGAATTTCTGGGCTACTTAATTGATGGAGAGGGCATATACCCTACTGAAAAAAAAGTCAAAGCCATTAAAGACACACCACAGCCAAAAACCAAAATGGAATTGCAGGCATTTCTGGGTCTAATAAACTTCCATAACATATTCCTCCCCCACAAAGCAACAATAGCGGAACCATTACACTGTTTGCTGGGTAAGAAAACTAATTGGACTTGGGGTCATAGAGAGCAAAAGGCATTCCAGAAAATAAAAAAATTATTAACATCAAACACCGTTCTTATCCAATTTAGTAACACACTTCCATTGACGGTAACCTGCGACACCTCACCGTTTGGAGTCGATGCCATCCTGAGCCACCAATTGCCAGATGGGAGAGAGGAAACCCATTGCTTATTACTCAAAGACTCTGTCTAAAACAGAACATAGCTATAGTCAACTAGACAGAGAAGCCTTGGCAATCATTGCTGGAGTGAAACGTTTTCACGAATACCTTTATGGAAGAACATTTTTGATTGTAACAGACCATAAACCGTTACTAGGAATTCTGGCGGGAAACAAGCCTACACTGAACATTTTATCCCCACAGATGACTAAATGGTCAGAATTCCTAGCAGCATACTCTTACACATTGACACATCGACCCGGGAAGCAAATCTCCCATGCAGACGCATTAAGCAGAGCATCGCTGCCGACGACGGAGGAAGACCCGGTGCCAACAATGACCACCCTGCATATAGAGACATGCCCCGAACTACCAATATCTGCAAACGATGTCGCCAGAGCCACCGCAAAGGACCCAGTGACTGCCCGGATATTAAACTGGGTAGGTAAAGGCTGGCCGGAAAACCAAAAAACTGAAAACTTTAAACCTTTCCGGACCAGACAAACCGAACTCTCAATTCAAAAAGGTTGTTTATTGTGGGATGATCGGGTAGTAATTCCTCCTAAACTACAGACTAGAGTGTTGGGTATGCTTCATGAAGGCCACCCTGGTATTGTAAAAATGAAAAGCCTAGCTAGAAGCTATGTCTGGTGGCCTGGTCTAGATAAAGACATCGAATACTGGGTTGCTACTTGTACAAAATGTCAAAAATCCAGGCCTTCCCCACCACAAGCACCCATAAGGGACTGGGAGACCCCACGAGGCCCCTGGTCTTGGATCCACATTGATTTCACGGGTCCTACTAGGGGGCATAACTTTTTAATTGTCGTAGATGCATACTCAAATTGGCTGGAAGTTGTAGTAATGTCATCTACGACAACCGAGGCAGTCATTAAACAACTTAACAAACTCTTCACAACCCATGGATTGCCGGACATCCTAGTGTCTGACAACAGGCCACAATAAACCGCCATCCAATTTGAACAATACCTAGCCTCCCTAGGTATATGCCATGCAATGATCGCGCCGGCCCACCCAGCAGCACATGGTAGGGCGGAGAGAATGGTCAGGTTTACGAAAGAAGGTTTAGAGAAAATGGACCTTGGGGATGTCCAGGATAAAATTAACCGTCTACTCACCCTCCAACATATCACACCCAGCACGGTAACCAACAAAAGCCCAGCAGAATTACTAATGGGAAGAAAACTTAGGTCGCAATTAGACAGGTTGCACCCAAATTACACTTTGGAAAGACCCCCCGACTCCTCCAGCCAGTTCCAAACATTTAAAATCGGCGACCTAGTCTAAGCAAAAAATTTCACCGGGGACCCCCTCTGGCTTCCAGCCACAATCACACAACTCACAGGCCCCCGGTCCTACCGACTAACCGTAGACGATGGCAGGGAATGGAAGCGGCACATAAACCAGCTTCATTCCCGAAACATTGAAAGAAATACAAACTCACAACCACAAATAATAAAAATCGACGAAAACAAAACCAAAGGGGGGGGGGAGAAATACAAGAAAATAATAAAGAACTTTTTAAAATAAACCCAGAACATCTAACCAATCAAAAAGAGCAAAAAAGAAACTTACGGTTAGATGAGACTTGCGGGAAAAATCCAGACGAAGGGGCCAGCCAAGCCAGCTCGACCTGCCCAGAGAAGCCAGGAGGGAGCGGCAAAACCACCAGCCTGAGAAACTCAAGCGGTAGCAAAATGGCCAACTCACTCTTCCAGGCGGTTCCATGGAAAAGAGCCAGAGAGACAGCAACCCCATCTGAACCGGTTGAAGCCTCCAGCGAAAATGAACCGCGCAAGTCCAGTAGAATCAGAAGAAGCCCCACCTACCTGTGCGACTACATCATCACGTAGGACTAAACCAAGGGGGGAGGGGTGTTTTGTATAAAATAGTTTACTCCAAAACCTCGAATGTGATTGGCTAGAAAGCCAGCATAGGGATTGGTTCACTAGGAACCAGTCCAAAAGAGCCGCCAAAAGGCGGCAAAATCAAGTAACCGTCATTGGTTACAAGCCGGCAGGCAAGCCGTATATAAAGGCTGCTGCGGCTAGAGCCAAACGTTCTATTTTACAATAATTGTTGAAATAAAGACTTTTACTGTTGGAACCCGGTCTACCTTGCATTTTTCCAGACGGAACAGAATGGAATTGCAAATCCCAGAATATATTCATTTGGGCAGGGAATTCTATGTATTGTGATCCAACACTATGCTATGCTAGTTGTAGAAGCCCATCCTTATACAAACTTCATTGAAAACCAGTATTCTAGATCACCAACATTAATGAAGCAGAAGTAGATTATTATTATCAGCAAGTAATTTAGGGGGATAAACTTTTCATAGTTCCAGATATTTCAAGAAATATATTTCATAATCATGGGGCCACCGGATCTAAGGCCCTGCTCAAATATTTGGAATAATTTGAACAATTTGAGGCCTGACTTTCAGAGCACAGACTCTGTAGTGGCTTTTGGTTTAGGAACTGGAGAATAAAGTGCTTTCACAGTAAACACAAGTTCACTTCAACCTGGAAACTTGTGTTATGAAATGAAACATCCTCATTTTGGTGATAAAGTGCTATCTTCCAATCTGACTCCATTTAGATTTTATTTAAGGGTATGTTGATATGCTAAACCCACAGCTTCTTCCTTGCTAGCCTGTCTCCTCTCACTGTGTTATTTCCAACTGGTAAAACCAACCAACCACTGAATGTCAAGGCAGAGGCTTATATCCCAAAGCAGAGATGATATTCAGCTGGTTCTGACCAGTTCTGGAAAACCGGTAGTGGAAATTTTGAGTAGTTTGGAAAACCAGCAAATGCCACCTGTGACTGGCCCCATTCCCATGTATTCTCTTCCTCCCAAGTCCCATCTGATTTTGACCCAGCTGGGTCTTTTTTTGATGCCCTACACAGGACAACGGAGCTGGAAAGCAGGTTAGTGGGATAGGGAGGGAATGGGGATTTTGCAGTAATCTTCTCCTGCTATGCCCACCAAGCCATGCCTACAGAACTGGTAGTAAAAAAATTTGAATCCCACCACTGTCCCAAAGCCTTCTAGCATCTGGGCTGATGACATTGACTCCCACCTATTAGTTCTGCTGGAAAGCAGGTACTTGGATGTGAATGTGTCTGCTACTCAGTCATTCTTCTGAAATAGTAGGGAAAATGTTGCTTTCAAGTCAGAGTCTCCCGGTATGCCTTTAGTCTCTCCCAAGAACATAGGGTAAAAAGATGGGGGTTCTGTTTTGAGCACATATCCTCAGCAAAGAATTAGTCAAACAATGACAGCCACGACATGCAGAAAGCTCCAGACAGTGCAATTGCTTTTGCAACTTCCTCTAAATAGTACACTGTTCTTCTGTTTCTTTGAGAAGTCCATATAACAAACCCATCAGTCACCAACCCAACTGAAAGAAGGTCATAAATTAGCATGCTGAATTCTTAATACCTCAAGTGAGACAAGACAGGTGAAAAAAATTATTTGAAGAAAAGCACTCCCAATCCATGAAATGAGAGACACAGAGGTCTTGGATTTGCACTTAGGGATATATTGCTAGAGGTAGCTCTCACTGTATCACCTGTAAACTGGGGTTGGCAACTATCACTAAGCAATGGCATCATAAAGCAGAATGTCAGGTGGACATGCTGACAGTTTAAAATTGAGGCATCAACTGCTGAAAATTTTAAATTATCAGTTTTTAATTCCATTTTACAATACATTACATTGTCAGAATCCCTTTTAGGCATCAAAATAACAGAACCAAGCACTGTTAGGTGTGGAACTCACTTTCTCCCTCTGGAACAGCTGAGAAAGCAGCAACCAAATAGAAATCCAGTGTTTCAAGGCCAAGGAAAACCCAAGACTACCATCCTGAAGACATTAGGAAAAGCAAACACAGAGGATCCCAATTCCCAGATCCCAGATGAGTTACCTCCTCCTAAGTTAAATCTGGAAAAGGCTAATTTTCTGGTTATTATTCAGACTGTGAAGGATCCCGAAAACAATAAACAACAGACAAAACAAACATCATATTTAAGGTACACAACTGAATAAGATATAAACCAATACAATAGCAAATATAGTATACCAAACAGTGCACTGGTAGGAAAACAAATATAACATTTATAGAAAAACAAGAATCATGTTTGCTTTGTTCAAACTGCTACCTTGCACGATTCCTAGAGAAAGAAGTTAGAAATAATTATTTATGATCAAAGGTAAGGCTGTTTCTTATTCTAAGACAACCACTGTTTCTCCCTAATAAAGTATGCAGGAAATACTGTATGATGCAATGGTTTTATAACCAACATAATAAATTGTTTGCTTGCTTGAAACCTTTTACCACCTCCTCTAAAAGAACACTCCATAGCTACAGTTCAATGAAATTTCAAAGCACAGCTTTTAATTTCAAATGTACAGCTGTGGGTTGCATTGCAGCGTGTTTCTCAAGAGAAAAAGGCTTTCCTCACTTCCTGCATCCTGAGCAGGATGATGCAGATCAACAGATGACCACTTAATCAATGCCATGATTAAAGAGCCATGTTGGCACAGTGGCTACAATGCAGTACTGCAGGCTACTTCTGTTGACTGACAGGTGCCAGCAGTTCAGCAGTTCAATTCTCATCAGCTCAAGAATGACTCAGCTTTCCATCCTTCTAGGATCAGAAAAATGAGGACCCAGATTATGCTGATATGCTGATTCTCTAAAAATCACTTACAGAGGGCTGTGAAGCACTGTGAAGCCATACTGGTAGCCATACAAGTAGCCCTTCCAACAGTTCATTTAGTGACCCTTCAAGATTACAATGGCACTAAAAAAAAAGTGACCTGGGATTGTTGTTGTTATGAAATTTGCAGCATCCCCATAATGTGATCAAAATTCAGATGCTTGGCAACTCGTTCACATTTATGATTGTTTGGTGTCCCAAGGTCCTGTGATAATCTGACAAGCAAAGTCAATGGACAAAACAGATTCATGTAATAACTGGTTACTAGCATATCAACTGCGGTGATTCACTTAATAGTGACAAGAAAGGTTGTAAAATGGGGCAAAACTCACTTAACAAATGTTTCACTTAACAGTAGAAATTTTGGGCTCCATTATGATTGTAAGTTGAGGACTTATTTGTATATAAAGTCTAAGTACTATTGCTATGATAACTACTACTGTTTTTAGCTGTTTTTCCCCCAGGGGCTCCAGAATGCATTCCACTGAAGATGCCTTGTTAAGGCTAAGACAGCTTGTCAAAGAGGTTCCATCATGGAGCTGGAGACATAACTACCTGAGATGTTGGAAGCAGAAAAGTAATTGGTCATCTACTTGAACCCTCCTCAATCTTAAAAACATGTGATGTGTGAATGCATATGAGTGAATGTGAATGAGAGCAATCCCAAACAAATATCCTTCCATTGACCAAAGCTGGAAGAACTAGTTGAAAAACTATTATAGGATATATCACATTATATTGAACAGCTTGATAATTAAGTTCCCAACATTTCCTTGCCTCAGAAAACATAAAGACCTTTTGAGTCACATTCCCCCCCAACACCCTATATAGCATATTATGTATAACTCCTCTTCAGCAACTACAGCTGAAAAGGGACATGAAATCAGAATGTCAGAATTGGAGCCATGTTGTTGTTGGGTAGGAAGACATTGTAATGGCTGTGAGTTGGGAGGGATGGGTACATGCAGCAAAAAAGAAATTTGATCTTGTAGTTTCTGATCAACAAGGATTTAGGAGAAGACATCAGGGAAATTGACACAGGCCCTTAGTATATGGAAGAAAAAAAATGGATTGCATAAATTTGTTTTACAGCCCACTGCATTCTGAATTTTCCTCTCTTTGCTAAGCACAGAGCACAGCCCTTTAGGGGTTTTAGCTATTTAAATGACTTCTGCCCTTTATCAATGGAATAAGTATTATGTGAAATCCAGCATGACTTGAAGTTATGGATGAAAGAAATTTCTGAACAGGAACCCAATTTTGGAGCCAATTTTTACCTCAAGTAGAAAGAGCTGTGGAATTTTGAAAAAATGGAATTGCTTCAATCTAGTTGAATGGAATTGCTTCAATGGAATTGCTTCAATGGAATCTACTTCAATGGAATTGCTTCAATCTAGTGCTTTGCCAAACTGCTATCTCCTCTTTCCTTCACCCCATTCATGGACACTGAGAAATGAAAAAGAGGATAGAGAACAGAAATGTGTGTGTGTGTGTGTGTACATGCATGTGCACATGTGTGAATCAGTGAGTTACAGACAATAGGAAAGAAGTGTTCAACTTTCCTTCCCTTTTATTTTTCTTTCTTTCATTCATTCATTCCTGCCATAAAATCTCAGTCAACAGCAGCCTGAGGCCTTTCTTTCCTTATGCTGTTTTCTTCCAGGAATGATTGCAGAACTCAAATAATCAAGTAAGATAGGACATTATCATTCAGGTTATCATTATTCAGAGAAAAATCTGAAAGATGGAGAATTTCACTTGCCGTTCTATCTGAGCAAGGTTTTTTTTTTAAAAAAAATAAGATAGTTAATTTTTTAAATATTATCTTACATTTCCCATCATTATTGCAGAAATGTAAGGAGTCAGGAATGCAGTTAATGCAGGGGGGACAATAATTGGCCATGCTTTACTCCAAATATAATTGCATTCTTCACTTCAGTTGCAAGTAATATGATAAAAGATGCTTGTAGACATATCCTTTGGTATCTGATGTGTGTTTGTTTATTGCAGACAGCTATTGTTATTAAGGTGCTGGCCTAGAAATAAAAAAAAAAACCTCTCACACATTGTGGGTAAAGCAGGAGGCAGGAGTATTAAGTGCATTTACCAGCTTGAGTTAAATAAAACAAGATGGGATTAAGTAATAATAACAGACAACAAATTCCTTCTTTGCTAAGAAGATGAAGAAACAATGAATCACTTAAGGCCCTGTCACATTGGCCGATGGATACAAAACATTTGTAAAAAGGACACAGCGGACGAGAAAATGTTCCATCCGTTGTTATCCACTCTCAAAAGTGCCCCAAATTTGAATAAACAGAGCGGACAACAACGGAAAGGAATGGAGGGGGAGAGGACGTAGCGAGGATGGAAAGCAGATGCTCTATGGAAGCCTAGCGGATGGAAGTGGATGGGAGCAGATGGCACATCCGCAGGGCTTTCGGGGAAGGACAGCGAAGCGGACGCGGAGCGGAAGGAGCAGATGCAGAGCGGATGCAGAGCGGATAAAGCGGATGCAGAGCGGAAGCCTAGCAGAAGCCTAGAGGAAGACTAGCGGATGCACAGCGTTCACTGCGCATGCGGGGAGGATGCATTGCATCAACCCCGCGGGTATAAAGGGAAGCAGCTTGCAAGCAGGTCACCATTCAGAGGAAAGACCTGCTGCCAGACAAAGCTCCAGCCAGCCAGCCAGCAAGCCAACAACCCAACAACTCAACAACCATGGGGAAGAAGAGAAAGCCTCAGCCATCTGCTGCCAGCCCTGGCAAGAGGGACAGGGCCACCCTGCCACCCCTGGCCCTGACTCTGCTTCTGCTGGGGCTTCTGCTGCTCGGACTCACTCTTCTGGTGCTGGAGCTTCTGCTGGTGCTGCTCCTGGTGCTGGTGCTTCTGCTGGTGCTTACTCTGCTGGCACTGCTCCTGGTGCTGGGGCTTCTGCTGGTGCTTACTCTACTGGCACTGCTCTTGGTCCTGCTGGTCCTGCTGGTGCTCCTGGTGCTCCTGGTCCTGCTGGTGCAGCTGGGCTCCTGGTCCTGCTGGTCCTGCTGGTGCTGCTGGTCCTGCTGGTGCTGCTGATGCTGCTGGTGCTGCTGGTGCTGCTGGTGCTTACTCTGCTGCTGATGATCCTGGTCCTGCTGGTGCTGCTGGCGCTGCTGGTGCTTACTCTACTGGTGCTGCTCCTGGTCCTGCTGGTGCTGCTGGTCCTGCTTTTGCTGCTACTGTTGTTGCTGCTGCTGCTGGTGGTGTGGAGGAGCAGCCCCTAAAACCTGGAATCCCCTCCGATGAGGGCCCATATGGCCCTGCCAGAGGGAGGAAGAGGCAGACGCATGAATGGGAGAGGAGGCAATACTCAATCGAAGAGGAACATGAGGATGAGGTGCTGAAATGGCTGAGGGAGAACGAGTATTTATGGCAGAAGGGACACAGGCTCTATCGAGACACCAAAAGGAAGCAAGCTGCTTGGAGAGAGAAGGCAGAGAGCCTGGGCTACATTTCGGAGGTGATCCTCGGCTGGTGAAAGCACATGCACACCTGGTACGGGAAGCTGCACCACAAGTAATCTGACCAGGCCGCGGTCAAGCTGACGGACCGAGAGACCTACGTGATGGCCAAGTGCAGCTTCTTGGAGAGTGAGATCCACCACCGAGGAGCAGCCCCTCTCACAACCCTCTCTCTCAGGCAGCCTGCTGACAGCCAGTCCTCTTCTGGCAAAGAGTCAGCTCCTGTGTCCAGGCAGGTATCTGTGGAGTGTTCTATGACGGAGACCCCCCCGACAGCTGCACTACCTGTGGCAGAGCATGTGGAGGACCCCCTGATGCAGTGGGAGCAAGGAGAGGGCATTTCCACCACAGGCCAACCCGCATCCACCCCCAGCTCCACCTCCACAGAAAGGCAGAGAGGCAGACAGGAGGGGCAGAGCAACACTGTCCTGCTGGAGATCAGGGACACCATCAGAAGCAGCGTAGAACTCCTCTCTCAGCTGGTACACACCGACGTCCCATCCTCCAACTGCAAGCCCTTCCTCACTTACGTCAACCAGACCCTCATGAACATGACGGAACCACAGTACCAGGTGGTGAAGGACAGGATCACCGATCTTCTTCACAATCCTCCAGACCAAGTTGAACCTGCTTCCACCCAGTCCAGGCCTGCTCCTCCACCCCAGGTGATGTCACTGCCCTTCCAAGGCTTTCCACAGGCCCTCACCTACCAAGGATATGGCTACAAGGAATTCCAGCAGCACAAGCAGCCCTTCCCAGTCCAGGCACAGGAACATCGAATGCCACCAGTGCCACCGATGCCAGCCATGCCACCGATGCCACCCACACCACAGATGCCACCCACACCACAGATGCCACCCACACCTCACCTCGCTCAGCTGCAGACCAGACATCCCCACTACAGTGCTCCTTCCTCCACCCCACAGCCAAGCCCGGCCTAAGAACATCTGTCATCGGTATTGGGGCTGACACCCCATGTCATGGAGGAAGGGGCTCTCAACATCACGGGGCTGAGCCAGCTCTCTGAGAGCTTCCTCCACACACCATCCCCTGTTGTCCTCTCGGGCCAGGCACCCAAATGATGCCTCAGACCAGCACTCCAGCAGCAGCCACCTCCACAGCACCTGGACCCTTCACCCCTGAGACTGGGCACGCCTCAGAGTGACCAAGAAGAGTGCCAGAGACTGGGTGGCTACCTGTTGACTTTATTTTTGCTTTGGACACTTGACTTGGGTCATTTTTCTTTTACAGCTTGTTATTAATAAAAATTATCTTTGCTTCACACACTTGCTTCATTTATTTTTGTCAACAAAGTCTTGGTGGAAACTTTTAGAAATGGTTTAAGCCTTTGCATGCTTGTGGGATGGGTTAAGATAGCAGTGGGATGGGCAGGGATACCTTTGGGATGGGTTAAGATAGCTGTGGGATGGGCAGGGATACTTTTGGGATGGGTAATAGCTGTGGAATGGGCAGGGATACCTTTGGGATAGGTAAGGATAGCTGTGGGATAGATAAACCTCCAGTGCAAGCATAGTGGGACTGTATGGTCCACCCTTGCAGGTGCCACACTTTTGGCCCTTTATTATCAATAACAATGTAATCATTGATCCACACATTTCAACATAATTACAACTTTATTAAATGCCCTGTTCATTGTAGGCCCACCCAACATACATGGCACAATCTCATCAGTGTTATGCGACAGCCTCAAGGAAGCATCCATTAAGCATATATCATCCTGTCTTGCCACTCCACTGCTCCAGCTGGGGAGTTGCACCAGTGTTTCAGGAGGTTGCGCTGCTTCTTCCCTTCACATGAAGCTCTGTTGGGGCCTTGCACATCCTGAGTGTCTATCAGGTTTTGCCCTTGCCTCCATTCACCAGGCTAGGTTCTGAGGGAGGTTCTGAGGGAGAAGGCGTCATCCCCCACAATGAAGTAGGGCACATCTTGTGTGTTGTTGGGCAGGGGGTCTGGATCTGGGAAGCCCATGATGAGGTTGTGTTCCAACCCCTCCTTGATGTGACTGGCATTGTATACCTGGGCATCTGAAGATGACCCATTGCCTGAAGCATCGATGTACATGAACTTGGAGTCAGCATCGACCATGGTGAAGAGAATGATGCTGAAGAAGCCCTTGTAGTTGAAATAAGTGGACCCCGATTTGGCTGGAGCTTTGCAGGCCACGTGCTTGCCATCTATGGCTCCAACGGTGTGGGGGAAGTTCCACTTCTGATACCACTGCTCTGCAACTTTCTTCCAGCCTTCTTCAGTGGAGGGGCACTGGAGGTGCTCCTCCAGGTATTCTTCGATGATGGTCTGTGTTAGGGATAACATTGTTCACCCTAACTGTTTTAGGTGAAATACTAACTATGAATCATAGTTAATGTATGCAGCTTTAACTGTAAAATAGCTATTGTGGGTGTGGTTATGAAAACCATATAAAAGTAGCAAGGCTACAGCTTGCTCTCTCTCTCTCTGGCTTTGATGATCCCTGATTACTGCTTGGAAGCAAGACTGCATTGCTCGAACGGGAGAGACAACAACGGACTGATTTATGTGAACTGACAATAGGATATTCTATATGGACTTTGCTAACTGAATATCCCTGAATGGACTGACTACATGGTAAATGAATAATGGACTGTTTTTGACTATGCTATAAACTTATACTGGAATAAAATATATTCTTGATAGCACAAGCGTATGTTATTTTTACTGTATGTTAATAAACATACAAGCTTAGCTCACTCATTTATCTGTGTGCCTATCTGACTAACGCTGCACATTCTGTTTAGCTTGTCTACCTAACCCTGGTTGGGGAACCCAGGCTTAACAGTCTGCACCACTTTTCTGACCACAATGCTGATGGTGTTGTGTGGCACCCTCCAGCCATACTGCATGCTCCTGTATGTGGTCCCTGAGGCCAGGTGGCTCAGAGTGAGTGCCACCTTCAGCCCAGGGTCCAGGCTGGGCTCGAAGTTGGTGCTCTGCTTGGTCAACCTGGGTGTCAGCCGCTCCACAACTTCATCAAACATGGCTGGAGGCATCCTCATGATATTCTGGAATGCACGAGTGTCTTCGTTCCTCAGCTCCACCATCAGCTTGTTGTATAGTCCATACTGTGCTCTTCTCCCAATCCATCTTCAGACCCAGACACTTCTTGGCCACCTCCTTTTCTTCCAGTAGAACAGGTGAATGAGCCTGTAGATGGCTTCGCACTGTTGCAGAACGATGGTAGCTACCAAAAGGACTGTGTTATGATCCATGGTGGACATCAATGGATGTTGTGGAAGAGCAAGAGCCAGATGAAGGCTGCAGAGGTCTGCATAGCAGGGCTGCTGGACTGAAAGTGAGATCCAGGTGAGTTCCTCCCCCTTTTTATAGGCAATATAGGTTTTCCACTAGGTGTCCTTTTGCATCCTCTAGGCATCCTCTAGACATCCTTAATATCCGAGATAGGTCCCCTCTGCGAATGTTTTTTCCGTTTTAATACTTTGTATGCGAGCTGCATCCACTTTCATCCTTTCTACGTCCATGCTACTCACGTTTTGCGTCTGTTCCATGTCCGTTTCACTTCCTCCCTGTGTCCATTTTCCGCTGGAGCAGATTTGAGTTGCGCGGATGTGCAGCAGATGCCTAGCAGATATAGCAGATGTGGAACGGATGATGATGGATGTAGAACGGATGTTCCCCGTATGCGTTGCGGATGCAGAATGGATGCGTTGGATACATTTTTTGCTCAAAAAGTTTTGAGCAGCTCAAAACTTTTTGAGAGCATGGAATCTCAGTCGACGGATGCTGGACGGATAGAGAGGATGAAAAACAGAGGCAGTGAGTACAGAACGGAAGCATCGCATTAACCAATGGATGGCAAGTGTTTCTCTCCATTTTACATCCTCTTTCCATCCATTGGTGCAGTGTCACATGGGCTTTTGTTAGCTACAGTTAAAGATTGGCTTCAAACAATAACTTCTTTGAGAAGTGCCACTTGTCTACAAGCAAGAACTGATGGGACGCAAAAGTAATAGAAAATGAAGAACTTAAAGTGCTCTGGAACTTTAGAATGCAAACAGGCGGGAGGGAGGAGTGGCATTGCAACGATACTGCATGCAATCTTGGAGGTGTGAAATTGCAGCCGATATCTTTGCCCCTGGATGGTCCAAATGGACCTAAACTGTCCTGAAGAGTTGGTGATAGTGAAGGGCGCGTCCTATAGATCCCAGGGATATCGCAAAGAGAGGCAGCCATCAAAGCTTCTGGTGTTGGGACCGCTCCGAACGGAAGAGGCTGAAAGAGAAAGTGTGTCGGTTTGGTGAGAATTGTTTTTTTATTATTCTAAGACTTAAAAGGACCTTAAAGGACACCCTAAGGGGAAGAAAAGAATCTGTAAAAGTTTTGACAGAACTGAATAAGCAGCGGTTTTTAAACAGAAGTGTCAAAGTAAGGCTTTGCTTTTTTTTTCTTCTTCTTATGGCTGGACTTCTATCGTGATTTTGCACTTGCTAACTGGACTGTTTTTTTTTCTATTTATATCTATTTTTTTTTCTTTTTTGACTTTGTAATATTTTAGGTTAGAGGCTCCCTTTAGATATTTTTATATTTTATTACATTTTGTCTGGGAAAGGAGGGGGAGAGTGAGAGTAAAGAAACTTTGTAACACTGCCAACTAGAGGCTTGAAAATATTTTAGACAAAGCTGAGAAAGTTGAGAAAGAAAGCTTTGAAATTCTTTTTCAAGGACATTGCTACGTGATAAGATAGAGGGAAGAGCACGGGAGAGTGTTATTGTAGGTGTTCTTCTGGATTTCTATCAACAATTGAAACTTGGCTTTGAAGCTTGGAGAGAGTTATGACAAGAGCTTTGGATAACTAAACAAAGTTCAATGTGCCTTTTTTATTTTCTTAAGTTGTGCTACTCCCCTCTTACCAGCTGTACTGTTCATTTTTTCTTTTTAAAACCTATATTTTTGTAATATTTCCATCTTTGCTTAATATTTTAAAGGGAAAGCCTCAAAATTTTCTTTTTTTTTTCCTCTCTTCTTTGGGATTTTTTGTTTTTTGATCTATTCTTTTGGTCCACTTTTATACTTTTTTTTAATTTGAGAATTCTCAATTGGATTAAGGTGTTGAAGAACCTGAAGAATTATTTTTATTTTCTCAATTTTTTTTATTGCTCTTTTTAAACCTTTTTATTTTTCTCCTTCCTTTCTACTTAATTATTGATTGGATTAAGGTTAAGAAGAACCTGAAGAAATTTTTTCTCCTTTTCTTTTTATTATTATTGGGCTTTTCTCACTACCATTTTTATTCTTCATTTTGGATTATAATTGGCTATTCCATAATTGGATTAGGGTTTAGAAGAACCTGGAGATCTCGAATTGTTTAAAATTAGTAGGAAGTTTATAGCTTCTGGCTCCTCAACTTTTACTTCTGCCTCCCCACCATCTGGAGGATCACGTCAAATTCAGACAATGTTAAAGCAAGACAAAGATCAAGAAAAAGTGACTCTACAGATGATTATGCAAGGAATCCAAGACCTTAAAATAAAATCAGACACCATTGAAAAGAGCATAGAAAATATTGAGCAAAGAATAGAGAATATTGAACAAGGAACAGGGAAAACTGATGAAAAGGTGGAAAATATTCAACAAATGATGGTGAAGTATGATGAGAGATTCCAAAAAATTGAAGAAGAAGATAAACAAAGAGACAAGAAGATTTGAGATATTGATAGCAGATTAACAGTGGTTGAACAAGATAAAAGTGGGATGCTGAAATGGGAGATGGACAGATCAGATCAGAATTCTATCTCAGATTTCAAAACATAGAGGAAGAAAAAGGACAAAATCTAGCTGAGATAATGATAGAAATATTGGCTGAAGCTTTGGAAATAACAGAAGAGAAGATGATGGATGGAGTAGATGAGGTATACCAAGTTTTTACAATATATGCGATGAGAAATAACCTACCAAGAGAAGTTCATATCAGATTTACAAAAAAAGCCATTAAAATACAAATATTACAAGTGGTAAGAGAGAAAACATTGAAATACAAAGGCAAGGAGATTGTGGTTTTAAAGCAAATACCCAGAAGAGATGAGAAGACAAGATCAATTTCTCACTAAAATGCTATTGAAAAAAGAGGTGAATTATAGATGGCTAATCCCAGAAGGGTTAATGTTTACATGGCAAGAAACGAGACATAGTATTGACTCAAACGAGAAAGCAGAATTATTCTATGCAGAATTTTTTGGAAGGAGAGAGGAGGAGGAAGAAAAAGAGATTTCACTAATTGAATTCCAAGACAAATGAAGAAAGATTTTTTTTTTCAAGAAAAAGAAAAGATTTTTTCAAATCTTTTTTTTCCAAGAAAAAGAAGAAGGCACAGTAGGTGGATCGGCGGAGATTAAAGAACAATGTGAACCAAGATCTACGAGAGCTGCCAAACCTAATTATAAAGCATAATCATGAAAGAGAAAAAACTGATTACAATGAATATAAATGGACTTAATTCAGCTGTTAAAATAAGGAAAATTTTTCACAAATTAGAGAAACTAAAATTTGATATAATTTGTCGACAAGAAGTACATATCAAAAAACAATGTGAACAATTGTTGATACAACCAAAATTAGGGAAAATATTTACTTCTTTGACTCAGTGTAAGAAAAGAGGAGTGGTTTTATATATTAAAGAGACCCTCTCAGCAAAACTGATTTATACTGATGAAGATGGAAGAGTATTAATGGTGGAAATAATGGATAATAATATGAAAACACTCTTGATTGCAATTTATGCTCCGAATGATCAACAAGAAGAATTTTATAAAAAATTACATATGAAAATAATTGAACTGGACTATGTCAATATGGTTATGATGGGAGATTTCAATTGAATTGTAGACAATAAACTGGACTATATAGCAACAACAACAACAAAGCAAAATAGAAAGACTCTCCCCAAATCCTTTTTTAAAATGATAGATGAAATAAACTGAAAAGATATATGTAGAAAAAAAAATGTTAAAACCAAACAATACACTTTTTACTCAAATAGACATTTATCATGGTCCAGAATAGATATGATTTGGACTTCAACAGAACTAATATCTAATATTCAAGAAACAAATATCGAAACAAGTACTTGGGCAGATCACAATCCAGTGACAATTAAATGGAAAGGACAAAAAAGAAGATTGAGATGGACGTTAAATAATACTATTCTAAAGGAGAATGACTTTATAAAGCAGATGGAGAAAGAATTGGCTTTTTTCTTTAGAGAAAATAAAAAAGAAGACACTTCAGTCCAGAATGTATGGGACACAATGAAGGCATATGCTAGAGGTTTGATAATAGACTACACAAGGAGAAGGAATATCAGGAAAAGGCAAGCCACGGAATCTTTAGAAGATGAGTATAAAAGACTCGAAAAAAAACTACAGAAAACGCCACAGAAAAAAGACATTAAGCTAAAACTGGATACAATGAAACATAAAATGAGTTTAATAGAGAAAGAAGAATTAGCACAGAAAATTAGAAGTGCTAAACAGAATTATTTTGAGGATGGAAACAAACCAGGTAGATGGTTAGCATACAAACTGAGAAAGGAAAAAGAATCAAGGAAAATACCACAGTTAATAGATGATCAAGGTCAAGTTTGCCACGGCAATAAAGAGAAGAAGGAAATCATTCGAGATTTTTATGGAAAATTATATAACCAAGAGAATATTGAGGAGGAAAGAGTTAAACAGTATTTACAGAATGCTAATTTACCTAAGATACCTAAAGAGATTGAAAAAATGTTAGAAAGCAATATAACCATGATGGAGTTAAAACCCATGTCACACTGGCCAAAGGATGCAAAAAGGACACAGCGGACGAGCAAAATGTTCCATCCATTGTTATCCGCTCTCAAAAGGGGCAAAAATTTGCATAACCGGAGCGGATAACCCGGACGCGGAGAAGACGCAGGGCGGATGCAAAGCGGATGTGGAATGGAAGCCCAGCGGATGGAAGCGGATGAGAGTGGATGGCGCATTCGCTAGGCTTCCGGGGGGGCTCAGCAAAGTGGACGCGGAACAGAAAGAGCAGATGCAAAGCGGACACCGAGCAGATGAAGCGGATGCACAGCGGAAGCGGAACGGATGCCGAGCATTAATTGTGCATGCGGGGGGGATGCATTGAGGAAGCCCCCTGGATATAAAGGGAAGCAGCTCACACGTGGCCAGCATTCCGAGGAAAGACCTGCTGCTGGACACTTCGAGGTCCCTGCCTGCCCTACCTGCATGCCTGCCTGCCAACCTTACTGCCAGCCTGCCTTCCAGCCAGCCTTGGTGCCTGCCTGCCTGCCTGCCTTCCTGCCAGGCTTCCTGCCAGCCTACCTGCCAGCCTACCTGCCAGGCTTCCTGTCAGCCTACCTGCCTGGATTCCTGCCAGCCTTGGTGCCTGCCAGCCTCCCTACAAGCCAGCGAAAGCCTCAGCAGCCTGCCGCCATCCCTGGCAAGAGGGACAGGGCCAACCTCCCGCCCCCTGCGCCTGACTCTGCTTCTGCTGGGGCTTCTGCTGAAGCTGCTCCTGGCGGTGGTGCTTCTGCTGGTGCTTACTCTGTTGAAGCTGCTCCTGGTCCTGCTCATCCTGCTCGTGCTCCTGGACTTGCTCGTCCTGCTCTTGCTCCTGGTCTTGTTCGTCCTGCTCGTCCTGCTCGTGTTCCTGGACCTGCTCGTGCTCCTGGACTTGCTGACCCTGCTGTTGCTTACTCTACTGCTGCTGATCCTGGTCCTGCTGGTCCTGCTGCTGCTGATCCTACTGGTGCTGCCGCAGTTGCTGCTGCTGCTGCTGATGATCCTGTTGCTGATGATGATAATGATGATGATTATGATGATGATTATGATGCTGCTGGTGAGGATGATGATGATGATGATGATGATGATGATGATGATGATGATGATGATCCTGCTGGTGCTGCTGCTGCTGGTGGTGGTGTGGAGGAGCAGCCCCTACTACCTGGGAGCCCCTCTGATGAGGGCCCATCTGGTCCTGCCAAAGGGAGGAAGAGGCGTATGCGGCAATGGGAGAGGAGGCAATACTATATTGAGGAGGCGCACGAGGATGAGGTGCTGGAGTGGCTGAGAGAGAACGACTATCTGTGGCAGAAGGGACATCAAGCGGAAGCAGGCTGTACAGGGACACCAAGCGGAAGCAGGCTGCTTGGAGACAGAGGGCGGAGAGTATGGGTTACACTTTGGAGGTGCTCCTCGGCTGGTGGAAGCACATGCACACCTGGTACGGGAAGCTGCACCTGAAGAAATCTGGCCAGGCCACGGTTAAGCTTACAGACAGAAAGACCAACGTCATGGCCAGGTGCAGCTTCCTGGAGGGTGAGGTGCGCCACTGAGGTGCACCAGCAGCCTCTCACGACCTTCTCTCTCCGGCAGCCTGCTGAGAGACAGTTCTCTTCCGGCCGAGAATCAGTCCCTGTCTCCAGGCAGGTTTCTGTGGAGTGTGCCACGGCGAAGAACCCGCGGACAGGTGTGGTAAGCGTGGTGGAGTGCATGGAGGACTCCCTGGTGCGGTGGGAGAAAGGAGAAACCGAGTCCACCAAAGTCCTAGCCACATCCACCACCCCCCAGCTCCGCTTCTGCAAAAAGGCAGAGAGCCGGAGAGCAGGAGCGGCAGAGCCACACTGTCCTGCTGGAGATCAGGGACACCATCCGCACCAGCATAGATCTTCTCTCTCAGCTGGTCCATAACGACTCCGACTCCTCCAACCACAAGCCCTTCCTCACCTATGTCAACCAGACCCTCAAGGAAATGGTGGATCCAAAGTACCAGCTGGTGAAGGACCGGATCACCAAGCTGCTTCACAACCCTCCAGACACAGAGGAACCTGCTCCCACCCAGTCCAGGTCTGCTCCTCCACCCAAAGTGATGTCCCTCCCATTCCAAGGCTTCCCACAGGCCCTCACCTACCAGGGCTATGGCTACCAGGAGGTTCAGCAGCAGAGGCAGCAGCCCTTCCCAGTCCAGGCACAGAGTCATCGGGCGACACCGTTGCCACCGGTTCCACTGATGCCACCGATGCCACCCGTGACAATGATACCACCGATGACAGCGATGCCACCCACGCCACTGATGCCACCCACAACAGTCCTCACCCAGCTGCAGAGCAGACAGCCCCACTACACTGCTCCTTCATCCACCCCACAGCCAAGCCCGGCCTCAGTACATCTGTCATCACTACTGGGGCTGACACCCCATGGCATGGAGGAAGGACCTCTCAGCATCATGGAGCTCAGCCAGCTGTCCGACACCTTCCTCAACAAACCCTCCCCTGTTGTCCTCTCGGGGCCAGGCACTCCAGCACCACCCACCACCACAGCACCTGGATCCTTCACCCCTGAGACTGGGCACACCTCTGAGTGACCGATAAGAGTGCCAGAGATGGGGTAGCTGGCTACCTGTGGACTTTATTTGGACACTTGACTTGGGTCATTTTTCTGTTACAGCTTATTGTTCAATAAAGTTTATCTTTGATTCACACACTTGAGTCATTTCTTTTTTTCAATAAAGTCTTGGTGGAAACTTTTAGAAATGGTTTAAGTCTTTGCATGCTTGTGGGATGGGTTAAGATAGCAGTGGGGTGGGCAGGGAGACTTGGGGAATGAGCAGGGATACCTTTGGGATGTCTAATAGCTGTGGGATAGATAAACCTCCAGTGCAAGCATAGTGGGACTGTATGGTCTACACTCCCAGGTGCCACACCTATGGCCCTTTTTTATCAACAACAATGTAAGCATTGATCCACACATGTCAACAAAAACACAACTCTTTATTAAACAACCTATTCATTGTAGGACCACCCAACATACATGGCCCAATCTCATCAGTGTGATGAGACAGGCTGAAGGAAGCATCCATTAAGCATTTCCCATCCTATCTTGCCACTCCACTGCTCCAGCTGGGGAGTTGCACCAGTGTTTCAGGAGGTTGCGCTGCTTCTTCCCTTCCCGTGAGGCTCTGTTGGGGCCTTGCACATCCTGAGTGTCGATCAGGTTTCACCCTTGCCTCCATTCCCCAGGCTCCATGTCCCCATTGCCTCGTTGACGGTCCACAAGCCTGTTCTGCAAGACTGGGTAGCGGGTGCACATAAGATTGTGCAGGATGCAGCAAACTTCCACGACCCTCCTCACGGTCTCTGGGCGATGCTGCATAGTGGTGAGAAGTACCTGGAACCTGTTGGCCAGGATGCCAAAGGCGTTCTCCACCACCCGCCTTGCCCTGGGCAGCCTGTAGTTGAAGATCCTCTCTTCACGGGTGAGGAGTCTGGAGGTGTAGGGCTTCATGAGGTAGGTTCTGAGGGAGAAGGCGTCATCCCCCACGATGAAGTAGGGCACATCTTGTGTGTTGTTGGGCAGGGGTTCTGGATCTGGAAAGCCCATGATGAGGTTGCCTTCCAGCCCCTCATTGAGGTCACTGGCGTTGTATACCTGGGCATCTGAAGATGAGCCGTAGCCTGAAGCATCGATGTACATGAACTAGTAGTCAGCATCGACCATGGCGAAGAGGATGATGCTGAAGAAGCCCTTGTAGTTGAAATAAGTGGACCCCGACTTGGCTGGAGCTTTGCAGGCCACGTGCTTGCCATCTATGGCTCCAACAGTGTGTGGGAAGTTCCACTTCTGATACCACTGCTCTGCAACTTTCTTCCATCCTTCTTCAGTGGAGGGGCACTGGAGGAGCTCCTCCTTGTATTCTTCGATGATGGCCTGCACCACTTCTCTGACCACAATGCTGATGGTGTTCTGTGGCACCCTCCAGCAGTACTGCATGCTGTTGTAGGTGGTCCCTGAGCCCAGGTGGTGCAGAGTCAGTGCCACCTTGAGCCCAGGGTCCAGGCTGGGCTGGAAGTTGGTGTTTGCCTTGGTCAACCTGGGTGTCAGCCGCTGCACAACTTCATCAAAAATGGCTGGAGGCATCCTCATGAAGTTCTGGAACGCACGAGTGTCTTCGTTCCTGAGCTCCACCATCAGCTTGTTGTACAGTCCGTACTCTGCTCTTCTCCCGATCCATTTTCAGACCCAGACGCTTCTTGGCCATCTCTTTTTCTTCCCGTAGTAGAGTTCACAGAGCCTGTAGATGGCTTCGCACTATTCCAGAAGGATGGCGGCTGTCAAAAGGACTGTGTTATGATCCACGGTGGACATGACTGGATGCTGTGGAAGAGGAAGAGTCAGATGAAGGCTGCAGAAGTCTGCACAGGTGGGCTGCTGAAAGTGAGATGCAGGTGAGTTGCTCCCCCTTTTTATAGGCAGTATAGGTGTCCCTTTGCATCCTCTAGGCATCCTCTAGGCATCCTCTAGACATCCTTAATATCTGAGATAGGTCCCCTCTGCGAACCTTTTTTCCACTTTAAATGCTTTGTTTCCATGCTGCATCCATTCTGCATCCGTTCTCCATCCGTTCTGCGTCCGTTCTGCTTCCTCTCTGCGTCCGAGCGGATGCGAGTTGCGCGGATGCGCAGCGGATACCTAGCGGATATAGCGGATGCGTAACGGATGCGTTACGGGTGCTTAACGGATGCGTTGCGGATGTGTAGCGGATGCAGAATGGACGAACTGGATACATTTTCCGCGTAAAATTTTGGGCAACCCAAAGCTTTTGGAGTGGATGAAACTTCAATAAATGGATGCTGGACGGATAGAGAGGAAGCAAAACGGAGGCAGTGAGTACATCGCATTTTCGAACGGATGGCAAGATTTTTTGTCCATTTTAGATCTTCTTTGCATCCTTTGGTTCAGTGTGACATGGGCTTAACTGAAGCACTTAAGAAACAAAATAATGGGAAAGCACCAGGCCCAAATGGACTTCTGGAAAAATTCTATAAAACAATACAGGAATCACTGAACCTTCCATTGCTAGAAGTCATGAATGAAGTTATGTTAAAGAAGAAGATACCTAAAACATGGTCAGAAGTCTAGCTAAAATCTAGCTAAACACTTAGCAAAACAACTACAGCCCCATGCTGAAACCGCAGCTTCATATGTGCAAAACTCATACCACTTCTTAGAAATGATCAAAGATCTGCACGTGGAACAATAAGATCTGCTTGTAAGTTTTGACGTGGTTTCACTATTCACTCAAGTCCCGATAAAAGGAACTCTTGAAATCATCAAAAATAAATACCAACCAGCTAAAGACCTCATGGAACTAACAGAACACTGCCTAACTAAAATATATTTCATATACAAAGGACAAAGATACAAGCAAATTGAAGGAGCCCTTATGGGATCACCACTGTCACCCGTCATTGCAGACCAGTTCACGGAAGAATTCGAATCCAGAGCCCTGGCTAATGCCACCCACAAACCCAAACTATGGCTAAGATACATCGATGACACATTTGTGATTTGGCCCCATGGAAAAGAAAACCTAAACAATTTCCTAACACACCTAAACAACACACACCCCAAAATCAAGTTCACCATGGAAACGGAAATAAAAAAACAACTACCATTCCTAGATGTACTAATCTACAAAAGAACAGATGGCACACTGGGACACACTGTATACCAGAAGAAAACAGAAACCAACCACTACCTCAACGCCCAATCCCACCACCACCCAACACAGATAAATTTCGTGGCCAAAACACTAATTTCCAGAGAACCAAATGCCTGGCAGACAAGACACATATAAAGACTGAACTATGCACCCTGACTAAAGTATTGACAGCCAACGGCTTCCACAAAAACAAAATCACCAACTTGATCCACAAAAACACACCAAGACATAACAGAGACCTAGAAGATCAACAGACCTATGGAACAGCTGTCCTGCCCTACATAAGAGGTACTACAGACAAAATCAGTAAAGCCCATGTCACACTGGCCAACGGATGTAAAAAGGACACAGCGGACGAGCAAAATGTTCCATCCGCTGTTGTCCGCTCTCAAAAGGGGTGAAAATTTGCATAACCAGAGCGGATAACACGGACGTGGGGAGGACGCAGGGCGGATGCAAAGCGGATGCGAAATGGAAGCCTAGCGGATGGAAGCAGATGGGAGTGGGTGGCACGTCCGCAGGGCTTTCGGGGAGCCTCAGCGAAGCGGACGCGGAATGGAAAGAGTGGATGCAGAGCAGACGCCGAACGGATGAAGTGGATGCAGAGCGGAAGCTGAGCGGATGCACAGCGGATGCTGTGGAAGAGGAAGAGTCAGATGAAGGCTGCAGAGGTCTGCACTGCTGGGCTGTTGTTCTGAAAGTGCGATGCAGGCGAGTTGCTCCCCCTTTTTATAGGCAGTATAGGTTTTCCGCTAGGCATCTTCTAGGCATCCTGTAGACATCCTCTAGACATCCTTAATATCCAAGATAGGTCCCCTCTGCAACCGTTTTTTCCATTTTAAATGCTTTGTTTCCGTTCTGCATCCGCTATGCATCCGTTCTGCATCCGTTCTGCATCCGTTCCACTTCGTCCCTACGTCCAGGTGGATGGAGTTGCGTGGATGTGCAATGGATGCCTAGCGGATACAGCGGATGCATAGCGGATGCGTAACGGATGCCTAGCGGATGCCTAGTGGATGCAGAACGGACAAACTGGATACATTTTCCACGCAAAAGTTTTAGGCAGCCGAAAACTTTTGGAGCGGATGAAACGTCCATAAACGGATGCTGGACGGATAGAGAGGAAGCAAAACGGAGGCAGTGAGTACAGAACGGATACATCGCGTTAACTAACGGATGGCAAGCTTTTTTGTCTGTTTTACATCCTCTTTGCATCCGTTGGTTCAGTGTGAAATGGGCTTTAGATACTACACAGGCATCACATCAAGACTGCATTCAAAACAGACAAAAAAATAGCAGCCATCCTAAAAAACCCCAAAGACAAAATTGACCTGGAAAACCAAGGCATATATGAAGTTCCCTGTGCATCATGCCCGGCCACATACATTGGACAGACCAATAGAAGAATAAGTACCCGCCTAGATGAACACAAAAATGCAGTAAAAAAGCTAGAACACACCTCCTCACTAGTCCAACACATGAAAACCACAGGTCAAAACATCAAATTCAATGGCACAAAAACACCAGCCAATATAGAAAACTCCAGCCACAGAATCATCAGAGAAGCCATAGAGATTGAAAAAAGACCTGAAAGCATGAATAGAAGAGATGATTCCACCAGACTGTCAATCATTTGGAAGCCTGCACTCTCAAATAGAAAGAT
>BLBF01000003.1:35298842-35360254 GCA_015471245.1 Laticauda colubrina | reverse complement strand
CTATGGCTTCTCTGATGATTCTGTGGTTGGGGTTTTCTATAGCGGCTAGAGTGTTAATGCCATTGAAGTTGATGTTGTGACCTGTGGTTTTCATGTGTTGGACTAGTGAGGAGGTGTGTTCCAGCTTTTTTACTGCATCTCAAATAGAAAGATCTCCATGCCACAAGCCAGGCAAACACCTGGGCAAAAACAGACTCCCTCTGATAGCTCCAACCCAAGCACCCCACCAGGCACCCAGGTGAAACCCAGCTTGCTAATGAATAGCATTATTGGGACTTGAGTGAATAGTGAAACCACTAAAAGATAAAAGAAACTCTTGAAATCATCAAAAATAAATACCAACCAGCCAAAGACCTCATGGAACTAACAGAACACTGCCTAACCAACACATATTTCATATACAAAGGACAAAGATACAAGCAAATTGAAGGAGCCCCTATGGGATCACCACTGTCACCCGCAATTGCAAACCTGTTCATGGAAGAATTCGAATCCAGAGCCCTGGCTAATGCCACCCACAAACCCAAACTATGGCTAAGATACATCGATGACACATTTGTGATTTGGCCCCATGGAAAAGAAAACCTAAACAATTTCCTAACACACCTAAACAACACACACCCCAAAATCAAGTTCACCATGGAAACGGAAATAAACAAACAACTACCATTCCTAGATGTACTAATCTACAAAAGAACAGATGACACACTGGGACACACCATATACCAGAAGAAAATACACACCAACCGCTACCTCAACGCCCAATCTCACCACCACCCAGCACAGATAAATTCCGTAGCGAAAACACTAATTACCAGAACCAAATGCCTGGCAGACAAGACACATATAAAGACTGAACTATGCACCCTGACTGATGTATTGACAGCCAATGGCTTCCACAAAAACAAAATCACCAACTTGATCCACAAAAACACACCAAGGCATAACAGAGACCTAGAAGATCAACGGATCCATGGAACAGCTGTCCTGCCCTACATAAGAGGTACCACAGATAAAATCAGTAAGATACTACACAGGCATCACATCAAGACTGCCTTCAAAACAGACAAAAAAATAGCGCCATCCTGAGGAACCCCAAAGACAAAATTGACCTGGAAAACCAAGGCATATACGAAATTCCCTGTACATCATGCCCGGCCACATACATTGGACAGACCAATAGAAGAATAAGTACCCGCCTAGATGAACACAAAAATGCAGTAAAAAAGCTGGAACACACCTCCTCACTAGTCCAACACATAAAAACCACAGGTCACATCATCAACTTCAATGGCACCAAAACCCTAGCCACTATAGAAAACCCCACTATAGAAAACCCCAGAGAAGCCATAGAGATTGAAAAAAGACCTGACAGCATGAATAGAAGAGATGATTCCACCAGACTGTCAATCATTTGGAAGCCTGCACTCTCAAATAGAAAGATCTCCATGCCACAAGCTAGGCAAACACCTGGGCAAAAACAGACTCCCTCTGATAGCTCCAACCTAACCCCCCCACCAGGCACCCAGGTGAAACCCAGCTTGCTAATGAAGAGCAGCTTGCTAATGAAGAGCAGCCGTCCTTTCACACGGAGCCAAGCTGCACTAAAAGCCTCCAACACAAGAACAGACTGCTGCCAGCCAATCAAAGCCACAAAACAGACAGAAGAAACCAGGAACACCAATCAATCAAACTCCAAGTCCAATGAACACAGGTCCAGGCTCCCAACCAATCAGAATGGACCAGCCTCAAATTTAAAACCAGGAGCTGTAAGACCCATATCCATACAGAAGCCTGAGGATGGCAGATGAGATTCTGCTGAAACGTTGCTACAACTTTAACAGAACTACAATGACGTGGGATAATACCCGAAGGAAGCTAAACAGGACACATGTAAGTACCCGCGAAAACCTAAGAAAACAAATATATATATATATTTGTTTTCTGAGGTTTTCTCGGGTATTTGTATGTGGATCTTTGGTTATTTGGGTTTTCTCCCACGTAAAATTGGAAGTATCTAAGCAACATTTCAATGAAATCTCATTCATCATCCTCAGGCTTGTTTCGTCGGCTCTGTGCTTCTCAGAGTAATGTGAGCTTGCAGCTGCTTCTTCCTTTTAACTGCTAGTGGGGGTGTAACTTGATTGGGTGGGGGCTTGGTTGTGTTCTGATTGGGTGGGGGTGTGTACTCATTGGTTGGGGGTTTGGCTGTGTTCTGATTGGTAGGGGGCTTGGCTATGTTCTGACTGGCTGGGGGTGTGTTCTCTTCAGGTGGGGGCTTGGCACAACCTGAGTACAACCAAGCCCCCACCTGAACAGAACACATCCCCAGCCAATCAATACCCCTTATCTTCGGGTATTATCCCACGTCATTGTAGTTGTGCTTTTAAAGTTGTAGCAACGTTTCGGCAGAATCTCATCTGCCATCATCAGGCTTCTGTATTGAATTCGTCAATACACATACACATGTTTTAATTTCTCTGTAAATTTGTGATTAAATGTACTCCTTCTGTCTTTTCCATAACTTATCCAGATATCAAATATTACCTTTTCTTTAACCACTCATACCAAATGTTCCATATTTCATAATAGTCACTGTCTTGTTTATTTTTAACAGTTTGGTTAGGCTATCCATCTCAGTGCATTCATGTATTTTTTTAATTACCATATCCTCTGAAGGAATGGAAGACAGTTTCTAGTCTTGTGCGTAGGTTATTCTGGCCACAATTATGATATACAAAATTAAATATTGATATTTTTTCTCCATGTTTGAATCTATCATACTTAGCAGAAAGATTTCGGGTTCAAGTTTAAAATTTTGTTTTGTTATATTTAAAATCCAATTTCTAATGTTTCTCCAAAATTTCTGAGCACCTGAGCAAGTCCACCACATGTGAAAATATGTTCCTTGTGTGTAGTTACATTTCCAACAATTGGGTGGTAGGTTGGGGAACATCTTAGCCAGTTTCGCAGGAGGTAGGTGCCAGCGATGAACTATTTTTTCTTTATACAAGACTGACATGGTTAATTTGTAATTTGTTTGCCAACTGTGTTCCCACTTAACTAATTCAATACTATGACCCACATTTTTAGCCCAAATTATCATAGATTCTGTATCTGTTTCATCTTTTAGTTTGTAGTCCAAAAGATATTTATATCTTTTACTAATTGTTTTATTTTCCTCTCCTAGCCATATTTTATCTAATTCTTGTGGAGTCATATTAAAGCCAAATTGTTCTGTTTCTTTTTTGTAATGGGTTTGTATTTGTGCAAAGGGCCACCATGCTATCTCCTTTCCTTGAATTTGTATTTGGTTCCTATTTTTAAGCTCTACAGTATCATATGGTAAATCTTTATACCTATTTTCATAATCCAATACATTTGGATGTGTAGCTGGTTCCAATATAGATAGCCACAATGGAACCTTTCGGTAGTGGTTTTTAAATTTTTCCCCAGATATCAAACAATACATTTCTTACATGATGCCTTTGGAAATATGAATGTTGTTTAGATTTTTCATCCCACTTGAAAGCATGCATTGCTTTCATCCCACTTGAAAGTTGGAGATCAAAACCCTCTAATACTAATAACCTTCTCTTTTCTAATTTTACCCAATCCTTAACCCAGTGTACTAGAGCAGCATCATAATATAATTCAAAATCTGGAAGGCCAAATCCTCCTTTTTTCTTGTCATCCTAAAATAATTTATATTTCACTCTGAATTTTTTCCTCTGCCATATAAATTTAGAAATACATTTGTTTAATTCTACAAAAAAATCTTTTCCAGCTTGACTGGCACTGTCTGAAACAAGAACAACAATTTTGGCAAAATATTCAATTTTACGATTGAAATATGTCCCAATAGCGATAACTGCAATTTGACATAATTGTCTAAATCTTTAGCTATTTGCGTTATTAACTTATAGTTATCTTTTTTAATCGATGAACATCTAGCATTCAACCAGATACCTAGGTATTTTACTTTATTTACCACCTGCATATCTAATTTATTTGCTAGTTCTTACTTCTGCTTCTTTGTACAGTTTTTTGTTAACACTTTTGTTTTTGTTAATTTTTAACCCTGCCACCTTTCCGTATTCTTCTATTTCTCTTAGTAGTATAGGGCTCGCTTCTAAGGGTTCTTCTAATATAAATGCCATATCATCGGTGAATGCCTGGAGTTTATATTCCTTTTTTTTAATTTTTAGTCCTCTAATCTCTTGGTTTTGCCTAATTTGTACTAAGAGAGTCTCTTCTGCCAATATATACAATAGAGGAGCTAGGGGGCAGTCTTGTCTTACTCCCTTATTTATCTTTATGGTATCTGTATTTTCCCCATTTATTAATATTTTTGCAGTTTGCATGTTATAAATTGTCTTAATGAATCCTATAAAATTTTCACCAAATTTCATGCCTATCAGTTGTTTAATAAGGAAGTTCCAATTCAGGTTGTCAAATGCCTTCTGGGCATCTAAAAATATCAATGCCATTGTCTTGGTTGAGTGTACTTCATAATATTCTAATATATCCACAGTGTTTCTTGTATTTGTTTTTATGGGGGAGGAAGCCATTTTGATCAGTGTGGATAATTCTACTTAATACTCTCTTTAATCTTTCGGCCAATATTGTGACCATTATTTTGTAATCTACATTTAAAAGTGATATTGGTCTAAAGTTTTGAATTTTTTGTGGGTCTGATTGTTCTTCATAAATAAGGATAATATATGCTTCCATCCATGATTTAGGCATGTTAGCATTCTCCAGGGCTTCATTGTACAAGTCCATCAATATCTCCTCAATTGTTTATTGGAATTCCTTATAGAATTCCGAATTAATTCCATCTAGGCCAGGGTCTTATTTGCTTTTTGTGTTCCGATTGCCTTCCTAATTTCTTCTATAGATATTTTATTATTCAAATTTTATTTCTCTTCATCAGTAATTTCAGGCAAGTTCTTTTCATTCAAGTATTGATCAATAGATTCTTCTGATATTTCTTCCTGTTTATACAATTTCATAAAAAAACTCCTTAGCAATTTCTTTCTTTTCCTGGGTCTGCATGCATAATTTTCTTTCCTGATCTTGGAGAGCTACAATCGTTCTCTTTTTTTGTTCTTTTTTAATTTTATGGGCTTACCACCTCCCTGGCTTATTTGCACCCCACAATATCTTAATAGCATTTTTGGAAAATAAAATGGTGGGTGGCTGCAGTCCAGTGTTTTCATTGAATATGTTCCCATTTACCCAGCAATGGGGGGAGGGTGTTTGGAAGCAAGAGTCAGGAAGTGTGTGAAGCCGCACCTTGCAAAATTAAGAAAAGTGGAAAAAAGCTTGACCTTTACCAAATGTATATGTTTTATCCACAGCCACATCCATGGTTACCACCATTTTGTGAGAGTTCCATAACATGCAGTCATACTTCCTATTAAAACTTCCAAAGGATGTTTATTCCTTTTTCTGAGTATGTTATGATCAACAGAATAAAGGGTGGCATATTTCAAGCCTTCCTTCAATTTCATCACACAATTCTGTTTTAGATGAATATTTCATTATTTTGTTAATGGACATGATTTGGCCAATCCTCTGTGCAATATAATTTTGATGATAACATTAGAAAATGATTTGATGGCTCATAGAGTGATGTCTCTTTGGGTAAATGCGCCATGAACATCTAAAATCCCATTGCTTCCATCTGTTGCTTAATTTCTATTGCGTCTCTACTGTGGGACTGCTAATTTATTCATCTCAAGCAAAGTTGTCAGAATGAAAAACAGAGCTCACAAGAGCACACATCACTTTCCTTATGTTGGTAATTTTAAACTATCAGGTTGTTGCTCTGTATACATGGGTGGGCTTGTGTCAAACACATCTGAAGCACCCCCTTTTGAGGGATATCATTTTTTATTTAATGTTATGGGCAGGCATTTGGAAAGTGGCCATAGCCACTGAAGTGCTCAGAAGTCAGATCATTTTATGGACTGAGAGGACAGAGCAATCCATAAAGAATGTGTCAAATTAGCTGATGGTTTGCTGTAAGTAAGACACTAATTAATGGGTTTGGATTTAACAGAGCAGAAGATTTACCAGTCTTTAAAAGCTTAACACCAGTATCCTGTGTTGGGGAGGAAGTGGGGGAATCATTTATCAGGGACTAAGAGCAATTAGCTTTCTGAGTCCCCTAACCTTCTTATAAATGGCAGCCATCAAAATGCAGAAAGTGACCTTATACCCTGGCATGTTAAGATCGTGCTGACCTTTAATGATGTTATTTCTGAGTGTCACTTTTGATTCTAGAAAGGGGAAAAAAACAATATGAAATCAGTTCATTTAAAAATGCAAGAAATGGTCTTTGAGTCAGAATCTTTGGTCCATCAGCAAACATTACCAACATTGACTGACAGCATTCTTCCATAGTACATTTTTCCAACTCTGTATGGAGTTAGTATTGATTGAACTTGAGATCCTAGATGTGCAAAACAAGTATTTGATTACTATTTTATCTAATTGCAGTAAAATAAAATAGCTGAATGCCAGCAAGACCAGTGAGAAAAGTTAGGTGTTCTACAGTCATTCCAGGAGTTGCTATGAAGTGGAAGCTGACCATATCAAGAGGGTACACAATATTATTATGGTTGATCACACAATCAATCTAATGTTTTCATTGGATTTAGTATTTTTGTCCCCTTGTTAAGTCCTTCCCAAAGCACTAGATAGGCAGGTGTTGTTTGGTGGTATTAAAGGTATTGTCACAGGATGTATGCTCTTCCATATCAAGCTGCCTTTTACAATTGAGTGGTTGTGATTTTGTCAATGCTGTTGGCATTCAAGTGGTGTCCAATTGTTAGGTAGTTAATAGGTACCTATTAATTATTGATACTATATCTTTGCTTTCTTTTGCCACCATTGTTCTCCTTCTATTTGTAGGTTTTTGTATTTTGTTATTCTCTTCAGTTTTTTTTCTCTTCTCTTCTACTGTCTCCAGGAACTGCAATATCTACTATCCAAACTTTTTTTTGTCTTTCTTATTAACAGTTATTAAATTTGGAGGGTTGTGGCAAGGATTTGTCAGTTTGAATTCTAATTGCCCAGAGCAGTTTTAGTTTCTTCATTGTTATTACTTTATCTAATTTGTGGTCCCACCAGTTCTTGCTTGCAGGCAAATGGTATTTCTTGCAGATTTTCCATTGTTTTGGTTTTTTTGAAAAAAATTATTTGGGTTTTCACAAAGACAAAATACAAATAAAACATCTTTTTTGAAAATAGCATGGTCCCAGGTTATCACTTCTTCATACAGACACAAAACTCAATTCCATGCTCATTTTTATGTTCTATTCCATATCTTATTACCATTTTATATTTTCTACATAGTTTTTCCCCTCTTTTGGTTTTCTCAACTTTGTTTTAATTATCTCATCTCAATTCAAATCAAACCATTATAGTTATACTTTTGTCTGTCCTGTTACAATTTCATATTATCTTTTCTTATTAAGCAAATTTTTCCCTGTAGTTACCAATTAGAGTATGACGCCTTTATATCCTTTAATTTTATCCATTCAAACTCTTATTTAAGCTTCAATGTATAATTTTAAGATTATAACATTCAATATAATACATAACTTCCAATCGGATTCTGCTTGGTACATTCTTAAGATAGACACTATATTCTTAAAAAGAAAAAATATATACACATATGTAAATAAGACACACATTCCATTCCAATTCAGTTCTATCATTAATATGCATTAAAATCTTAACATCTTTAACATTTCTTTTCAATTGAATATCGTACTTCCTTGGGAACACTTATAAACTTTCCTTGGTTAATTTTTTTCCCCGTATTTCTTACTTATATTTTTATAAATCATTACTAATAATTAAAAATGTTCCCTTTTAATTCTCTCAATCATTTTAATTCATTTATTTATTAACAAACATCCCACTACATTACAATAAATATTTTATCCATCATCATATTTTCTAAAATAATTTCTATTTGTAATATAACAATGTTGTCGTTATGTACCTTTGCAGAATCCCTTTTACAATTAAATTTTCACCCATTATCTCTAAACAAACTTATGGTTACAATCCTTATATCTTTTCCCTGTTTCTCCATTTCTTGTTTCTGTCTTTTACAACTTCTTTTCCTTGCCTTCTTCCCCCTCTTCTTCTCCCTCCCCTTTTTGCCCCCTCATCTCTCTACTTCTAATTCTCTTATCTGTAATCCCCTCTTCTGTTGCTTTCTAATATTATACTTATCTTTCAAATTGTCTTTCTTCTTTTTGGTTGTTTTTTTTTTATTCTGAAACCTTTCACTCTCTTTCCCCCCTTTTCTTTTTTCCCCCTGCTTAAAATTATTTGATCATTAAAGATAGCTTCTTCTTTGTCCCAATCTTCTTGTTCTGCAAGCATTTCTTGTTGCTTCTCATAGTTCCAGATCTCCATTTCTAAGAATTGAAACACGAAGCCAAAAGAACTTCTTTCTTGTGCATCTTCTTTCCATTTTTAAAGTTCCGTTTTCAGTTCTTCTAAGAGTGATACCATTTTAAAAACTTTTAAACAACCACCCAGTTAATTTTAGTCATCTAAATGCAAAAAACCAAAAGTCACCAAGTAATCCAAATAATCGAAGGCTATTTCTACTTGCTTCTTTTTTCCACTTTCTCTTCCTGGGGTTCTATTATTTTGTTACCAAGTTTCCATTAAAATGTATCTTTGAGGAATCTTGTTCCTTTTAATTATGGTTCCATTCATTAATTCCAGGCAGTCTCCTCCATTTTTCCAGATTCTTCCCTTCTATTCTTTTTTTTCTCCTTTCCAGCTTTTAAAAACTTTTAAATGTCCAGAAATCTTTATTATATCCCTTTCACTTTTATTTTCAGCTTAGATGCCTATTAATGTCAAAGTGGATTTTTTTTTTCCAGTTTCTTGCTTAAGTCTCTTAGCTGCCAGTATAAGGAAGGGAAAAAAAAATCTAATCCTTTCCCTTCTCTCTCTCCTTCGCAGCTTCAAAATCTTCTTTGGAAACAATGTTGTTAAGTTTAAATTCCAGGGTACCTTATTTGTTGCTTTTGCTGTTTGACCCAGTCAACCAAAACTTTCTTTTCTTATCTTGCTCCTGCACATTCTTTTCTGGTCGAGTTCTTCTTTGTGGTGGCCATTTCTGACCACCGTTGCAACTGCCTTCGGGAAAGGGAGTAATGGCCAGCTGGGGAGGAGAGATGCGGCTCTCCTCAACCCTGCAGGCAGTCTCCCCCCTCTTCACCACCTCTACAGGGTGGCTTAACTCTGAAACCAGCCGGCTCGGGGCGCTCCAGCGGTGAGCACAGATCAAAGCCTCGGAGAGATGAGGTTTCGGTCTGTCGTCGAAGAAGCTCAAACCGGAAGCCCAAGATTTTCCATTGTTGCTATCTTCTCATGTCATTGTTTGTGCAATCTTCTTACAGCAGCTAAGTAGGGGATCCACTGTTTCTTCAGTTTCTTTGAAGAGAAGGCATTTGTCATCTGTTGCTTTCTTCTCAATTTTGGCTTTATATGTATTTCTTCCAAATGCTTGATCCTGTACAACCAGTATCAGCACCTCTGTCTCTTTCTTCAACTTTCCTGCTCTTAGCCATTGCCAGGTCTTGTTGTTATCTGCTTTGTCTGCTAGGGTTGGTGTGTGTGTGTGTGTGTGTGTGTGTGTGTGTGTGTGTTCTGGCCACATACATTTTGCTTTGCCATGTCTCTTTTCTATTCATTTGGTCTTTGTAGTAAGTGAATTTGGAGGTCTTTGTTTTGTTTTGATTTGACATTCTTTTAAACATACTATATAAAACTTGACATAAATTAGATTAAATCAAATTAATAAATGTCATAGGAGTTAGAATATCTCATCCTTGCTTATATTAGAACAGCTCTGACAGGTGGTGGTGTAGACCAGAAATAAACCCTCCATGGTCAACCTAGAAAATTGCTACACTAATTGTATTGCTACCGTGTATCTTTTTCCCCAAGCAGAAATCAGAGTCAGTCTCCTCAGTTTTCTAAAACTATTTATCATAAAAGAATATGACTTAGAAGCTTGAATTAAAAAGCAGAGCAAATTGCCAATCAGCCTTAGGAAGAACACTGAGTAGATAGATGCCACCAAATGCCTCTGTTAAAAGCCTGATAGGAAAGTTTAGTGAGGAGTTAGTTAAATTGGAAGTCCAATCCCATAAAGAAGGAAAAACAATACAATGGCTTGACAATATTGTGCTGGGGAAACTGGGCTGCTGGAGAAAAAGATACTTTGCAAGAATTGCTAACAAGTGTAGTCAGATGTGCCAGTCAGCCTTAGTTTTTCAGCAGGAATGGATCTGGTTTGCAAATTGGTCCAGGAATTGTTTGAGGCTTTAAGAACAGCTGAAACAGCAGATGTGTTTCACCCTTAAAGCATACCAGGAATGAGAATATCAATATGACCGAAACAAGGCAATGTTTAACTAGAGTCCTATATGGGAAAGGTGATGATCTATCATTAGCAAGACTGGTTCAGATCATGCTGGTTCTGACCACATTCTTAACAGTCAGCACCTTTTAAAAGTGCCATCCTAAAACCCAAATGAAAATTCAGCTACGCACACACACACATATATAAACAGCATTTCAGAGTTGATTCTAATATAACTTCTTTATATCTTATAAATTACATAAAAGAGGCAGACAGTATGAAAGAGGGCTAGACAATATTTAGTATGAATTGAGTGATGTCTTCCTCACTTTTCTCCTGCTCCCTCTGTGGGGTGCATAGGAAGAAAGGAAAGAGGCATTGGTCCAGTGGTGGAATTCATTTTTTTTTACTATGGGTTCTGTGGGCGTGGCTTATTTGGTGGGTGTGGCTTAGGGTTACATGATTGGGTGGATGTGGCTTGGTGGCCATGTGACCAGGGTGGTCATGTGGGTTGATGGTCATGTGACTGGGTGGGTGTGGCCAATTCAATGTCACTCATGTCAAGGGTGCCTCACCTGGCCCCTCCCCTCCAGCCATTCTTTGTCACACCTAGCTTCAATATATCTATAGTTCTGTAAAAATGTTGTTCTCCTTTTTTTGACTTTATTATCTATGTACTATAGATGTACTTTCATGGACCATTGAAAGAGGAAATGGCTCACATGCTTCGCCCAAGAGGGTGATAGGCAACAGGCTTTTAGGGAGCTGCCAGAAAGAAGGGGGGGCAATATATTTTCCAAACCACTAGAAGACAAACAATGAATTTTCCAAAGCACCAGAAGGATGGAAACTGAACAAATAGAGAAGCAACCTAAAAGTAAGGAGAAACTTCCTGACAGTGAAAACAATTAACCAGTGGAAATGCTTGCCACCAGAAGTTCTGGGTGCTCCAACACTAGAAGTTTTTAACAAAAGACTGGACAGCCATTTCTCTGAAATAGTATAGATTTCCCCCCAAGGTCCCTTCTAAGTGTTATTCTGTTATTCTGACACCTTTCCCAGGCCCTCTACTCAGATTTTGGTATCCTCAGAGTTTTCCTGCCTGAGCAGGAAAAGATGGACTAGAACAGGGGTCTTCAAACTTGACAGCTTTTAAGACTTGTGGACTTCAACTTGTGGACTCCAGAATTCCTCCTCCAGTCATATTAGCTCAGGAATTCTGGGAGCTGAAGTCTCTAAGTCTTAAACTTGCCAAGTTTGACTAGAAGATTACTTCCGAGATCCCTTCCAGCCCGAGATTGCTGTGCTGTTTCAAAAGAGTCTTCTGAAGCCAGGGATTGTGTCCTTCCTTCCTCTCCTTTTTTTTCTCTCTCCCTCCCTCCCTCCTTCCATTTATCTATCCATCCAATAATTCATATATCTTTCATTTTCTCCTCTGTCCCTCCCTCTTTCTTTTCTTTCTCTCCCTTCCTTTCATCCCATTTTTTTTGTCTATCCCTTTTCTTCCTTTCTCTCTCTTTTTCTTTCTTACCCTTTTCTCTTTCTTTTCTTTCTTTTCTTTCTTCTCTCTTCTCTCTCTTCTATCTTTCTCTCTCTCTCTCTTTCTCTTCCTCTCTCTTCCTCTCTCCTTTCCCTCTAGGAAAGGAGATCCATCTAAACACACATAGGCTTCCAAGTGCCCAGCAGAATCTCTTATTACAAGGGTTCATACCAGCCAGTCTCCTGTCCTGCATTGCCTGAAAAAGCCTTCCTCCCCTATCACTTTTGGTGCTGGGAAATTCAAGCAAGGCATGTGCTGCAGCCTTGCCCCCCTCCCCCCACTAGCAGCTCTGGGCCAGGCAGCTTTCTCAACTGCCTGAAACCTTAAATTCCTTCCTTCCACACTGAAAAAAACATGCAGTGGCTATAGGCTTCTTCAAGAGGCTTTCAGAGCAACTGGACAGATGGCTGTTCCCTTCTTTCTCTGCCTGTTTGTTCTATATGGCTGAGGAGGAAGAAAGTAGTCAGCCAATTGGGAGAGGCTTCTGGTGTTGCAAAAGGGATGGTTTTTGGTGTTGCAAAAGGGTGGCCACATGTCCACCTACTGGCTAGCTGTGCTGGGCCAGGCCGGGCTGGGGGAGGCACATTCACAAGGAGAAGTGTACTCCGGGAGGATAGGCAGGTGGGCGGATGTCTAAGGGCTGCTGCATATGCGCATTGCATATGTAGTGGCTGCACTCACAGTGCGCATGTGCAGCAGCTGTGGGATATCCGCCCGAGTTGCGCCTAGCCACCATGTGGTAGGGAAAGCTAGGAGAGCGACTGGGGCAAGTGAGCGACTAGGCAATCAGGTTGGGGGTGTGGCCAGTCAGGAGTCACCACCAGTTCAGCGACCACACCAAATCACTGCTTCCGCTTTGCCCAAGCCAGTGCGAACAAGTTGAATACCACCTCTGCATTGGATTGTCATTTATTTATTTTCAATTGGAGCCATGAGCCAAACAATTGAGTAGCAGATGGCAGGATTTGGAATGGTCAAAGATTTGCTTTGGTTCAAATGCAGCTTTTTCACACAGCCTTGGATACTGTAAGCCAGACTGACTGAATTTCCTGGGTTGTAAGAGCAATGCCCTGAGGCTTCGTGACCTTCAGCTGGAGGATACCAAATACAGTATTTGAGGAAAATGTGTCCTCCTCCACTCACTGTACTGGAGTGAAAGGCAAAGTCACAACTCTGCTAGCAAAGCACAATCTGTAGGGCAATAGCAACAGGTTAATAGGAAGATGCAGCTTTGATTATTGGTTGATTAAATCTGCTTGTAATCTTGTAGTGTTACTTGATTTCCTTGGAGACTGATGGTTAGTTATCCTTTCTGGATGTTTGAGCAAATCAAGCAGTAGAAGAAGGTAGTCTTGGCCCAAGTGTCTTTTGTTTGAGCAATCAGAAAGACATAACAGGAGGATTTTCCTGTAATCAGATTTTACCTGTTTCCTAAGGGTACTTCCATCTGCTTTCTTGCTTTCACAACCAACTAGACTTTCTTACCTTTTAGTGTCTGTTTTTAGCACAAGGGCTATGACTGGACATAATGCTGGTCAGTGATTTATGGCCAAGAGACCAATTGCACTCAGAAGATAAAGTGGACTGGCTGACCCCATTCCTTAATGCCTCTGGATACTCACCAGAGCATTTAAAACATTTATTTATTGGGCATGTAAACTGCTCCTGTAGAAGCTAGCTTTGAGCAGCAGACATCTGAACCATCACAACCATTTTGGGTTAAAAGTAAATAAAATAATGACAAATGCCATTTAGAAAAAGGTAATATTAGCCGCAGTTCTCCAATGCTTGCCTACTATCCATGATGCTGGGCCAGGTATCAAGCATCAAATAAATGTCTGTTTGTAAATTTCCTACTGCATAAAGTAGGCAGCAAAAAATGTGTTCCCTGCAAATCAGGATGCAATAATGAATTTGTATGTGTGTGTGTGTAAGCTGTTACTGTGTTCCTTAGCTTGCCCTCATTGTCTTTTTAAGCTATTTTTAATTCACATCTAGAAAAATTGAAATGGTTTACATAGGATAATAAGGTTCTTGGTGGTCGTAGTATTGTTCCTGGCCTCATCGAAAAGACGTGAACTCAGAAGCACTTTGTGTGTCAACCATGAAACTGATGATACAATTACAAATGTTCTTATGAATTTTTCTTCCCCTCCCCAAGAAATCACAAATAAATAGTTCTGGAGAAACAACAGAAAATTGTTTGCAACAGCAACTTCAAGCTCATCCATAAAAGATAAATAAAGACTGGATAACTATGACATGGAAAATGGTCTCAATTGAAATAATGAAATTGATCCTGGCTTGAATGTGAAGTTCTTTTCTCAGTCCTACAATATTTGGCATCAATACTGGGTTGTTGTTTTTTAAATCTTATCCTGGGCACAAGTAGATCTTGACATATGACTGTAAATAATAATAAACTTTTACAATATTTTTGCAGTGGTTGTTAAGTGAACATGCCAGTTATAAAGTGAACATGGTGATCCTAAAGCAAGCAATGGTTTGCTATGAGCACAGTTTTGTCAAAAACCAGAAGTTCTGGTTGTCAGCAAAACTGTTGTAAAACCTGGTCATGTGACCATGGGATCCTGCATGTTGACAAATACCCAAAGTTCAGGTCACAAGACTGTACATGAAGAATGAATATCAGAACTTTAACTACGGGTCAGAAGTTCCCTTTTTTGAGTTGGCCATAACTTTGAGCAGTTGCTAAGTGACCAGTCTATAACTCATGGACTACTGATATTAAGTATGTTAAAATTTGGTCTCTAAAAAGATTCCTTTCGGAATATCTTATGTCTACAGAGATTCTCAGTCATTCAGGTCATGGCTGTCCCAAAGATGCTTTTTCAAGAGGCAACTGGACTTTCTGTTTTTTGGATGTTTCACTTTTCATCCAAGAAGCTTCTTCAGCTCAGAGCTGTTGTCTCTTGAAAAAGCATCTTTGGAATATCTTAATATGATAATAATCATGGTCTCAATATGCAACAAAAATATGATTGACCTTCATCTTTAGGCAGCTTAAGTTACTACTTCAAGATCAGAATTAGCTTCCTGTTGACTTCTTATCTTCTAATAATGTATCTGTCTACACCTTTTTTTCATTTCTCATTTTCTTCTGAAGCCTTGCCATTATTTTTTAAGCCAGAGCACATCTCTTGATATACCTTCATTTCCTAGATAATATTTTCTATCAATAACCCTTTTCTTAATTTCTTCCTGTTTTTCCTTTAGTGGGCTATCAGTATCTTGGAGCATGTATTGATGGGCAATTGTGTCAAGTTTCTTAAAGTTTTTTTCTGGGAAATGTTGAGGTTTCCAGGCACTGCAGAGTCTCCCTTATGCAGATTTCACAGCACACGTTTCCTGAAATGAGACTTAAATTAGCCACATGCTCACAAGTTTACCTTTCAAAAAGCGGATGCTTGGCTGTTTCTACAAGACAAATATTCATGAGTTTAAAAATTAGGAGGAAGGAAAATTGGAAAGTTTAACGATTAATATCTGTTAAAGTGAACTGAAATATTAACCTAGGAATTAGAGCAATACATTAAATGCTTCACCATCAAATGCAGGTGACTTGATTCAAGGTATCCCAGTTTTTTGGCAAATTAAAGTTACAGTTAAGAAAGAAACCTGATTTATATATTGGCTTCCTGTTCCATAGTAACATTCTTGTAATACTCTCACCTGATTGGCTAAGATGGACTGCACTGTGATTGGATGGAAGAATGATGGTGATTGGTCAGTAAAGAATCTGCCGCGATTGGCCGAACTGATCGCAGGAGATTCAGAAGGCTGAAATTGAGTAAGAGCCGCCAGCAAACTCTATAAGAAGAGCTTCCCCGGCTCACAGGTCCAGCACAGATCTATACCTTTTAATAAAGACCTGAAGTTACACTGGTCTCGAGTCCCCTTTTTTCCCGTGCATCTACACTGGCGACAAGTGTGGGATACTGAGACAAAGAGACCAGTCGGGCATGTGGCACCCGAGCTGAACAACCGACGAGATGGCCGGCAGCAACTCACCATCTGCACCATTCGACCAGGCAACCGAGGACTGGGAGTCATATATCGATCGATTCCTCATGTTACTCGAGAGCAACAACTTGAAAGATGCAAACATCTACAGAAGAGAACTATGTTCCTGACCCACTGCGGGCCAGCTGTATTCAAGATGGCCAAAGCATTGGCCAAGCCAGAAGACATGAAAGACACATACACATAGAGAGAGAGAGAGGGAGGGAGGGAGGGAGAATGTGGGGTGGGGAAAGGAAAGAGAAAGAAAAACACAGTTTATTCACTCACTCATTTCTGGGAATCCCCCAGAGTCAAAAGAAGGCCAATACATCCCTTACTCCAGACAGTTTTCAATTTGCAAAGTTTACTGACCATTCAAACCAGGGGTGGGATTCAATTTTTTTAAAAAACTGTTCTGTGGGTGTGGCTTAGTTGGTGGGTATGGCTTGGTTATGAGGCAGACGTGCCTTGGTGGTCATGTTATTGGCTGGGTGTGGCCAACTCAATATCACTCACATCAAGGCATGCATCTCCTCGCCTAGCTCTCATGACTGTGGGGATGCTGCAACAGTTATAAGTGTGAAAAATGATCATAACTCACTTTTTTCAGTACCATTGTAACTTTGAATGGTCACTCCACACAAGCAAAGTACCAGCAAAGGAGGGGGGAAAAAACTCCAGAGACGTTCCTGAGACAGGAAGTCCAGTCCTGCCAAGAAAGTAATAAGCGTTAACGGAGAGGCAATTTCTGTAAGAAACACCAGAATGTTTCCTTCCTGCCTTCCTTCCAGGATTAAGCCAGTAATTTCTTCTAACAACCGGTTCTCCAAACTGCTTAGAATGTTAACAACCAGTCCTAGCAAATAGGTGCCAACTAGTAGAATCCCACCCCTGATTCAAACTTACAGCACTGAAAAATGTGACTTATGACTGTTTTTCACACTTATGATCATTGCAACATTCCCATGGTCATCAGATCAAAATTCAGATGCCTGTCAAAATTAGCAATTTATGATGATTGCAGTGTCCCAGGTGATCACTTTTTTGTGACCTGACAAGCAAAGTCAATGGGGAAGCCAGATTCACTTAACAACCATGTTACTAACTTCATAACTGCAGTGATTCACTTAACAGCTGTGGTTGTTAAAGTTCATAAAATGCGGCAAAACCTGATTAACAAATATCTCACTAAAGGCCCGGTCCCACTGCATTTACAGATACAAAGAGGATGTAAAACGTTAAAAAAAGTTTGCCATCCATTAGAAAACACTATGCATCCGTTGTGTACTCATTGCATACGTGTTTCATACGCTCTATCCCTCGAGCATCCGTCCACTGAGATTTCATCCGCCCAAGAAGTTTTGAGCTGCACAAAACTTTGTGAACGGATGAACTTTCCACCGTGTATGATGTACATCCACGATGTATACGGGCAACAAACATTCTATGTCCGTTATCATCTGTTACACATCCGCTGTATCCTCTCTACATCCTCTGGCCATCCCCTCAACTCACATCCGCTGCAGCTGAAAACGGAAAGAGGGAGGAAACAAAAGGTACACGGAACGTCGACACAGCGTTAGTAGCATGGGAATAGAAAGGATGTAAGCGTATGCATCTCGTATATAAAGGATTAAAAATGGACAAAATGTTTGTATCTGGGATGTATCTCGTATATTTAGGATGTCTGGAGTATGTCTAGAATATGTAGAAGGACACCTCGTGGACAACCGATATTTCCTATAAAAAGGGGGAGAAAATCATCTGGATCTCAGTATGAGTCCAGCAGCCGTAGTTTACAGACCTCTTCACCCTTGGTCTTGGACTTCAACATCATAAATTGTTCTCCACCATGGATGATGACACAGTCTGTATGATAGCTGCACTCATTCATCACCAGAACCAAAACCTGTTCAGACTATTTCAACTTTTATACAGAAGGAGAAGAAAGAGACGTCCAAGAGCTATGTGGGTCCAAGGATGGATGGTGAGAAGAATGGAGTTTGGACTGTATGACCAGTTGATGGTGGAGCTGAGGAATGAAGACCCTCGTGCATTCCAGCACTTCATGAGGATGCCACCAGCCATGTTTGATGAACTTGTAGAGCTTCTGAGACCCAGGTTGACCAAGGCAAACACCAACTTCTTTCCCAGCCTGGACCCTGGACTGAAGATGGCACTGACTCTGTGGCACTTGGCCTCTGGAACCACATACAAAAACATGCAGTATGCCTGGAGGGTGCCACACAACAGCATCAGCAAAGTAGTCAGAGAAGTGGTGCAGGCCATCATTGAAGAATACGTGGAGGAGCTCCTCCAGTGCCCCACCACTGAACAAGGCTGGAGAAAACTTGCTGAAGAGTGGTATCAGAGGTGGAACTTTCCCCACACAGTTGGAGCCATATATGGGAAGCACGTGGCCTGCAAAGCGCCAGCCAACTCAGGGTCCTCTTATCACAACTACAAGGGCTTCTTCAGTATCATCCTCTTTGCCTGGTTGATGCTGACTACAAGTTCATGTAAATCGATGCTTCAGGCAATGGGTCAGCTTCAGATAGCGAGGTATACAATGCCAATGACCTCAAGGATAGGCTGGAAGGCAACCTCATCATGGGTTTTCCAGATCCAGACCCCCTACCCAATGACACACAAGATATGCCCTACTTCATCGTTGGTGATGACGCCTTCTCCCTCAGAACCTACCTCATGAAGCCGTACACTTCAACATACCTCACCCGTGAAGAGAGGATCTTCAACTACAGCCTGTCCAGGGCAAGACAGGTGATGGAGAACACCTTTGGCATTCTGGCCAACAGGTTCCAGATACATCTCACCACCATGCAGCATGACCCAGAGACTGTGAGGAGCATCGTGAAAGCTTGCTGCATCCTGCACAATCTCATGCGCACCCGCTACCCAGTCTTGCAGAACAGACTTGTCGACCATCAACAAGGGAATGGGGACATGAAGCCTGGTGAATGGAGGCAAGGACGTAATCTGATAGACACTGTGGATGTACAAGGCCCCAACAGAACTTCATGTGAAGGGAAGAAGCAGCGCAACCTCCTGAGGCACTGGTGCAACTCCCCAGCTGGAGCAGTGGAGTGGCAAGACAGGATGATAGATGATTCATGGATGCTTCCTTGAAGGTGTCGCATAACACTGATGAGATTGTGCCATGTATGTTGAGTGGTCCTACAATGAATAGGGTTAATAAAGAGCTTTGTTTATTTTAAAATGTGTTGATCAATGAATAAATTGTTATTGATAATAAAGGTCCATATGTGTGGCAGCTGGGATTGTGGACCATACAGTCCCACGATGCTTGCATTGGAGGTTTATCTATCCCACAACTATCCTTATCTATCCCACAAGCATGCAAAGGCTTAACCATTTTTTCAAAGTTTTCACCAACACTTTATTAAGTAAAAAAAAATGAACCAAGTGTCTTCAGCAAAGATAACCTTGATTAACTTTATGACTTTATTAAATAAGCAAAATGAACCAAGTAAACTGTATTAAGTGTGTTAAGCAAAGATAACCTTTATTAACTTTCTTAGGTAAACTTTATGACTTTATTAAAAAAGCAAAATGAACCAAGTAAAGTGTCTTAAGCAAAGAAGTACAACTCAGTCTCTGACACTATTCTCAGTCAGTCTGAGTCATGTCCATGGTCTCAGCTGTTAAGCGGGCAGGGACTGTGGAAGTGGTTGTGGCTTGAGTGCTGGTCTGAGGCACCATTGGGGTGCTTGGCCCAGAGGGTACAACAGGGGATGGTGTGTTCAGGAAGCTGTCCGAGAGCTGACTCAGTCCCGTGAAGTTGAGAGGCCCCTCATCAAGGACTTGAGATGTCAGGCCCAATACTGATGACAGATTGTCCATTAACAGGCTTGGCTGTGGGGTGGAGGAAGGAGGAGTGTAGTGGGGCTGTCTGGTCTGCAGCTGGGTGAGGAGTGGCGTTTGTGGCGTGTGATGAACCTGGGCCTGGACTGGGAAGTTCTGCTTCTGCTGTGGGAAGTCCTGGTAGTTGTAGCCTTGGTAGGTGAGAGGCTGTTGAAAGCCATGGAAGGGCTGTGACATCACCTGGGGTGGAAGAGCAGACCTGGACTGGGTCGGAGCAGCTTCAGCTGGGCCTTGAAGGGTTGTGCTGAAGTGCTGTGAACTTCTGCTTCATCACCTGGTAGTGGGCCTCGGGCAGGTCCCTCAGGGTCTGGCTCACGTAGGTGATGAAGGTGTTCCGGCCTGAGAATACTCTGTCCAAGTGGACCAGCTGAGAGAGTAGTTCTGTGCTGGTCTTCATTGTGTCCCTGATCTCCAACAGTACATTGTGGTCCTGGCCCTCCAGTCTGCCTCTCTGCCTGCATCCTCTGGAACTGGGGATGGGTTGACCTCTGGTGGCTGCTGCTTCTTCCTCCATTTGTGACAGCAGGGCGTCATCCTCCACCGGATCCTCCAAGTCTGCCGGCATGGAGAGTGCAGCTGTCGGGGGGGGGTCTCTGCCATGGGGCCCTCTGAAGACACCTGCCTGGACAGGGTAGCTGGCTCCTGGCTGGAAGAGGACTGGCTGTCTGTGGGCTGTCTGAGGGAGAGGGGTCTCAGAGTGGCTGCTCCTCTGTGGCGGATCCCACCCTCCAGGAAACTGCACTTGGCCATGACGTACATCTCCCGGTCAGTGAGCTTGACAGCGGCCTGCCCGAATTTCTTGAGGTGTAGCTTGTCATACCAGGTGTGCATGTGCTTCCACCATCCTAGGAGTACTTCTGCAGTGTACCCCAGGCTTTCTGCCTTATCTCTCCAAGCTGCCTGCTTCTTCTTGTAGTCACAATACAGTCTGTGGCCCTTTCTCCACAGGTACTCGTTCTCCCTCAGCCATTCTAGCACCTCATCCTCATGCTCCTCAGAAATGGTGTACTGTTTCCTCTCTCCCTTCTGCTTCCCTTGCCTCTTCCTCCCTCTGGCAGGGGCTTCAGTAGGGCCTTCAGGGGCTTGAGCAGCAGGGCCTTCAGGGGATTGAGCAGCAGGGCCTTTAGCAGCAGGGCTTTGAGGGCCTTGGGGCTGGTCCCCCACAGCAGCAGCAGTAGCAGCTTCAGAGTCAGTGCCAGAGGGTGGGATGCTGGTTCTGGCCTTCTTGCCAGGGCTGGAATGAGTAGGCATGGGCTTCCTCTTCTTTTCTGACTGACGAACCATGGTGTTCCTACTAGATGTATGTGGCAGCACGTCTTTCCCCTGTAAGCTGACTGCATGCGTGCTGCATCCTTTTATATCCACGGAGCTGATGCAATTCATACTCCCCGCATGCGCAGTAAATGCTTTGCATCCGATATACATCCGTGCAGCATCCCCTTTGTTTCCTATAGGCATCGTGATGCATCCACATCATCTGCTATGCATCCGCCCCTTCCGCTATGAGTCTGCTTTGCAATTCTCCCCCGGAACCCCTTCGGAGGTGTCATCCGCTTCCATCTGCTTTCATCCGCTAGGCTTCCTATGAACATCTGTTTAACATCCCCACTACATACTATCCACGTCCATTCTTTTCCGTTCTATTTATGCAGATTTTCACCAATTTTGGAGTGGATGACAATGGATGGAGCCACCCCCGAAATTTTGCTCATCCGCTGTGTTAGGGATAACATTGTTTACCCTAACTGGTTTAGGTGAAATAATAACTATGAATCATAGTTGTGTATGTTAAAGTGTCTGCAGCTTTAACTGTAGAATAGTAATTAAGGGAGTGGTTATGAAAACACTATAAAAGTAGCAAGTCTACAGCTTGTACTCTCTGGCTTTGATGATCCCTGATTACTACTTGGAATCAAGACTGCATTGCTCGAACGGGAGAGACAACAAAGGACTGATTTGTAAGTGAACTGACATAGGATATTCTACATGGACTTTGCTAACTGAATATCCCTGAATGGACTGACTACATGATACATGACTATTGGACTGTTATTTGACTATGCTATTAACTTATAATGGAATAAAATATATTCTTGATAGCACAAGCGTATCTGTTATTTTTACTGTATGTTAATAAACATACAAGCTTAGCTCACTCATTTATCTGTGTGCCTATCTGACTAACGCTGCACATTCTGTTTAGCTTGTCTACCTAACCCTGGTTGGGGAACCCAGGCTTAACACGCTGTATCCTTTATGCATACATTTTGTGTACATCGGCCAGTGGAACCGGGCCTTTCGCAACATAAATTTTGGGCTCAATTGTGGTTGTACGTCGAGGACTACCTGTACCTCGTTTTTTGAAGTAATGATCTGCATGGGCTTCCATCATTCGCCAGCAAAGAATCTTAATCTATAAATGCTCAATCATTCCCTTTGGTTGGGTAACTTATTTATTTGGGGGCATTAAAGGCATGATGGGTACAAGGCAATAATTTCATCCTTTAATTCCTCATTCCCCAATATAAAAACCAAAAAAAGTAAGTCTGAATATTTTGGTTTGTCCCATTTCACTGAGGTCCTTCACAGAAAATTGCCTTCTTGCCATCAGAGGGAAAGGAAGATATGCTGTCAGAAGAAGCACCAAAAAATTTCATCTCAATTCAAGGTGGATTCAATTTTTCAACTTTTTTCAGAGAATCTTGAGAAAGCCCAGACTCACCAAGAGTTTTTCAGAAGTTCAGGTTCATTCAGAAAATCATTTTGTTTTGTTTTGTCTTTCAGTCACCTCTGCTAATGGTTTCCTTCTCCTCCTGTTTCCAAAATTCTCTCAGGTACGATGAAGAAATTGACCCACAAGATGGAAATCATGAGCTATTTCAGGCAGCAAAGTGGAAATAATATTCAGGGGGAAAAGTCCTAAAATGAATACAGTCTGAATGGACTGAGCTAGGAGGGATTAAAATGATTGATCCTGGTAGTTTCTGTACATGATCTAGTGAAGTTGCAGGTTCAGCTATGAAAAAGAGCAGGAGCTGCAAAAAAATAAGTAAATTGATGCTGTAAACAATTAGCTTTGCATGCAATTAACTTTGAGCAGAGATAACATTGTCCAAGCTTTAATGCATATTCTTAAGAAAGAACTGCTTTTAAAAAGCTGTTACTTGGAAGCATTCATTAAAAAAAACTGCATTGAATGAGATTGTGAGTTTCCTTATTAGCATCAGTTAAATATATTGTAGTGAGAAGATCTCACCAATTTGAATATGCTGTCCCACATTCTTGATGGTATAATTTCCCCATCTTGTTTGTACTAACAAGCATCATCTCACACCAGACAGACCTTGAACTGATTTTGTCATCCAATCTCATTTTCCACAGAGGCATTTGAGATAGACAAAAGATCCTAGCAAAAAGCAAACAAACAACTCTTCTATTGTTAAGAGGACAATTTCTATATGAGTCACAGAAGGAGGAAGACACCCAAGAAAGATATATGAACTAGCTGTCACCTTGGTGTGAATTTTTTCTGAGTGGATGATTCTGACTGAGTGGATGATTCTATCATATGTTGTAATGTTCATCATTTTATCCACTTGAGTTCAGCCAGTGAAAAACTTCTGGGTAATGCCTGTGTTATGTCATATGGAAGTAAAACTCTTCACCTGCAACCAAAAGATCTCGATGATACAGCAGGATTTATGTTCCCCTTGAAGATGATGTCTATTTAATTGCCAGCTGTATTTATGGATGCAAAATTATTTGGATTCTCACCCTTTCTACTTTCTATTTGTCTGAATAGAGCTCGAAGCTACATTCCTTATCTGATCCAAAAAAATTATGCTGTAACCATTAGGATCCATGATGGTGCAGTGGTTAGAATGCAGTACTGCAGGCTATTTCTGCTGTCTGCTGGCTGTCTGCAGTTTGGCAGTTCGAGTATCACCAGCTCAAGGTTGACTCAATCTTCCATCCTCCCAAGGTTGGTAAAATGAGGACACAGATTGTCAACTCCATAAACTGCTTAGAGAGGGCTGTAAAGAACTGTGAAGAGATATAATTCTAAGTGCTATTGATATATCTGGAAGTTGAGTCATGGCAACTTAAAAAGAAGCTCGTTTGCCATGACTCAACTTCCAGCCAACTCTACTTGGATGACTGTGAATCTTCATTGACATAAACATTGGGATTTGTTATGTCCAACTGGGTAGATGTGCTAATCTTTGGCTGAACTGGATTCTTGGGATCTTTTACAAATTTACAGATTTCAGGCATCACATCATCAGGAAAGGTTTTTTTCTGAATACAACATAGATAAAATAATATTTTTAGGAAGGATGCTCCTAGTTTTACAAAATCTTAGTGAAATGCAGATAAAGCACACCAACTTGTACCTTAGGTAGTAAAGGTGTCTTGTACTTTAGATGTCAACTAGAAATACTCATGCAAATGCATACAGCAATCTTATACTTGCTCCTGCTGACTTTCATTACATTTTTGCTATTCTAGTTCAGGAAATAATCCAATCTTTCTAAGCATAATTTCCTTATCCTTCACCATATTCAGTACCTCCTATATATTGTCACCTGCAGAATCCATCAGTTTGTTTCTGAATAAAATAGGCTTTAAATGGAAGGAGCCTGGATGTTGCTGAATTTCCCATTCTGAACTAATCAGGCAGATCTTTAGCTGTAGAGCATTCTGTTGCCCTGAAAACACACAAGAGCTCTTCTCTGAGAACGATTACTGTCTTTTCAAGGGATATCTAGCTAAAGAGGTGCACTACAGAAGGAAATTGGCCATGAATAGCTTTTCCCAAGAAACTCTGGGGTCTGTTCAATCTTTACCTGTTAAAACTGCAGATGAGTTGTACTAATTTGACATAGCCTCTGTATGCACTCAGAAAATGTGAGAAGAGCTATGGTATCACATTGAAATTGATCATTATAAGGATGCCCAGATCTATTTCAGTTTAGAAAGAGTCTGCTATTTATGATCCTCTGTGTGTGTGTGTGTTTGTGTGTGTGTGTGTCTGTGTGTGTCTGTGTGCTTGTGTATGTATCTTTAAGTGAATGTTGACTCCTGGATTTGTCCCTGCAGTCTTCTTGGCATGGTTTGCCATTGATCTCTTTCTAGAGTTCAGAAGGAGTGACTGGCCCAAGGTTACACAGTTGGGTTTGTACCTAAAACAGGACTAAAATTCACAATCTCTCAGTTTCTAGCATGGTGTTTTAATCACTATATCAAATTGGATCTCTTTGAGCCTAGCATTTTTTACACATACATTTTCTTGAGTAGCAGGTCACTTCATGGATGCATGAAGTATCTTGATTGATCTGAGAGTTAGATACACCGGGATGAAGCATAGATGGGGAATGAGAGCAGAAGACAAAGTAGTTGTACAGATGGGGCTCTTTAGGAGGAATTTTACAAGTGCCTATCAATTGTGAGATAACCTGAAACCTCTAGATACATGTGAATCAGCTGCCTCCCATTCTATTCTTTTCATAGGGGAGGAGATCAACTTATTTTCCAAAGCTGCAGAGGACAAGACAAGAAACAATGGATAAAAACTAATCAAAGAGAGAAGCAACCTGGAATTAAGGAGAAACTTCCTAATTGTGACGACAATTAACCAGTGGAACAGCTTGCTGGTGCTTCATCACTGAAGGTTTTTAAAAAGAGTCACTTCTCTGAAATGGTTTAGGATCTCCTGCTTGAGCAGGGGATTGGACTAGAAGACTTCCAGTTCTATTCTGATTGAAATATGCTCCCCAAATTTCTTTCTTTCTGAACTGATCTCCTTTGAAATCCTTGATGAATTAAAACCTTGGGAATTAAAATGTTCTGCTATAATTTAGTTCCTGTTTTGAATCTTGTTATAAAACTTATGTCTATTAATTCTATTGTGCAAATCTGTTCACCCTACCATAGAAGCATTGCTGGCAGATTATGGCACATATCAAGAAAGATTATGGCTCATAGAAGGAATATATGAGAAATTGCAGGGCTCGTGATGGTGATATTCGTGTAGATATGAGGGCAAAATAGATATCTGGGCTTATTACAAAATCTGATTCCCAAGTTGGCATCATTGCCATTTGTTTGCTTGTTGTTGTTATTGTCAGAATAAGAGTTTGGATAGTTGTTTATATGCAAGTATAGCCCAGCCATCAGAAACCTGGGAAAATGTGTCATTGTCTAGTATGTTTTATGGCTTTGTAATGATATGTTTGAGCATTTCATTGAGCTAAAGTTGATAACCAGGTTGCTCTGTGGTTCTATCTCTGAAGTATATCCTTTAATAGGACTGCCTTTAGAATTTATCTGGCATTCCTAATTTGTGTATTGAACTTGCTGGGTGAAAAATTCAGTTTTTTGAATGCCTGGTTTCATTCCATCAGTCTATCATCTCCAACTATAGCTTCTCTGTTTAGTGTATTAGAACAAATGTGATTGCAACGTATAATCTGTCTAAAGATAATAAATTTGATAGTGTGTTCTGAATGGAAGCTGGAAGCATGTGGACAATCCATCATTTTTCTCTACAGCATTGATGGTTTTACATCATTTTATGTAGGTTTTTTTTAGAAAGGCACAAGCTTAGGTTGGTTGAGAAATATAAGCTATTGAGATCATGATGTAATTTGACTTGGTTTTCTTTTTCTATGGTGCCAGTGATGGAAACCCACAGTCCACTGGAGTAAATAAATATAAATAATCAATTGATCTCCCACTTCTGTGTAACAAAAGGGGCAGAAGCATGACCTTACACATGGCTATTTCCACTTCTTTCAATAAATGTTCCTTTCTCACAATAACCCACACAATACAAATTATTTTCAGCCAGCATTTGAACATCCTGAATTTTATCTATTTATTTTCCTGTCTTTAGTTAACATTTTTCCAATGTACACAATGTGCTTTCTCTAGATTATCACTACTTATTTATATAAAGTTGTGATCATTCAATTCCTTTTTCAGGTCAAATATATATTATTTTTAGATCCATTCTCCTCATTACATCATACAGTCTATCCAACATTCATTAAAAATCTTTCAGTTTCCCAGCTTAACAACATAACATTGCCTGCCCACAAATCTAGAAGCCCACTCACATTCCCAAGCAATACACCTCTAATGCATAGCACTCCTTATTCATTTAGCTTCATTAAGCAGCTAAATATAATCATACAGCATTAACTTACTTAATGTTTAACAATTCATTTAACATCTCATTTATTCGAATGCATGTTTTCTTTTCATATTTAACTTTTCATATCTTTATTTTAACTTACAGCACTCAGCAAGCAATCCCAAAGTTTTTCCTTTGTGTAAAAGAACCTAATTACTATATTATATGCCTTCACTAAATCTAGAAACATATAATAAATGATTACTTATATCCATACATTTAATCATGGCTTGTTAAGACTAAAAATCTGGTCTGAACACTCCAGTGCAACATCAAATTGCAGTGCCTTCCCAAATTTTACTTATTGTCCCCAATCATATCCTTTTGGTCACTGAAACACCTACCAGGCACACTTGAAAACTCATCCGATTCTATCATTCTCTTTTGCTATTTTCTCCTTGGTATATATGGGGTGAGAACAGCATTTTTTCCATCAGATGCACAGACATGCTCACACATCCACTCTACAAACAAGCCACAGCTATCTTAAGATTCATCTTGCTACACCACCTACACATTTATTCCTGCTATTTTTTCAAGATTCTCACAGCATATGTAACTCCCTCTTTATCCGGCCCATTTTTCTCATGATCTACTCTTGATATTGTTAAAAAATGGTACGTCCTACTCACTTTTTCCTTTTAGTAATCATCTCAGTTTTTCATCAGAAATAAAACCAGTCATGCTTTTAGATTCATATTTATTCTTTTTCATGTATACTTATGAATAGATTCATGTTTAACTGCTATTTGATACTAACATACTTTTTCCTCCTAAACAGATGTTGACTATTTTCATCCTTTTATTCATTCTTGGATTTTGAGTGGCCTAGTATTTTTTTTCTTTTTTTCCACCTATCCATCCATTCATATCTTATTAAAATATCTTTTCTCCTGATTGCATTCATTTAAAGTATTGACTCATCACCTGAAAATCATCTCCAGTTCTTCCATTGTTACCATTCACCATCTATAGGAACGTACTATGTAACTATCTCTAACTTTGGATTCCTACTTTCAAAACATCCATAATACAGATGACACCAATTCATGCATTTTAGCCATTTGATGCTATATACTGAAAAATCTCCACCTGCGTATAAATATTCATTAACTCTATTCCACTGAGCAGACGACCATCATTCAAATCAATTACATCCTTATGTTTTCTGATAGTTAAACAGACACAAAATACATCTATTTTTCTCCCCCACATTCATCTGTTAACTCATACTCATTCCATTTATTCCTTTATATTCCAAGTCATAATCTTCCAAATGCCATGGCTGTCAACAGATGAGACTATCGAATTTAACTTGCTTTATGGTATTACTTTAGTCAGCTGAGACTTTCACAAAACACTCTTTCATAAGATAGAGAGGGTGTGGAATAGATTATTACCCTTAGTCATAGTTATACTACCTGATCCATTATCTGCTAAAAATAAGGACAATAACAATCAATTTATGTTTATTTTGGCAAATACATGGCAAATATAACAAAGGCCCAGTTTTACTACAAGTATTCTCATACTATTCTACAAAAAGTAGGATCTTTTATCTATGAATTAGCAAGCCAAAATACTTTTGACCCTATTCCTCCATACAGAGGTAGTTGTAGTTATCCAAATATTTTGATAGTGCTAAAGAAAAAAAAGCACATATGTTTGTTGTGTATGTATGTGTATAAACACACACACATATGCTGCAGTTAGGTGTAGTGATTAAAGTGCTGGACATTAAATCAGGAGATCATGATTTCCAGTCCTTCCTGAGGCATAGAAATTGGCTGAGTAATTTTGCCAAGTTGCAATCTCGTCACACTTCCTAAACCCAAGCCCAAACTCACAGAGTTGCTGTGGGGGAAATAGGAGGTAGGAACAAAATCTGCAGCATATTCAATTGCACAAAAATGTAGGTTTTATATAGGAATGTATATATAATAACAAACATTAAAACACTACATAGAAACTTGTAAGAGTCCAAGTAAAGTAAATCCAAAGCACTTTACAAATGGAAAACTCCCCCCACTTTTGGGGGGGGACTGTAATTCAGCATTACATTAACTTCTTTGAATCTTAATATTCTTCAGAGATCTTGTTTCACCATACTAAGAATATTCAACCAATAAGAAGCTACAAAAATATATGTTTAAAGCATGCATAAACATAAATCTTTGTACCATTAATGTAAAAAAGTTGACAACTATCCTTTGTTAAGCATCTGTTGGTAAGATGCCTAAAATAACCTCCCAAACATCTAAGTTTTATAATTGTAAGAGATTATTCCATGTTTTTTAACACCTTAGGACAGAAATTTTCTAATTTTTTCAGGTTGTTAAAACTGTTCATTTAAAAAATTAAGAAGTCCAGATGATCTGACCAAGAGGCAAAACACTGATGACTGAAAAAAATCAATAAAACAAACAGTAAACTATTTATTGAAAATGCAACATTAATATTTCAAAGTACAAAAAAAAATAAAATCTAATGTTACAATTAGCAAGGAGGTCAAACTAATCATTGTTCAGTGACTAGATGTGATTGCTTTTCATGGATAACTATTCAATATTTGGAGCAATTGATGCTACTTGTAAGCAAAGATCATCATTTAGCCTAATTCAATTTTTTTATTTCTTTTTGCATATTAAAGGGATGTTTATGCATCCAAAGTCATGTTGTCACAAATGGTTTAAGATATTTTAAAGCACAACCAGCAATTTTAGGATTTATATACTACTAAAACTCTCATCATAATATTGAACTGACAAAATGGTGCATCATCTGATAACACTTTAACCTCAAAAGGATGTGTTCAAAATCCAAGACCCACAACTGCCAAGAGAATGAAACTTGGGGAAGTTGCCCCTTCACTACTTAATGGCAGCTGCTGTGCTTTTGGCCTTCTGCTACACTTACATGATTTTCATTTTCAGTGTCCTGTTACGGTTTCCCAGCCAGTCTCACAATCCCACACTCCCTTCCATCACCTAGCAGTAGCCACTTACCTGCCTGCTGGGAAAGGAAGGGAAGTCAAGTTGCTTCAGGGATAACTTGCTCCAGTCACCTGAATAAGCTAGAATAATAGCTCATTGCTCCAAATCAGATATAATCAAATAAAATATTTTTAATATGTGCCTAAATAGTAATATGTATAGTACATCATAGATTTTCAATTACAAAGGCAGATGCTATCTGAACAACATCTTTCTCACCTACAATCCTCTGAACCCAGAATGAATGTATTTGTATTTTGGATGAATTAAATTTTAATTTGTAGCTGCTTTTTACTTTTTATGAATTCAGATCTTAATTCCTAGTTCTTGCAGAAGAACAAACAGAAGAACAAATATAAGTAAAATTAAAATATACAGGATAACTGACAAAAATAGGAATTCCACAACCAGAAAAATGCAACACAAGATACAGTTCTCAGGTAACCATATAAAATACAGAAAAATAACACGCAACATCTATTAAAAACAAAAGGATCTAACAAGAAAGTATAGTTCTTGCAAGTTAATTTAGCAGAGCAATTCTATTTTGTCTTTGTATTATATATGAAGCACATTCTCTTTCCTTAACTCCAAAGGGGAAAGAAGTCACTGTGAATGGGAAAAACAATGAAACAAAACTTTATAATGAAATCTTCCAAGATGATCAAACTGGGAATTTAATTTATGAAGCACATCCTTCTTTATTGTGCTTTGAAGCTGGGTAGATATTTTAAACTCATTGCATGCCTAAAGTAGCCATCTTTTTCTTCAGGATTCAAACCAAAAAGTTTCTGTTTAATAGTTACTTTAGCAAGCTGACTCCTTAAAGGAACAATATATTTTTTCAGGTATGTGAAGAAGTCAGAATACAGAAGCAGCCAAAGAGGTGCTATGTTCATGTCTTCTGAGGGTCCAAATTACTTCTTCAGGACCCTTTTGAAATGCTTATCCTTCAGGATGGGCCAAGCAAGGGAAATAGGCAAGCAAATAGTCTACTCAAAGCTAATTGCTGTGACATCTTACCTCTGGCCTGAAGGAAAATTTTATTCTATCAAGTCTTATTTATTCAACAAATAGAGACAATTATATACAATTAGTACTATATTACACTAATGTAAAGGTTAAGCACGCATATAATTTCCCCCAAATCATCCATGCAATAAATGAGGAATGGGTTGATGGCTTCTCATTTTGGTTTCACATTTCTCAGGAAGGATTCTTTATCAGATGTCAGTGGGAGTCATTAGTGAGCACTAATCCTTCTCAAATCACTATAAAATGAATGTAATCCTTCTAACTTACAGTACCGTGTAGTCTATTATCATAATTAAAGAGTATCTTCATAAAATTTGATGTACAACATACTTATGAATTTCTAATTAAAGTACAGATCTGCCTCTATTCCCCTAGGCCCCAAAAGAAAAGGTCTGCTTCAAACACATGGATACCACAACATTTGAGTTGCATCTCCGGAACAATGCTCAAACTCCTCCCACAACCAGAACCTCAGTACCTTGTAGATCGGCCCTCAGCCGATCAGACGTCCAACAACCAAGGCAGAGCCAGCCCTGCCAACTCTCACGGTTCTGCTGTGAGTCTCACTATTTTTTGTCATTTCTCACGGTCTCACGATAAGGCTCCTCAATCTCACGCCGAATTTAAAATGCTTTTTTTTTTTTCAAAATTTGGGGGTCGGCTTATACATGCATAAATCTGATTCTCACACAAACGACATGATGCCACTTCTCAGATCATGCAATATTGATATTACCATACAGTCATATATACATACAGCACATTTCTTTTTACTCTGGGCGCCTCCATTTTGCTTTTTCTACCACCGGATATAACACGCTCTGATTGGTTAGTTATTCACGTGACTGCTTTAGTGTTTGCGATCGTCACATGCAACTTTGTGTCCAGTTTCTCTGCATTTAGTAAAGTTCCGTAGTAAAATTCATTAAAATATACCCATGTCTGATGTTAAAAGAAAAAGAATGGCACCTTGATGGCACCTTGTCTAACATTTTGGCCATGAAGTTGGCTTATCCAGAAGAAATGACACCTTGCTGTAAGTTTCGTCCTAGTGATGACCTATTAGAATCATCAAAGAAAGCTGTATCTTCTTACAACAGGGAACACAAATAAAACATTTAAATAAACTGTTAATGACTTTCCTCGATGGAAAAGGGGTTTGTTTTATCTTGATCGGGAAAAAAATAGAATCTCACTATATTTTATAGAATCTCCAGATTTTTTTTCATGGGTCTCCAGATTTTTCTTTATTAGGGGTTGGCAGGTCTGCAGAGCCCTGGCCACACTACTGTTTGACAGCTGTCAAAGCGGTAGACCAGTTCCAGCTTGCAATAGAATTCAGGGTTGATGATTTTATTCCTAGTTTTCCAATCAATTTGAAATGATTTGTTAAATTTCTAAGGAGAAGAAATTAACACATTGTCCAACAAGCTGACTGAGGCAATTTCTGGGGAGATTCCAAGCAGCAGAGGGAGTGTCATCAAAGTTTTGACAGACTCAGTCCAATCACAGGCAGAGACTGATCACCCATTCCTGAATGCTATCTCCATCACAATGGAGAATGGGAAGGAGATTTACAGCAAATTCCAGACTATTCGAATGTTACTGTACAAAATAGAAATACAAAATTGCATGAATTTAAGCAAATGTAGATTGATACATAACAGTTCTCAAAGCAATATTTGACTATTTTATATCAGCTGTCAATTTTTTTTTCAGTGAGGCCACATGTTATAAATAAAAGTGGGCCTTATCCTATTCTAAGTTATATGTAAAAGGATTGTTTTATTGGTCACATTAAAGAACCATGGTATCCTAACATGGTACACTGAAATGTTTTGAATTAAATTCCAATCAAGAGGTGGTATTTAGCAGGTTCTGACCAGTTCTGGAGAACCTGTAGCAGAAATTTTGAGTACTTCGGAGAACCGGCAAATGCTACCTCTGACTGGAGATTTTACAGTATCCTTCCCCTGCCATGCCCATCAAGCCACGCCCAGAGGAACGGTAGTAAAAAAATTTGAATTCCCCCACTGATACCAATGCTTTCGTAAAACAATCTACTGTATTGTCTCCCAAAGATCAAAGATGATAATTTCTTCTTCCTCCTCTCCATTCTAGGATTCTCCCCATCCCCCACATTACCAGTTCTAATATTCTTGCATCTGCAGAATACTACAATGTACAGTGACTAGACATATTTCAATACATCAATGTTCTAGTCTTAAAAGTGACTATTGTAAATTATTCCTTAATATATAGGGCAGGTATTACTGTAGCACTACAAGAATATATTTTACTTTTTATCAGTGAATTTAGAGTAGCATTTTTCACAAATTGTGTCCACCACAAATGTGCTCACTTCCTTTATAGTATCTAAAAATGGTAGCAGTATAACAATCCATCATCAATATATTTTTCAGAATGACATATGCTGCACAGATTATTTTCCCTTGATTGAATGTAATTGTTTCTAAATAGAAGATATATAAATTTGTTATCCTAGAAGCAACTGGGCTCTCCATATCAGCTCTTTAATTTGATAATAAATCTCTCTGTATATCTAGCAGTATATCTAAAATATTTTTTTTAAATCAATAGAAGGATCAATACTAGATCTGAAATCCCCAACATATTATATCACTACCTTTTCAAATAAAAATTGTTGAATATGGATTACAAATGCATTTATATATTTTTTTCCAAACTAGATTGGTTTTTATTGTGTGATGATGAAGAGTGTGATTTATAATAATTGGCTTTTCTATAGTTTCTTTTTATCCACTTAACTTTTATTCTGTATTCTACTGTATTCCAGTTTTAGCATTTTGTTCTCATGACATAATTAAATGACATTGAATTAGGAGGCAGCACCTAGCTGACCTTGAAAAGCTCAGCAGGACCAGATAAGGTTAATACTTGGATGGGCATTCCAGGCAACAGGTTACATTGTAAAGAAAAAAACTGGAAGAAACCATGTCAAATTACTCCAGTATTATAGCCAAAATAATTATATGAACACCAGAAGCTAAATCTATCTCAGAAATCTGGTCTTTTCTCTCCCTCCCTCCCTCTCTCTCTCTCTCTCTCTCTCTTTTAAAATATCAATCTTTGTAAGGTGTCCAAGATTGGAATTTGGCAGGTGTCCTTGTTAGAGGATACACTGCTGTACATAAACCAAGTGATGAAACAGTACTGAGTGATTAAGTGGCAGTGATTAAGTATACTATCTATAGATCACATCATTAATTTGCAGAGTAGCTCACTGAAAAAAGGTAAGTACTCATAAAAGAGCTATCTTGAATTTAGAGGATGGCTTAGTCTAGCTATCAACAAATGGTCATAGCAACGAATTGTATTTGATATAAAAGCTACATTTATTAAGAAACTAGACAGCCCATGACATCCTAGTATCAAAGATAGTTCCTTACTTAAACAGAGAAACAGAATGATCATGGGTGGGCAAAATAATCTGTGGGGGTGGTAGTAACTTCCAATTTCCTATTGGGTTACCAATTGAGTTTACTTGTGAGAAGCTGGAAGGAAAGATCAGAAAGTTTCCTTCCTCCCTCCCTTCTTCCCTCCCCCCCTATTTTTTCCAGCAACATTGAGTTTCCTGCTGGCTTCCCCACTGACTGAATAAAAATTAATAGGCACCACATAGGTATGCAGAGATGTGGCAAAAGTATGGAAGAGTGGATAGAGATGTGTAAAGGGGTATAAGAAGTATTTTGGAGGCTGCAGAGCATGCACGGGAATGCAACACAGGTCAGGAAGAGTGGATGAAGGTGTAGGGTGCATGAGAGATATGGCATGGATCAGGAAGGCATGTGGAGGTGCCACATGGGTCAAGAAGTGTGCATAAGTAGTCACTATAGCACAAATGCAGAGGAGCTAGGAGACTGCATGAGTGAAAACTTATCCAAGTAACTTGCAATCTTCCCTGCTGCTTCCCCATTGCCAATGTCACCTAAAAGCTTCCTACAAGTCTTTGTTTGTGCTAGTTGGCAGGAAGCATGGACAATCATGATCAAGTTTACATTTCCATAACTTTATCAAAATTTATTCCCATAGAAGTAATGGTTCCTGGCATTTTATAAGTTAGCCCATTTGAGGTACTGTATATTGTTGAAAACCTATTGCCCTATGATGCATTCTTTCACCTAATTGAAGATTACAAACAGACAAACAAATGCAGTAATTTTGATAGTATATAGTTACAAAGGGGTAGAAGAGATTTTTCATTGTTGAAAAGTAGAAAGCACAACACAGAGTCATCAGATAGATTGGAAGTTTTATTTATTTATTTATTAAGTTTATTTGCCGCTCATCTCGTTGAAAGAGATTCTGGGCAGCTTACAGCATAAAACTTCCCTTATGTCTTAAAGAAAGAAAGCTATTTAACTAGTGGTAGACCAGGCTGGGTGAGACCACATGAAGACTTTTCTCCTTCATCATTCGCTCTAACAGAAAAATGGCATAACGGTAAAGAGATGATGAAATCTCCTACAGGCAGAATAGCAGCATGTAAAGAATAATTATCATTGGCAAGAAGATATACAGCTCTTATACTGTTCTACTGGGTTTTTTTTAAAAAAAAAATTCATTAAAAATATCAAAATATTTTTTCTAAATGATCCAAAATAGATTTGGTGGCTATCATGGAGCTCTTCCTGAACATAAATCTGTGGAAACATATAAAATATTGAAATTCTAACATGTATAGCTTGATTATTTGTATATAACAAGATTCTACTTGTGTAAAATCTTAGACTTTTAAGACTAAATTTAGTATACAGTATTTTGCAAGAATATTGTGCATAAAGGTAATCTTCAATTTACAACCATTCTTTTAATGGTTGTTCAAAGTTACAATGGCACTGAAAAAAGAGTCAGTTGATTGTTGCCCGAACAATTGTTGCAACATCACCATGGTCATGTGATCAGAATTCAGGTTCCTGATGATTGGCATGTATTTATGAAGTTTACAAGATCATGGAGCCACATGATCACCATTTACAGCCTTCCCAGTTGGCCTCCAACAAGTCAAGTGAAGAGGGAAAGCTGGATTTGCTTAACTACATTATTCACTAAACAACTGAATGATTTTGCTTAACACCTGTAGTGGTGGGGAGTTCATAAAATCAGGTGTGAGTCACTTAATAACCATCCTGCTTAGCAATGGAAATTCAGGTCCCAATTGTGGCCACAAATGAAGGATTCCCTCTAATAACAATAATAACAACAACAACAACAATAAGTTGCAAGTCAATCGCTCAGACTGACTACAAACAATATCATGACATAGTCATTCAGATGGTCCATTGGAACTTGTGTCACAACCATCTGCCTGTCGCAAAGAACTGGTGGAATTATAAGCTTGAAAAAGTGCTCAAAAATGAGCATGCAAAACTTCTGTGGGACTTCAGTATACAGACTGACAAAGTTTTGGAACACAATACCCCGGATATCATGATTGTGGGGAAGAAAAAAAGTGTGGATCATCGACATTACCATACCTGGTGACAGCAGAATCACAGAGAAACAACTTGAAAAAATCACCAGATATCAGGACTTGAGAATCGAACTGCAGAGACTCTGCCACAAACCAGTGCAGGTGGTTCCAGTGGTATTTGGAACACTGGGTGCTGTGCCTAAAGACCTAGGCAAGCACTTAAAAACAATTGGCACTAACAAAATAACCATTGGTCAGCTGCAGAACCTTAAGCCCCTGTCACACTGCACCAACGGATACAAAGAGGACATAAAATGGACAAAAAAGCTTGCCATCCGTTGGTTAACGCGATGTACTCAATGCCTCTGTTTTGCTTCCTCTCTATCCGTCCAGCATCCATTTATTGACGTTTCATCTGCTCCAAAAGTTTTGGGTTGCTCAAAACTTTTGCGCAGAAAATGTATCCAATTCGTCCGTTCTGCATCCGCTACACATCCGCTACGCATCCGTTCTGCATCCGTTACGCATCCGCTATAGCCGCTAGGCATCTGCTGTGCATCCACGCAACTCCATCTGCTCGGACGCAGGGAGGAAGCGGAACGGACGCAGAACGGATGCAGAATGGATGCAGCACAGAAACAATGCGTTTAAAATGGAAAAAAACATTCGCAGAGGGGACCTATCTCGGATATTAAGGATGTCTAGAGGATGCCTAGAGGATGCCTAGAGGATGCAAAGGGATACCTATACTGCCTATAAAAAGGGGGAGGAACTCATCTGCATCTCACTTTCAGACCAGCAGACCAGCTGTGCAGACCTCTGCAGCCTTCATCTGACTCTTGCTCTTCCACAGCTTCCAGTCATGTCAACCGTGGATCGTAACACAGTCCTTTTGGCAGCCATCATCGTTCTGCAACAGTGCAAAGCCATCTACAGGCTCTGTGAACTCTACTACGGGAAGAAAAGGAGGTGGCCAAGAAGCGTCTGGGTCCGAAGATGGATCGGGAGAAGAGCAGAGTACGGACTGTAAAACAAGCTGATGGTGGATCTCAGGAACGAAGACACTCGGGCATTCCAGAACTTCATGAGGATGCCTCCAACCATGTTTGACGAAGTTGTGCAGGGGCTAACACCCAGGTTGACCAAGGCAAACACCAACTTCCAGCCCAGCCTGGACCCTGGGCTCAAGGTGGCACTCACTCTGCGCCACCTGGTCTCAGGGACCACCTACAGCAGCATGCAGTATGGATGGAGGGTGCCACACAACACCATCAGCATTGTGGTCAGAGAAGTGGTGCAGGCCATCATCGAAGAATACAAGGAGGAGCTCCTCCAGTGCCCCTCTACTGAAGAAGGCTGGAAGAAAGTTGCAGAGCAGTGATATCAGAGGTGGAACTTCCCCCACACCTTTGGAGCCATCGATGGCAAGCACGTGACCTGCAAAGCGCCAGCCAACTTAGGGTCCACTTATTTCAACTACAAGGGCTTCTTCAGCATCATCCTCTTCACCATGGTCAATGCTGACTACAAGTTCATGTACATCGATGCTTCAGGCAACGGGTCAGCTTCAGATGCCCAGGTATACAACGCAAGTGACCTCAAGGGTAGGCTGGAATGCAACCTCTTTGTGGGCTTCCCAGATCCAGAACCCCTGCCCAATGACACGCAAGATGTGCCCTACTTCATCGTGGGGGATGACGCCTTCTCCCTCAGAACCTACCTCATGAAGCCCTACACTTCCAGACTCCTCACCCGTGAAGAGAGGATCTTCAACTACAGGCTGTCCAGGGCAAGGTGGGTGGTGGAGAACGCCTTTGGCATCCTGGCCAACAGGTTCCAGGTACTTCTCACCACCATGCAGCATCGCCCAGAGACCGTGAGGACGATCATGGAAGCTTGCTGCATCCTGCACAATCTCATGCGCACCTGCTACCCAGTCTTGCAGAACAGGCTTGTGGACCTCCAACAAGGCAATGGGGACATGGAGCCTGGGGAATGGAGGCAAGGGAGAAACCTGATAGTCACTGAGGATGTGCAATGCCCCAACAGAGTCTCACGTGAAGTGAAGAAGCAGCGCAACCTCCTGAAACACTGGTGCAACTCCCCAGCTGGAGCAGTGGAGTGGCAAGACAGGATGATAGATGATGAATGGATGCTTCCTTCAGCCTGTCTCATCACATGGATGAGATTGGGCCATGTATGTTGAGTGGCCCGACAATGAACAGGGCATTTAATAAAGAGTTGTGTTTATGTTGAAATGTGTGGATCAATGATTACATTGTTATTGATAATAAAGGGCCATAGGTGTGGCACATGGGAGGGTGGACCATACAGTCCCACTATGCCTGCACTGGAGGTTTATCTATCCCACAGCTATTACCCATCCCAAAGGTATCTCTGCCCATCCCACTGCTATCTTAACCCATCCCACAAGCATGCAAAGACTTAAACCATTTCTAAAAGTTTCCACCAAGACTTTATTAAAAAAAAGGAAATGAAGCAAGTGTGTGAATCAAAAATAGACTTTAGTAACAACAAGCTATAAGACAAAAATGAGTCTCTGGCACTCCTCTTGGTCGCTCAGTCTCAGGGGTGAAGGGTGCAGGTGGTGGGGAGGTGACTGGTGCTGGAGTGCTTGTCATCAGCTCCTCCAGAAGCAGAAGCAGCAGAAGCCCCAGCCCCAGAAGAGCGAGCCCGTGCTGCAGAAGCCCCAGCAGAACCAGAGTGAGGGCCAGGGGACGGGATGGTAGCCCTGTCCCTCTTGCAAGGGCTGGCAGCAGATAGCTGAGGCTTGCTGTGCTTCCGCATGGTTGTGGGGTTGCTGGCTGGCAGGGAGGCTGGCAGGAACCAAGGCTGGCAGGAAGGCTGGCAGGGAGGCAGGCACCAAGGCTGGCAGGAAGGCTGGCAGGCAGGCATGCACCAAGGCTGGCAGGCAGGCAGGCACCAAGGCTGGCAGGAAGGCTGGCAGGGAGGCAGGCACCAAGGCTGGCATGCAGGCATGAACCAAGACTGGCAGGCAGGCAGGCACCAAGGCTGGCAGGCAGACTGGCTGGCAGCAAGGCTGGCAGGCAGGCACCAAGGCTGGCAGCAAGGCTGGCAGCAAGGCTGGCAGGCAGGCAGACAGCAAGGCTGGCAGCAAGGCTGGCAGGCAGACATGCAGGCAGGACAGGCAAGGCAGTCAATGTGTCTGGAAGCAGGTCTTTCCTCTGAATGGTGACCTGCTTCCGAGCTGCTTCCGTTATTTCCGTGGGGCTGACGCAATGCATCCTCCCTGCATGCGCAATTAACGCTCGGCATCCGCTAGGCTTCCGCTGTGCATCTGCTCTGCATCCGCTCTGCATCCACTTCATCCGCTGTACATCCGCTTGGCATCCTCTGTATCTGTTCCACATCCGCTTTGCTGAGGTCCCTCGGAAGCCTTGCGGATGTACCATCCGCTCCCATCCACTTCCATCTGCTGGGCTTTCATTCCGCATCCACTTTCCATCCGCCCTGCGTCCTCCCCGCGTCCGTGTTATCCACTCCGGTTATGCAAATTTTTGCCCCTTCTGAGAGCGGATAACAACGGATGGAACATTTTTCTCGTCCGTTGTGTCCATTTTGCATCCGTTGGGCAGTGTGACAGGGTCTTTATTGGGATCTGCTTGCATAATCTGCCAATACATCACACAGTCCAAAACATTTGTGTTCAACTCGTGATTTGTGATACGAAACCCAGTATAGTCATCTTGTTTGCTATGGACACTGTTGATCCTTATATCTTTATATTCAGAATAATTATAGCACTTCTTGTTTCCACTAATTTAATTGCAATTGTGGAAGTATTTTCAAAAACATATACCTTTCATTTCAGCCTACAGTTACAATATATTCCCATAATGTTACCCCTTAATTAAATAATTTTCAGGGCCATTTTTATGAGCTTCTGGGATCAATAAATGCACCTGATTTTCACTCCAAAATCCCTTAAATCATGAAGCAGTCAGATCCCTTTGTTTTGAAGATGAATGCAAAAGGACCGCAACTCTTTGCTTTACCTGTTCTGACCTCCTTTGAAAAAAACAACAACTGACAGAGGCTTCTGTGCCACTTGATAAGAGGGAAGAAGTACACAGAGTGACTTATGGAAGGAAATTACATCATGATTTCTCCAGGACAAAGAGAATCACACTGCCTTCGCAGCACAAAGCTTTCTCTTGTGACAAATCCAACTTGCTTTGTCCAGCCTGTAATAACAGCAATAGATTTTTTAAAAGGAAAATATACATTCATAAAATTATTCCCTATTCACTCTGCCTTTGTAACTCCAATAAAGAGGCACCTGATACTGTATTCTGATAATAGTTGCTCCTTGCTCCAACTCCCCTGCCTTGGAGATTCATTGCTCCCCTCATTACTCTTCAGAATGAATTCTCCCTTCATCCCCTCTATTCTTTCTTCTTCCATCTTCCCCACAATGAAGTTGTGTCTTTCTCGTGATCTCCCAGGATTCCTGGCTTTCTTTCCCTCACTAGGACACATCATTAATCATTGCAAGATGTTTGCTCACGATTGACACAGATGCCCAATTTACTCTCCAGAGACAGGGAAGAGAAGGCAGCCTTTTTTTGCTTTGTCCTTGCTCAGCTTTCAAGTCTTCAGCTCAGCATTGCACCGATCCCTTTGGCATGATGTCACCTAGTATTTCAGTGCTGCCTTCTTCATTTATAATTTCCTCTGTATTGAGACATTCTTCTCTGCTCCCTCAAAATTGCTGTAGATTGTAAGACCAGGGAAAGATCACTGGAGTCTTGCAAGGGGGCAGGGATGGGAATGTTCCTCCCTCAGATGTGACTGTGAGATCAAGGGATACTACAACTTGCGCTGTGCAGTGCCTGCATTCCCCACCAGTTTCGCTTGGTCTCCTGTTGAAATGGAGAACTCCAGAACTCTATAAAGTCTCCACTAGAAAAGTTCTCTGTTGAAGCTGCCTATGACTTGCAGGGTTTTATCTTCTACAGGGAACGAGTGCTTCAAATCCGGGCTGACTTTTCTTTGCTGATGAAGCAATGTGATGCTCCCACTGCATTGAGCCTCCACAAATGCCAATGGAGCTCATTTTTCACAGTGAGACAAACTGTGGCTTATCTTTCCCTCAAGGATAAAGGGTTTATTCAGTCCTACCCGTGAGATGAAGTGCATTTCATATTTCATACTGAAGGTTTGCAGTGTCGAGCAATTCCTCCAAGGAGAGGCTACAGACAAAAAATCTGATTGTGTTATTTTAAAAAGGATCTGATATGACATGTCACTGCTGTTGATAGTCTCCTGGACATTCATCATTCAAGGAACATAGACAGATTTAGGGGTTTGTCACAAATTGCTGATGTTCTTTTTTCTTGGTGCATCTGAACTTGCAGTTCTTTTCATATTTAATGACTTTTGGAGCCGAGCTGGCACGAGGATTTTTCATGCCTTCAAAACTGCATTTGGAGGTCACTGAAAACACATGATGCCCCGGCAAAGGAAACAGGATGCTGCTTCCTTCGAACACTACTGAATGGAGCCCATGAGTTGCTTGCAGTCATGTTCCCTAGACAGCTGCTCTGCTTCCTGAGTGGGGGGAAAAAGTCTGGCTCAGCTCAGCAGGAATTTAACAAAATCTGCCACTCTAAAGTATAAACTAATTAGATTTGTTACAGCACAAATAATGTAAAATAAATAAATAAAACTATTGATGCTATAATTGGTTGTATCCTTCCCTTTTCTCACTTGGATATGCTGACAATGTTTAAGATTCTTGTTACATGAAGTGGAATCCTAAGTGCATTTTAAACAATTAAAATAAGTTGTTCTGGCTTTTGATTAGAAGGATATTTTTCCCCAAAAAAACTTAACGAAACAAAGTCAATCACCTATTCTAATGTCTTGTAACAGGGCTAAAACTAAACAACCTCCACCCTGTTGGCCTTTTGCAAGACACAAAAGACCTGGTTATTAACTGATTTGACTGTTGTTGTTTGTTTATTATTGACCATAAGATGGGGAAAAATCTATTTAGATCTGTGGCACATTTATTACTATTAATTAATTCAAATTGTTTTGATGTTTGGTTGGAAGATTGCTTTGTTTTATTTTGTCTTAATTTATTATTAGTTGCCCAGAGCTGCACTAGCAAAATGGGCAGCCATATAAATTGTTTAAATAAATAAATATCACATAGTACTTACAAGGCAGCCTGTTAAATGGTGCACAGATCCCTCCTTAAGTTCCCTATAAAGGATTCCTGGTGGGTAAGTAATTGGTTTTTACTCCTTGTTATATAAATACCAGTGGCTGGACTTCACCCTAAAGGATTTGATTTATATTTTGCAGTCTCAGAATTAATGCTGTCTATGAAGCATACAGTTCAAAGAGGGCCTGTTTATATTACTCCGATGACTGTTGCTGTCATAAATCTGAGGACTTTTATAATCTGGAATGTGGTTGAGATTTTATTCAGAAAGGCTGCCTGCTTTTATTTTGATCTAGAGAAGTGATTCTCAACCTTGGCAGGTTTAAGACATGTGGACTTCAACTCCCAGAATTCCCCAGCCATCCAACATGCTACTTGAATTAACGATTGAGCCTCTGATTCATGGGGTGCAGATGACCATATAGAGAGTTATGAGAGTGTGAATTCATTATTTCAATGGTAGAAAATACAGCTAAACTTGGCTTTCAGGGAAGTGCATTATACCCTTCATAAACCTGACCAAAGGTCAGTTTTTCTAAAAGTAAAATGTTACTATCCATCCTAGGTCAGCGATGGCAGGTGTTTTTATAGTTGTCTTGCAAAAAAGTAAAATCTGAGCTATTTTAGTTAATGATATACTTTGATTCATGGACATTTTGGACAACATTCTTCAGTTCCACAATAGCATAAAGCATCTAGGCTGTTCCTGGCATTGTAACCCATTGAATGAATAAGATGTGTAAGCAAGATTATAGTGGAAAAATTAAAAGGCACAATGAAGAAGAAAGATCTTTAGGTAAGGATCTTATCAGAGCATCCAGATTGAAGGGGAGGTTTGGAAAAGGCTATCAGCAAACCAACATGCATGCTATATTCATTATCAAAAGGTTGGAGCAAGAGATGAAAGAGTGATATACTGTTATACACAGAACCAGAACAGCTCCATGAGCTGATCAAGGTTAAGGCCCTGTAACACTGGCCGAGGGATGCAAAACGTTTGGAAAAAGGACACAGCGGACGAGCAAAATGTTCCATCCATTGTTATTCGCTCTCAAAAGAGCCCTGAATTTGCATAACCAGAGTGGACAACACGGAAAGGAATGGACGGGGGGAGGATGTAGGGTGGATGGAAAGTGGATGCTCCATGGAAGCCTAGCGGATGGAAGCGGATGGGAGTAGATGGCACATCTGCAAGGCTTCCAGGGGAGCACAGCAAAGCAGACGCAGAACGGAAAGAGCGGATGCCGAGCAGATGCCGAGTGGATAAAGCGGATGCAGAGCGGAAGCCTAGCAGAAGCCCAGCGGATGCCTAGCAGATGCCTAGCGGATGCACAGCATTCACTGTGCATGAGGGGAGGATGCATTGCGTCAGCCCTGTGGATAAAAAGGGAAGCAGCTCACAAGCAGGTCACCATTCAGAGGAAAGACCTGCTTCTAGACAGAGCCAGCCAGCCAGCCAGCCAGCCAGCCAGCCCGCGAGCAACCCAACAATCATGGGGAAGAAAAGGAAGCTCTGCCATCTGCTGCCAGCCCTGGCAAGAGGGACAGGGCCACCCTCCCACCCCCTGGCCCTGACTCTGCTTCTGCTGGGGCTTCTGCTGCCCAGGCTTGCTCTTCTGGTGCTGCGGCTTCTGCTGATGCTGCTTCTGGAGGTGGTGCTTCTGCTGATGCTGCTCCTGGTGCTGGTGCTTCTGCTGGTGCTTACTTTGCTGGCACTGCTTCTGGTGGTGGTGCTTCTGCTGGTGCTTACTCTGCTGGCACTGCTCCTGGTGCTGGGGCTTCTGCTAGTGTTTACTCTGCTGGTGCTGCTCCTGGTCCTGCTGGTCCTGTTGGTGCTTACTCTGCTGGCGCTGCTCCTGCTCCTGCTGGTCCTGCTGGTGGTCCTGGTCCTGCTGGTGGTCCTGGTCCTGCTGGTGCTGCTGGTGCTCCTGGTCCTGCTGGTGCTGCTGCTGCTGGTGGTGATGCTGCTGCTGCTGGTCCTGCTGGTCCTGCTTTTACTGCTACTGTTGTTGCTGCTGCTGCTACTGGTGGTGATGGTGTGGAGGAGCAACCACTACAACCTCGAAGCCCCTCTGATGAGGGTCCATATGGCCCTGCCCAAGCGATGAAGAGGCAGACACGTGAACAGGAGAGGAGGCAATACACAATCGAAGAGGAACATGAGGAGGAGATGCTGGAGTGGCTGAGGGAGAATGAATATCTTTGGCGGAAGGGACACAGGCTCTATCGAGACACCAAGAGGAAGCAGGCTGCTTGGAGAGAGAAAGCGGAGAGCCTGGCTACACTTCGGAGGTGCTCCTTGGCTGGTGGAAGCACATGAACAACTGGTACAGGAAGCTGCACCTCAAGAAATCTGGCCAGGCCGTGGTCAAGCTGATGGACCGAGAGACCTACGTGATGGCCAAGTGCAGCTTCTTGGAGGGTAAGATCCGCCACTGAGGAGCAGCCCCTCTCACAACCCTCTCTCTCAGGCAGCCTGCTGAGAGCCAGTCCTCTTCTGGCCAAGAGTCAGCTCCTGTGTCCAGGCAGGTATCTGTGGAGCGTCCCACGATGGAGACCCCCCCCCCGACAGCTGCACTCCCCACGGCGGAGCACTTGGAGGACCCCCAGACGCAGTGGGAGCAAGGAGAGGGCACTTCCACCACAGCCCAACCCGCATCCACCCCCAGCTCCACCTCCACCGAAAGGCAGAGAGACAGACCAGAGGGGCAAAGCCACACTGTCCTGCTGGAGATCAGGGACACCATCAGGAGCAATGTAGATCTCCTCTCTCAGCTGGTACACACCGACGCCCCATCCTCCAACTGCAAGCCCTTCCTCACCTGCGTCAACCAGACCCTCATGAACATGTTGGAACCCCAGTACCAGGTGGTGAAGGACAGGATCACCGATCTTCTTCACAACCCTCCAGACTCAGCTGAACCTGCTCCCACCCAGTCTAAGCCTGCTCCTCCACCCCAGGTGAAGTCACTGCCCTTCCAAGGCTTTCCAGAGGCCCTCACCTACCAAGGCTATGGCTACCAGGAGGTCCAGCAGCACAGGCAGCCCTTCCCAGTCCAGGCACAGGTACATCGTACGCCATCGGTGAAACTGATGCCACCGATGCCAGCCATGCCACCAATGCCACCCACGCCACCGATGCTATCCACACCACCGATGCCACCGACGCCAGTCCCCACCCAGCTGCAGACCAGATAGCCCCACTACACTGCTCCTTCCTCCACCCCACAGCCAAGCCTGGCCACAGAACATCTCTCATCGGTATTGGGGCTGACACCTCAGGTCATGTAGGAAGGGGGTCTCAACATCATGGGCTGAGCCAGCTGTCTCAGAGCTTCCTCAACACACCGTCCCCTGTTGTCTTCTCAGGGCCAGGCACCCCAATGACGCCTCAGACCAGCACTCCAGCAGCAGCCACCTCCATAGCACCTGGACCCTTCACCCCTGAGATGATGGGAATGCCTCAGACTAACTGAAAAGAGTGCCAGAGACTGGGTGGCTACCTGTTGACTTTATTTTTGCTTTGGACGCGTGACTTGGGTCATTTTTCTTTTACAGCTTGTTATTAATAAAGATTATCTTTGCTTCACACACTTGCTTCATTTATTTTTGTCAATAAAGTCTTGGTGGAAAATTTTATAAATGTTTTAAGCCTTTGCATGCTTTTGGGATGGGTAAGGATAGCAGTGGGATGGGCAGGGATACCTTTGGTATGGGTAATAGCTGTGAGATAGATAAACCTCCAGTGCAAGCATAGTGGGACTGTATGGTCCACAATCCCAGGTGCCACACCTATGGACCTTTATTATCAATAATAATGTAATCATTCATCCACACATGTCAACATAAACACAACTCTTTATTAAATGCCCTGTTCATTGTAGGCCCACCCAACATACATGGCCCAATCTCATCAGTGTGATGAGACAGGCTGAAGGAAGCATCCATGAATCATCTATCATCCTGTCTTGCCACTCCACTGCTCCAGCTGGGGAGTTGCACCAGTGTTTCAGGAAGTTGCGCTGCTTCTTCCCTTCACATGAAGTTCTGTTGGGGCCTTGCACATCCTTAGTGTCTATCAGGTTTCACCCTTGCTTCCATTCCCCAGGCTCCATGTCCCCATTGCCTTGTTGGAGGTCCATGAGCCTGTTCTGCAAGACTGGGTAGCGGGTGCGCATGAGATTGTGCAGGATGCAGCAAGCTTCCACAATGTTCCTCATGGTCTCTGGGCAATGCTGCATGGTGGTGAGAAGTACCTGGAACCTGTTGGCCAGGATGCCAAAGGAGTTCTCCACCACCCGCCTTGCCCTGGACAGCCTGTAGTTGAAGATCCTCTCTTCACGGGTGAGGCATCTGGAAGTGTAGGGCTTCATGAGGTAGGTTCTGAGGGAGAAGGCGTCATCCCCCACGATGAAGTAGGGCACATCTTGCGTGTCGTTGGGCAGGGGGTCTGGATCTGGGAAGCCCATGATGAGGTTGCCTTCCAGCCCCTCCTTGAGGTGACTGGCATTTTATACCTGGGCATCTGAAAATGAGCCGTTGCCTGAAGCATCGATGTACATGAACTTGTAGTCAGCATTGACCATGGCAAAGAGGATGATGCTGAAGGAACCCTTGTAGTTGAAATAAGTGGACCCCAACTTGGCTGGAGTTTTGCAGGCCATGTGCTTCCCATCTATGGCTCCAACGGTGTGGGGGAAGTTCCACTTCTGATACCACTGCTCTGCAACTTTCTTCAATCCTCGTTCAGTGGAGGGGCACTGGAGGAGCTTCTCCAGGTATTCTTCGATAATGGCCTGCACCACTTCTCTGACCACAATGCTGATGGTGTTGTGTGGCACCGTCCAGCCGTACTGCATGCTGCTGTAGGTGGTCCCTGAGCCCAGGTGGTGCAGAGTCAGTGCCACCTTGAGCCCAGGGTCCAGGCTGGGCTGGAAGTTGGTGTTTGCCTTGGTCAACCTGGGTGTCAGCCGCTGTACAACTTCATCAAACATGGCTGGAGGCATCCTCCTGAAGTTCTGGAATGCCTGAGTGTCTTCGTTCCTGAGCTCCACCATCAGCTTGTTGTACAGTCCGTACTCTGCTCTTCTCCCGATCCATCTTCAGACCCAGACACTTCTTGGCCACCTCCTTTTCTTCCCGTAGAACAGTTGAAAGAGCCTGTAGGTGGCTTTGCACTGTTACAGAGCGATGGTGGCTACCAAAAGGACTGTGTTATGATCCATGGTGGACATCAATGGATGCTGTGGAAGAGCAAGAGCCAGATGAAGGCTGCAGAGGTCTGCACAGCAGGGCTGCTGGACTGAAAGTGAGATCCAGGTGAGTTCCTCCCCCTTTTTATAGGCAATATAGGTTTTCCACTAGGTATCCTTTTGCATCCTCTAGGCATCCTCTAGACATCCTTAATATCCGAGATAGGTCCCCTCTGCGAATGTTTTTTCCATTTTAAATGCTTTCTTTGCTAGCTGCATCCACTTTCATCCTTTCTTCCTCTGTGCTACTAATGCTGCGCATCCATTCTGCATCCGTTTTGCTTCCTCCCTGTGTCCGTTTTCCGCTGGAGCGGATTTGAGTTGTGTGGATGCGCAGCGGATGCCTAGCGGATATAGCGGACACATAACAGATGACAACGGATGTAGAACGGATGTTCCCTGTATGCATTGCGGATGCAGAATGGATGCGTTGGATACATTTTCCGCTCAAAAAGTTTTGAGCAGTTCAAAACTTTTTGAGCAGATGGATCCTAAGTCGACGGATGCTGGACGGATAGAGGGGATGAAAAACGGAGGCAGTGAGTACAGAACGGATGAATCGCGTTAACCAACGGATGGCAAGTGTTTCTCTCCGTTTTACATCCTCTTTCCATCCATTGGTGCAGTGTGACATGGTCTTTACTTCTTTATTGTTGCATGCCTATTTACAAGAATCTTGTTAAACTGATTGCATTCTCTTGGAAATGGTCAAATAATGCTTCAGGGATTCTGGGAAATGTAAAATCTGCCCAGCTTCTTGTTGTAGAAGAACTCTAAGCTCAACCCTCTCTTCACACACACACACATACACACACACACACACACACACACACACAGAGAGAGAGAGAGAGAGAGAGAGAGAGAGAGAGAGAGAGAGAGAGATGAATATGTGAAATAGATGAGCCTGTAAAAGATTGTTTTACCTTTATGAGTTCTAAAAAGTTCCTGCTAGGTATAAAATTGGAGGGGGGTGGCAATGTAGAAAGGCAATTTTATTTTAAATTCTGGGATTGCGAGAAATGTAGCATAGGTATCTCTCTCTTTATATTTATTTATTTATTTATTTATTTATTTATTTATTTATTTATTTATTTCCCATCTCACATGAAGTTATTGCTATGGTCATCCTCCCCCGAAACATTGATATGGGTTTTCAATAATTTCTCCTATAGAACAAGAATTTGAATCAATAACACAAGGCAAACAAAGAAATCACAGAAATAATGACAGAAGTAACATCCTAATAAAATTTAGCAATCGAGATTCTCTTCACCCTGACTTGGAACAGAGTTGGACCCAAATCACAGGCATGTGACGAAAGTCTGGAAGAATATAAATAGTTGTCAGCCTTCAAGATTTTAGCCTTCAAGACCTTCTCCCTTTTCTTTACATCTTTTGGCTGTCATAAGTAACGGGGGAGGAGGGGGATAATTGTGGGAAGTGAGCTGGAGGTGTTACAAAGTGAAACTGTATAAACTGGGGGGGGAGTACATTCTTGCTTCAGTTTCTATTTCTTGCTTGGCTTTCTATTCTCTGCGCAGCTGCAAACCTTTATCAAAATATGCTAAGGTCAATGGCCATGAAGTGTCATCACCACCTGGAGATGTCCACATGATGATATTCACAACTTTTAATTGGAAGAACTAATTGAACTGTTGGGGGTGGGAACATTGCCATCACTTTGTATATGTGATTTACGCACCCATTTTCTCAGATGCAAAATTCTTTTGTTGCTACCACGTGACTTCCAGTAAAGGATATCTTTTCTCTAATTAAAAGAGTCTAAGTATTTCTTTCTTGGATTTTGAATGGAGCAGCAGATGAAAATAGTTTTAAATAATGTATATTTGTGATCATTTAAAAGTCAAACTTTGATAACTTCCATCTGGAGGAATTAATATCTTGTGTGCTGAGACAAAGATCCAGTAAAATCAGGATGCATTGGAATGACAATGGGAAAGCAGGGAGGGAAATTTAAGGCTAGACAAACAAGAAAAAGGAAAGTGTGATGGCAAACATATCCTTTTCTAAAACAAAGATAACAATACCAATAGCTGGTCAGGATTGAACTCCTAGCAGTGAGCAGAGTCTACATTTTAACTACTGCATCCACCACATCACTTTTTGATAGCTCCAAACAATCTCCTTAAAACAAAGGAAATGAGAAGATGTTTTTTTTTTTTTGCTCTAGAAGTATAGTAGTAATAAAATGAACAGAGAAAATATATAGGAATATAAAATTTCCAAAACAATTTTCACAGTCATGTTAAAGAGGCTGAGAGACATCATCTTCAGGTGATTACAAAGATTCTATCCAGCAATGCACTGACAGCAGCTTTCCCCAGAAACATTTCCAATTTTATAATTCAATTAGCAAAGTCCTGGATCTTCCCATTTCATGTAGGACTAGTAGAGTTACAAAAACTGCACAGCTGAAACACATTAACCTCAGATGCATGTTTTGAAATTACTAAGGAAAACAAGAGGTGGGATTTTGCTTTGAGAAGCAGACCGTATGCCAGCCTCCCAGAAAACATGAACTAACTTATATTAGATGCCAAGGATGGACCTAAAATGTCCCTGCAATATGATCCACTAATTCAGAAAATGAATCTTAAAGAATTGAAACACATGGCATTCTTCCAATCTTATTACATTCTTCAACACAGTGACTAAATTAGTAGACCAGCAAAATACTGTGGACATAATATATTTAGATTTCAACAAGGCATTCGACAAAGTAGACCACAACCTACTTCTTAGTAAGCTAGAAAAAAGTGGAATAGATAGCACCACCACTAGATGGACTCGCAACTGGTTGGCAAACCGTACTCAGCGAGTAGTCCTTAATGAGTCTAAGTCTACATGGAGGGAAGTAAGCAGTGGAGTGCCACAAGGTTCTGTCTTACGCCCAGTACTCTGCAATATCTTCATTAACGACTTAGATGAGGGAATAGAAGGGGAACTTACCAAATTTGCAGATGATACTAAGCTGGCAGGAATAGCTAACACCCAAGAAGATAGGCTGGAGAAGGCGGAGCTTCGTCTCAGCTACAGCTGAGATCTCGGGGCTCTGAGATCTCAGCTGATATTTTCACCCCTGGTCGGTCCTAACGGACCTAAACCGTCCCGTAGAGATGGGGATTGTGAAGGGCACAGTCCCAGGATCCCAGAGATATCGCAAATCTCTGGTTTGATCCGGGAGAAGCCCTTTTGCTGGTGGTGGAAAGGCAGCCTCCAAAGCTGCTGAAGTCGGGACAGCTCCGAAAAGAAAGTGGCTGGAGGGAGGGTGTGTCGGCTGGGTGAGAAACTTCCTTTGTATTGCAAATTGGTTGAGACCTGAAAGGATATCCTGAACAAAGAAGAAACCTGTGGTTTTATTTTTGTCTGACTGGAATCTGGTTGAGCGGCGTTTTTTAAGTGATGTCAAATTGAGGCTTGGATTCTTTCCTTACTATTTTTTTTTTTTTTCTGAGGACTTTAATGTGACTTTGTAGGTAACCAGATTGAATTTTTTCTTATATATATTTTTATGCTTCTTTTGATTTTTTAATTTTCTTTAGGATAGAGGCCCCCTTTGATTTTTTTTTCTTTTCCTCTGAGTTTTGTATACATTAATCTTTTTTCTGGCTGGGGGGGGGAAAGTATTAAGAGATCTTGCAACACTGCCAACTAGAGGCTTGAAAGTACTTTATTTGAATTGGGGAGAAATGTATAATGTCCTCCTTCTCAAGGACATTTTAATGTGATAAGATAGAGGGAGAGCACAGAAAAATATTATTACAGGTGTTTTCCTGGACTCTTATCAATATTTCAACACTTGAGGCTTGGCTATGAAGCTGCTGGAGAAGAGAGTCATAATAAGAGCCTTGGATAAATAAATAAAGTGCAGTGTGCAGTCCATATATATATATATATATGTACTTGTGAAACCTCTACTCGCCAGCCTTTTTGTATATTTCAATTTTAGTAATATTTTTATTTTTGCTTTTTATTTTATCCTTTTTCTTCTTTGGTTTTTTGGGCCTTTTTATTATTGGATTTTTCCATTTTGGATCATAATTGACTACTCTATCAGATGGATTGAAGGTCAAAAAGAATTTGAAGTTTTTTTGAAGCATTAAAATGAAAAAAAAAAGTGAGAAAAAGAAGAAAGTGTTAAATGAAATAGACTGTGTGTATTTGGATTGCTTGGTGACTTTGGGACTTTTGGAAATTCTTATTTGAATGATTAAAATCATTTGGGTCGTTTAAATTTTTTCTTTTTTTTTACAATGGCATTACTTATGGATGAACTGAAAATCGAATTTATAAAATATAATCAAGAGAAACAAGAAGGGAAGGATTCTTTTGGCTCTATTTTTCATTTTTTAGAAATGGCAATTTCTACATATGAGAAACTACAAGAACAAGAAGATTGGGATGAAGAAGAAACCATCCTTAATGAACAAGCAACTTTATTTGGGGAAGAAAGGGGAAAGAGGAGAAAGAGAATGGAGAATTTAAGACTTAAAAAAACAACCAAAAAAGGGAAAACAAGGTGAAAAGTGGACACAATATCAGAAAGCAACAGAAAAGAGGAATACACAAGAGGGTGGAGATTAAGAGACAAGGGGGTAAAAAGGGTAGAGGGGAGAAACAAGGGAGGAAAGAAGGGAAGAGAAGCTACAAAGGTTTGAAACTAGATGTAAAGAAACAGATTTTATTTAGAGATAATGGGTAAACATATAACTGAAAAAGAGATTCTGCAAAGGTACATAAGATTGTGTTGTTGTATCTGTATTTGAAATAATGTTAGAAAATTGGAATAATATATGATTATAAAATGGGACAAAATATTTAATGTAACCTAGCGAAATTTTTTTTTAAAATAAAATAAATGAAATTAAATATGAGAGAATTGAATTAAAGAAAGTAACTAAGCAAAATTTATAAGTGTTCCCATAGAAGTATGATATTTATTTAGAAAGGATTGTGTAAAATGTTTAAGACTTAAATGAATATTAATTTTAATGATATAATTTCAATTACTATGGATTGTTGTTTTAATTATATTATATATCAAAAAAAAATTTTTTTTCCTGTTTTAAAATATTGAGTTTATTTTTAGAATGTATTACGCAGAATCCGAATGAAAATTATGTGTTATGTTAAGCTTTAAAACTAGGGGAAGGATAAGTATGACAAGGCATTATACTCCAATCAGTCATTACAGAAGAAATTTTGTGTTAATGAGAAAAAATAATAGACAGCTGAAACAGGACAGACAAAAGATATAAGTATAATGATTTAAATTGAGATGAAATAAATATAATAGAATTAAGAGAGTGAAAAGAGGGGAGAAGCTATATAGAAAATGTAAAATAGTAAATAAGAAATGGAATTGCTATATAAAAGTAAGCATGAATTTATGTCTGTACAAAAAGATGTAACTCGGGATCAAACTGCCGTCCAAAAAGATATTTTATGTTTTTTATGTTTTGTGTTTTGTTGGTATATGTTTGTTTGTTAAAAAATTAATAAAAAATTTGTCAAAAAAAAAAAGAAGAAGATAGGCTCAAGATCCAGATGGATCTTGACAGACTAGAACACTGGGCCATATCTAACAAAATGAAGTTCAATGTAGAGAAAAGTAAAGTCCTACACTTAAGCAAGAAAAACCAAAAGTGCATATTGACTGGGTGAAACCAGGCTCAATAGCAGTAACTGTGAGAGGGATCTTGGAGTGGACAATCAGCTAAATGTGAGCCAGCAATGTGCAGCAGCAGCCAAAAAAGCAATCCTAAATTGTATTAACAGAGGGATACAGTCAAGATCAAGATAAATACTAATACCACTCTATAAAGCCTTAGTAAGACCACACCTAGAGTACTGCATCCAGTTTTGTTCACCACATTATAAAAAAGATTTGAGACTCTAGAAAAAGTACAGAGAAGAGCAACCAGGATGATTAGGGGACTGGAAGCTAAAACATGCAGCGAATGGTTGCAGGAACTAGGCTTGGCTAGTCTAGAAAAGAGAAGGATCAGGCAAGACATGATAGCAGTCTTCCAATATTTGAGGGGCTGCCACAGGGAGGAGGGGGTCAAGCTATTTTCGAAAGCACCTGTATGCCAGACAAGGAATAATGGATGGAAACTGAACAAGGAGAGATTTAACCTGGAAATAAGGAGAAACTTTCTAACAGTGAGAACAATCAACCAATGGAACAGCTTGCCCACAGAAGTTGTGGGAGCACCATCACTTGAGACTTTCAAGAAGAGATTGGACTGCCATTTGTCAGAAATGGTGTAGGGTCTCCCACTTGGGGTGGGTGGACTGATGACCTACAAGGTCCCTTCCAACTCTGATTATCTGTTTGATCTGTTTAGCTAAGGAAAAGCTTAGATGTACATTAGTACTTTTCCCTGGACACCATTTCAAAACATTTCCCTTTACAACAGATGTTACCAGAAGCTTCAACAAATTGCACTGTATGTTTTTATTAAAATTGTAGAATATCAAATGATGGGCACTTCCTTTGTGTTGTTACTGCACAACATTTAATCATGGTAATTTATGACAAGCCCCATTATATTCTGGTGAGCAAATATTCCATCAATAGTATTATTATTGAAATCAAAATTGATAAAAGATAAACATCCTTTTTTATCACAGAAAGTTGGTTGTCAAGCTTCCTTTTAGGCCACAATAAAGTAATGGATAGTTGTAATCAAGGAGCACAAAAAATAGAAGTGTATGTCCCCAAAACCTTGATATACTATTTTCAGATGACCGGGTGAGTATTACTTGTTCTTGTTTGCAATCTGGTAAAATTGTAATATACAATTTGTAGCAGAGGCCTGTCACATTTGTTCAGCCATTCAAAAGAGCATGTCACACATTCAAAGGGCCCAGAGTCTGCAAATTGCTTCAAGGAAGTATCAGTCACCAACATGTCTTCTGATTTGCATTGGCAGATGATAACAATAATCTTGACTTTTGAGGTATTTTTTTAATCTAGAAAAAATATCTTGGTTCTGCAGTTTACAAAACCTCATAGGTTAAGTCCTTTACAAAGTTGCCAAGAAGGCAACTATTTTTTAAAAAAATGTTAAATTCAAAAGCTGGCTGGATAACCTGGGGCCAATCATTCTCTCTCATTCCAATCTTTCTCATAGAATTGTTTTGGAGAAAATTGGAAGAGGAAGGAGAATTAGGCATGTTCACTTGAGTTATTTATAAAAAATAACAAAAGGTGGTACACACACACACTCACGTGTGTGTATGTGTGTGTCATTGATGGCAGCAAAATAATCTGCATATTTGCTTTTCAGCCCCCACAATGCACACTAAGTATTCAGATTCTCACTATTTCTTATATACATGAGCCATTCTACAGAGGATATGAAAAGTCTATTCTTTGCTAAGTAGCTGCTACCTAAAGGCACTAATGTGGTTGCATTTTACCCATAAATGAGATAATTCTGAACCACTCAGAGAGATGCTACTGTAACTTATTGGTAGAGGTCAATATATTGGATGTCAACCTCATAAGCAACATACACTCACACTCACCATGCTTATGAGAAATCATGAGGTATCATTTTCATCACTTGCTCTCAAGCCTCCCTACATCTTGTATGCATAGTAGGCCAAGACCAGTTTCTGTTTAAATACTTTAGCAGCAAAATATTTCACAAAACCTTCTCTCTCTTTAAGCATCATCATTTTGGGACCATTTTACTTCATCTTGGGGAATGCTCCCTTGTAATGTTTTTAATAGTCATTTTAAAATTTAAAAAATTAAAACAGTAAAAATTTATACAAACTGAAAAAACTAAAAGAATAAAAATAAAAAGGAAAAAGTACAGAAAAGAAATTGCAGTTGTCAGTAGTCCTGTGTAATCTTGACTGGTCATTATGTTGAACAAATGAGGTAGGAACTCCTTACTGCCATGAAAGTCCATAATTTGTGGTAGTTTGCTTAATTGAAGGGACAAAAAACAGAAACTGCCAAACATGTCTGGACTCTGGATTAAAAATAGCAGAACCATATTTTGTTCTCTATATATCTACTTTGGAACATTGTCGAACAGTATCTCTGAAAAGCCACCCCCATTTTCTTTGGAAAATATCATTCTGCGGTAAATATTTCTGGGTCCAGTAACAATTTCTTGTTTTATTAATATCCCATTAACAAATAGAACAGACAACTCGCAAAGCATATAAATTTGCCCTCTAACTGAAATTGGCCACAGAGTATATTTTCTCAAGGATCTGGCTAAACAACATGGAGATTTACTTCTTAAGACTGACTCACTCTTTTCATACAAATAATAAAGTACACATCAGCACTCCCTAATATATTTCCATTGTTCTGTAACATGCTTTCAACAAAATTCACAAATTCATCGGAGATTAAATAATATCCTTACTAACAGAAAAGAAAGAGTAAGTCAGTCCATCACATCCATCCTTTTGAGGCCGATTGTCCCAGGAAACACTTTTCAAAAGATTTTGCATTTTGTTATGAATTATATCTGTTGCCACCTAGTAGATATGATCAATATTAACAAATCTATAGTGTTACTAATATTCTACAGCATCGCAGTTCTAACAGGTCTTTTCCCTGACTATATCCTTTTCCAGGAATATCTTTATCAGAGTTAGTACATTCACTGAGTTTGAATCGCTGTTTCTCCACTAGTGTGACTTCTGTTTAGATACCTCTGAGTTGTTCACACTGCCTGAGGAGCCCAATGAAAATCCTCTGCCTCACAGAGCTTTGCTTTTTTGCATGTTGGCTTCGGGTATAACAACAGAAAGAAACAAAACTTCAATCAAATCACAAAAATATATTTACACACTGGGTTTCTTAAACCTATTTACAGTTTGATAAAATACAATAAATATTTTTTTACTTTCTAATCTAACCTGATAACATACAATACTGTAAATAAAATTTGTGTCTAGTGACATTTACATCACATGATTTTTCTTTGCTTAATTTGATGACATTACTGATTAAAATTACTTATAAGTCCCCATCACAAGTTAATATACACCAGAGGTGGTATTCAGCAAGTCCTGACCAGTTCTGGAGAACCGGTAGCAGAAATTTTGAGTAGTTCGGACAACCGGCAAATACCACCTATGACTGCAGATTTTACAGTATCCTTCCCTGCCACATCCACCAAGCCATGCTCACAGAACCAGTCGTAAAAAAAGAAAATGAATCCCACCACTGATATACGCTTCCACTTTCTACATTGTGGAGTCCTTGTTGCTTTCTCAGCATATTTATTTGCTTGTATATGTTTCATTGCCTGGCTAGGTAATACCACCTATGCTAGTGAGTGTGGCAGTGGTGGGATTCACATTTTTTTATGATCAGTTCTGTGGATGTGGCTTGGTGGGCATGGCAGGGGAAGGATACTGTAAAATCTCCAGTCAAAGGTGGCATTTGCAGGTTCTCCAAGCTACTCAAAATTTGCGGGTTCTCCAAGCTACTCAAGCTACTGGTTCTCCAGAACTAGTCAGAACCTCCTGAATACCACCTCTGGAGTGTGGAGTTTGTTCCTTGCTTCTATACTATAGCTTATAGCTTGTCAGTGCAGTTTATGGTATGGTTTTCTTCTTAGTAATTTCTTGAATTAGTAACATTTTCTGTTTAATTGGTTTTCTGATGTTAATCTCTGTTTATCTGGGTGTTGGCTGCTGAAGAGAGTATATTCTGGTCTTTTTTTACTTCCTTCTTAGCTTTTTCATTGCCTCTTTTGAATTGTGTGTAAATGCAGTTTATCTCTGTGTACCTGTTGATAGTTTATTTGCCTTGAGTGCCAAGCTTCCAGTAGTTCCCTTGTGTTTTTGGTTCAACTTGATCACAGTTTTCCAGTTGAAACCATGGTTGAGTCTGTCCGTGGGTTGTAAAATTAAGGAGCTTTTGTCATGTCTTCAGAATGTTGAAAAACCAGAAAATAAATTTATTGATCTGGGTAGAATGTTCTCTAAATATGGTAGAATCTGATAGAAAATTTTAAAATATGCAAATTCTGGTAAAAAAAGCTAAGTAATAGTAATGTATTGTAAATAATGAATATATTGTGAAAGAATTAAAAACAGCCATGTAGCATTCTTCTTCCTACTATTTTACACAGAAATGAAAATTGGGTATGTCAGGTGAAACATAAAAGTAAGTTGAATTCAGGGGAATAGGATTCTTAAGATATAAGAAATAAAAGAAGAGGCAGAGGCAAGAATAAATGGGTGCTGAATAAATGTGGATTGTATATGAAATTAAATGACCTGTATTGAAGTGATTTGGTCATATAGGGAGAATGGATAAGGATCAAATTGCAAAATAAATATGAGAAGGAGGTGTGAATGGTTGTGAGTAAGAAATTTATGGGTGGATGGGATAGATGAGATCTTGAAAAAGAGAAAGTTGAGAAGTCTGAAGTACAAAAGACCAGAATACAGAATATAAACAGAACGTTGCAGTGGCAATGCAATTGATTATATGCCTATATGTGATGCTGATGCTCACCAATTAATGGGAAACAGGCAAATACTATGGTTTTAGAGCCAGTGATTACTGTTCATTTTATTGAAAGAAAAAAATTCAATATTAATACTCTTTCCTAGGGGTTTTTAAGAATTCCCACTACATTAAAATAATAATTAAATAATAATTAATAATTAATAATTAATTAATTAATTAACTAATAATAATTAAATAATAATTAATAATTAATTAAAATAAAGAAAGAATCAGATAGTTAAAATGATACTCCTGGTTATGAAGGAGATTTGGTTACTGCTAAAAGGTAATTGATTATGTCTATACATTGAAGGTAATGCACCAAGCAATGGATCTGAAAATAAAATAGTCCTATATTGAAGCAGCTTAATCTGATTTCTTACACTGTCTTCTGTAAGAAGAAGACTTTCAACTAAGTTGAAATGGCAAGTTTCTGAATGCTCAGCAAAGAAAGCCTGTAGAATTTCTACTGCAGTCCAGTCTTGAGGTTGTAGTGCACACAGACAGAGAAAATCAGACAGGAAAGTTCACAGGTAACAGCAGCATGCCAGCCATATCTGCCTTCTAAAACTCTCTTCATCTGCTGAAAAGACAGGTAACTAGCCCTGCCTAACGATAAGACAGCTTTACTGGCCTCTTACTTTATAGCAGTGTTTCTCAATCTCAGCAGCTTGAAGATGTATGTCCTCCTGCCCATATTGCGAGTTTCTTGACAAGACCGTGCTAACAACTGAATTTGCTTGATTAGATGGACCCTTGGCCTGATCCTAAAGAGCTTGGTGATGTTTGGTGGAAGCATAACATAAGATAACATAATAACGTCAAAGTAGCCCAGGCAACTTTATTTTTCATATGTAATATAAGAAGAGATGGTATAAGAGGACTTCCGGTTTGCAAGGCTCAGTGGTGGCAGGAATCCACGATCGTGCATGGTTATCTTGTTTCTTGGAACTTAAAAATTGTTTCAGCAAACTTTAGGTGACAATTCTTGAAAATGTCCATCATGGTCATCCCACTTACTCTATACAGATAGTGATATGGTTCCCATCTCCAAAAAAAGTGAAAAAAACAGCCTGACACCAATGCTTGGAAAGATCCTGGAAAAGATAATCAAACAACAAAACTGCAAACACCTAGAAACAAGCTAAGTTATAATAAGAATCCAACATGGGTTTGTCAAAAACAAATCATGCTAAACAAATCTTATTTCATTTTTTGATAAAGTGACTAAATTAGTGGACCAGTGAAATGCTATGGATATACAGTAGTATACTTGGATTTCTGTAAGGCATTTGACAACATAGGCCACAATCTACTTCTTGGTAATCTAAAAAAATGTGGGACAGACAGCATTATCACCAGATGGATTGGTAACTGGGTGACAGACCATAATCAACATGTAGTCACTAGGGATGACATGATAGCAGTGTTCCAATATTTGGAGGGCTACCACAAAGAAGCAGGGCTCAGCAGGGGTGGCATTCAATTTTTTTAACAACCAGTTCTGTGGGTGTGGCTTAGTTGGTGGGTGTGGCTTGGTGGTAATGTTACTGGCTGGGCATGGCCAATTCAATATCACTCACATCGAGGCACGCATCTCCTTGCCTGGCCTCTCATGACTGTGGGGATGCTGCAACAGTCATAAGTCTGAAAAGTCAAAAGTCCATTACTTTGAATGGCCACTCCACACAAGCAAAGTACCAGCAAAGGAGGGGGGAAAAACTCCAGAGAAGTTCCTGAGACAGGAGGTCTAGTCCTGCCAAGAATGTAATAAAGGTTAACGGAGAGGCAGTTTCCGTAAGCAACACCAGAATGTTTTCTGCCTGCCTTCCTTACAGGATTAGGCCAGTAATTTCTTTGAACAACCAGTTCTCCGAACTGCTTAGAATGTTAACAACCAGTTCTAGCAAATAGGTGTGAACCTGTAGAATCCCATCCCTGGGGATTAGTCTTTTTCCAAAGCATCAGAGGGCAAGACAAGAAACAATGGGTAGAAACTAATCAAAGAGAGAAGCAACCTAGAACTAATGAGAAAATTCATAACAGTGAGAACAATTAACCAGTGGAATGGCTTATCTTCAGAAGTTGTGGGTGCTCCATCTCTGGAGACTTTTAAGAATAGACTGGACAGCCACTTATCTGTAATGGTATAGGGTCTCCTGTTTGAGCAGGGGGTTAGACTAGGAGACCTCCAAGGTCCCTTCCAACTCTATCATTCTGTTAAATGTATAGATTAGTGATGTGACTATATCAAATTCAAACAAGTATAGTTCAAACCTCAAGCAAGATAATTTGATACAATTTCCAGCTTATCCACTGAAGGTATCCAATAAAATATTGTGCTATTTTTTAAAAAAAAACTATTAAATACAAAAGGTTAAAATATACAAATGTACAAAAATAACAGGTAAAAAGTCATAGACGTAGACATCACAACACTTTCTATAATAGAACTAATTATATTTTTCTCTTATACATTTGATAGTGAGTTAAATATTTCATAATAAATATTGAGTGGCAGTTATTTCCTATATCCTGTAATTTACCTGTTATTTAAACTTTATAAAACATAATAGTCTATTATTATTTTTTGAGATTGGATTATAATTTATATGTTTTTACAAATATATTCTATCTATTGCTTAGTCAAAGAACAAGGAGACCTAGAACTAACATTTGTAAATTCCTGTCATTTGGTATATATATATCATAATATGTTTCATAGATTCATTTTTCTCCTTTATTTTATACATTCTTTTTCTTTTATCCTCTAAGCAGTCGTACCATTTATCCCAAATCAAATAAAATTCCAAATCAACCTTTCCTTTTAATTTTAATGTGAGCTTTAACAACTTTAACAGAACTAAAA
>BLBF01000003.1:35254284-35293842 GCA_015471245.1 Laticauda colubrina | reverse complement strand
GGGGGGGTGTTTGGGTTGGAGCTATCAGAGGGAGTCTGTTTTTGCCCAGGTGTTTGCCTGGCTTGTGGCATGGAGATCTTTCTATTTGAGAGTGCAGGAGTACTGCAGTCTGGCATACATGGAAAGGATCAGTCTGGAGAGAGACTGCTGTAACATCTAACCATTCAGGGATTCACACCCAAATGCACTCTGCAATGGAAGGCATATGGATTTTGGAGGAAGTTCCAATTTTGTCCCCATCAGCCATTGCTAAAATTCGGTCAGTTTGCTTGGGGAAATGAAGAAGTGCTAAACTCATGTAGTTTAATTGATCAACTAAATAAAATTCTTCAGTAATCTCAGTTTTCCCTCTTAGTGCATTATAAGGCTGGCTCACACAACATGTTAAATCCTAGACCAGGGTAAACAAAATGTTTTCATATAATAGCAAACCAAACAATGGTTATGATGATAGCCAAGGTCACACAAGCAGACTCAAAAAAAAGTTTGGGTTCCCACTGTATGTTAAACTGCAAAATGTTCAAGGCTAGTGTAAGCACAACAATTAATTAGATGAATTTCCCCCCATTTCGTCTCATTGTGAGAATCAGCATTAGGAGCCATTAAAGGATTTGCAATGAAAGCAATGGGAATTGCAGTCTTGGAACCCATGCAGAAGTTCAAAAAAGGAAGAATATACAAATCAAAGTAGATGATGTTTTAGTAATTAAAAGATGATACAAATAAGAAACCAGAATAGTAACTTGGATAATTTTTCCTAAATTGGACTTATAAAGGAGACCTGTGAAAGTTTTAGATGTACCTGTTAAAGACTTGGTCAGAAGGGTCAAATGTTCTGTGTCATTGGCCAGACACAAGGTGAAAAAGGCAATCCTTCAGATGGACAAGTGCCATTCAACTATTCCCTCGGTTGTAAAGACTTTATCCTTCAAAAACAAAAAGTGAGAACTCTACCCTATTTAGGCATTCAGCAATCAGTTTATTATTTTTTAAAAAATAATGTTATTAAAGATGTTATTGAATCAAAGCTAATATCGTTTAAAGAAAAGAAAAAAAGAAAAAGTCACTCAGTTGTTCAGTCCAGCGGTAGTATGCTACTGGCTCGGCCCAATTCGGCCAAACTGGTCGTAAAAATCACTACCGGTTGGGTAGAACCATAGTAAAAAAAAAGCCTCTGCTCAGCTGAGAGGAGGGGGAAAAGCCTCCAACAATTTCACTGAGAGGATAAAAGACCGAAAAGTGCATGAGAGGGTGGGAGGGTTATTCCTAGTTTTTTGTTTCTTCATCTTCTCAGCTGATTGGCTTGTTAGGTACGTGTGCACACACGATCACCCACTGAATCAGTAACAACTAAGGTAGGATCCCACTACTGGCTCAGGACCTGGTCATCCCTCATATCGACTAATGAATTGTGTTCTACATGGAGCTACCCTTGAATAGTATCTGAAAGCTATATTAGAATGTGGCTATAGGCACAGTCTTCGGTGTTCTCAGGATTACACATCTAACACCTCTGCTGTGTGAGCTGCATTATATGCTCTGGTTTGCTTTCAGGTACAATTCAAGGTATTGGCTACCACTTTACAGCCTTTTATGGCTTGTGACCAGGCTACCTAGGGAACCATTTTGTCCAAATTATATCAACCCATCTCACCTGGTCAGTCAGGGTGTTAAAAGAGGTATGTTGCAGATGCTGTTAGTTGAAAAATGTTGACTGATGGGGTCCAGGGAAAGAGCCTTTCTGCTATTGCCCCTGCCCTACATCTTGCTCCCAGTGAGGAAGTACTAGCACCATGATTAGCAGAGAAAAAGTCTTCTGGGGCACAGCAGTTCCTGCAAATTGATTTTAATAATATTGATTTTAATTTGAGTTTCAACTGTATTGATTTTTACTGACTTTTTTCATATTTTGTATTTTATTTAATTATTGTAAGCCACTAAGAGCAATCATGCAAGCTGAAAAGTGGGGTATTAATTAAAGAAACAAATCAAAATAAATAAGAATAAAAATATGGGAATGGAAGGCTCATTGTTCCTTGAGTCTAGCATTTCATTTCAGCTTCTGTCTGATATAACATAAAGAGTTTGTAATATAACTGTGGAATTAGGATCATCATTTTTTTGCCAAGCTTTATTTTATGTTTTTTACTATTTTTCTGCCTTATTTTTATATATGGGTCCACAAGCAGGTGGAAGCCCAGGGCTAACCCTGGCTGATCTCCCAAAACTTAAGAATGCCTCAGAGCTAATCAGGGCTCGGAAGGAAGATTACTTGGAAGCCTAAAGATGTAGGTTAAACTACAAGTGCAAAGTAGCTGTGGGAAACCATTACACATATGAATTGTGAGATGGAAACCAGCAGTTCTCAGGGTAGACATGGTTACTACATAAGGATATAATAACTACATGGCTTCGGTACTATTAAGTATACATTCATTCAAATAAGTACAATAGGAGGAAAGAAGCCATGAGTTTAAACCTCAAGTCATTTCTACATTCTCATTGGTAGTGGGAAAACAACTACCAATGTATATTTGTAAAGCATCATTTTTGTTTTCAGTAAAGTTCATAGTTTAGGTGAGCCAGTATCAGCATCTGTGAATCTTCTGCAAGCCCAGCCAAACAATCCAGAAAAGCAATGAACTCTCAGGAAAATTAAGCTAAGTCCTAGTCAGAGTCATTGAGTAGCCAAGATAATTCCATAGAGATTCATGAAGTCATCAAGAATAGAGCCTAGCTTGAAAAAATCTGTATTTAATGTGATCTGTCTATGTATGTAGGTAAAAAAAAAATTATCTCTCTCTCCCCCCTTCCTCCCTGTGTGTGTGTGTGTGTGTTGTAAGCAAACAGTGATCCTGTAGATAATAAATGTGTATCAAGTTACCTTTCCTTTTCCTTTCCCTAATACTTTTCAGGTCAAGATGAGACCATTTTGAAGCAGGAAATAAAGGGCCTGTCACATAGGCTGAGGGATGCAAAAAGTATGTAAAAAGGACACAGCGTACGAGAAAATTTTCCATCCGTTGTTATCCGCTCTCAAAAGTGCCCCAAATTTGCATAAACACAGTGGACAACAACGGAAAGGAACGGACGGGGGGAGGACGTAGCCAGGATGTTAAGCGGATGCTCCACATAAGCCTAGTGGATGGAAGCGGATGGAAGCGAATGGCATATCTGCAGGGCTTCCGGGGGAGCACAACGAAGTGGATGTGCAGCAGAAGGAATGGATGCAGAGCGGATGCCGAGCAGATACAGCGGATGCATCACGGGCGCCTAGCGGACACCTAGCAGATGCCTAGCGGATGCAAAGCGTTCACTGCGCATGCGGGGAGGATGCATTGCATCAGCCCCGCGGATATAAAAGGATGCAGCTCGCAAGCAGGTCACCATTCAGAGGAAAGACCTGCTGCTAGACACAGCTCCAGCCAGCCAACAACCATGGGGAAGAAGAGGAAGCCTCAGCCAGCTGCTGCCAGCCCTGGCAAGAAGGACAGTGCCACCATCCCACCCACTGGCCCTGACTCGGCTTCTGCTGGGGCTTCTGCTGCTCGGGCTGACTCTGCTGGTGCTGGGGCTTCTGCTGGTGCTGCTCCTGGTGCTGGTGCTTCTGCTGGAGCTTACTCTGCTGGCGCTGCTCCTGGTGGTGGTGCTTCTGCTGGTGCTTACTCTGCTGGCGCTGCTCCTGGTGTTGGTGCTTCTGCTGGTGCTTACTCTGCTGGTGCTGCTCCTGGTCCTGCTGGTGCTGCTGGTGCTCCTGGTCCTGCTGATGATGCTGGTGCTTACTCTGCTGCTACTGATCCTGGTCCTGCTGATGATGATCCTGGTCCTGCTGGTGCTGCTGGTGCTGCTGGTGCTGCTTCTGTTGTTGTTGCTGCTGCTGGCGGTGGTGGTGGTGTGGTGGAGCAGCCCCTACAACCTCGAAACACCTCTGATGAGGGCCCAGAAGGCCCTGCCAGAGGGAGGAAGAGGCATACGCGAGATAGGGAGAGGAGGCAATACTCCATCGAAGAGGAACATGAGGATGAGGTGATTGAATGGCTGAGGGAGAACGAGTACCTATGGCGGAAGGGACACAGGCTTTATCGAGACACCAAGAGGAAGCAGGAAGCTTGGAGAGAGAAGGCGGAGAGCCTGGGCTACACTTCGGAGGTCACCCTGGGTGGTGGAAGCACATGCACACCTGGTACGGGAAGCTGTACCTCAAGAAGTCTGGCCAGGCCGCGGTCAAGCTCACCGACCGGGAGACCTACGTGATGGCCAAGTGCAGCTTCTTGGAGGGTGAGATCCACCACTGAGAGGAGCGTCTCTGTGAACCCTCTCTCTCAGGCAGCCCACAGAGAGCCAATCCTCCTCTGGGCAAGAGTCAGCTCCTGTGTCCAGGCAGGTATCTGTGGAGCGTCCCACGACGGGGACCCCCCCCGACAGCTGCACTCCCTGTGGCGGAGCGTGTGGAGGACCCCCTGATGCAGTGGGAGCAAGGATAGGGCACTGCCACCAGAGACCAACCCACACCCACCCTCAGCTCCACCTCCACAGAAAGCAGGCAGAGAACCAGACCGGAGGGGCAGAGCCACACTGTTCTGCTGGAGATCAGGGACACCATCAAAAGCAGTGTAGATCTCCTCTCTCAGTTGGTACACACTGACATACCATCCTCAAACTGAAACCCCTTCCACACCTACGTCAACCAGACCCTCGTGGACATGTCCTAATCACATTACCAGGTGATAAAGAAGAGGATCACAGGTCTTCTGCACAACCCTCCAGGCCCAGCTGAACCTGCTCCGACCCAGTCCAGGTCTGCTTTCCACCCCAGGTGATGTCACAGCCCTTCCAAGGCTTTCCACAGGCCCTCACCTACCAAGGCTACAGCTACCAGGAGTTCCAGCAGCACGGGCAGCCCTTCTCAGTCCAGGAACAGGTTCATTGCATGCCACCGGTGCCACTGATGCCACAGATGCCACTGATGCCACAGATACCACCCATACCACAGATGCCACCAAAGCCACAGATGCCACCCACGCCACAGATGCCACCCACACCTCACCTTGCTCAGCTGCAGACCAGACAGCCTCACTACACTCCCCCTTCCTCCACCCCACAGCCAAGCCCGGCCTCAGAACATCTGTCATCGGTCTTGGGACATGGGGTGTCATGTCCCAAGACAATGTCCTGGAGGAAGGGGCTCTCAACATCACAGGACTTAGCCAGCTCGCTGAGAACTTCCTTCACACACCATCCCCTGTTGTCCTCTCGGGGCCAGGCACCCCAATGTCACCTCAGACCAGCACTCCAGCCACTGCCACCTCCACAGCACCTGGACCCTTCACCCCTGAGACCATGGGCATGCCTCAGAGTGACTGAGAAGAGTGCCAGAGACTGGGTTGCTACCTGTTGACTTTATCTTTCCTTGGGACACTTTTCTTGGGTCATTTTGCTTTTACAGTTTGTGATTAATAAAGTTTATCTTTGCTTCACAACTTGGTTCAGTTCTTTTAGTCAATAAAGTCTTGGTGGAAACTTTTAGAAATGGTTTAAGCCTTTGCATGCTTGTGGGATGGGTAAGGATAGCAGTGGGATGGGTAATAGCTGTGGGATGGGTTAAGATATCTGTAGGATGGGTTAAGATAGCTGTGGGATGGGTAATAGCTGTGCGACAGATAAACCTCCAGTGCAAGCATAGTGGGACTGTATGGTCCACCCTCCCAGGTGCCACACTTAGGGCCCTTTATTATCAATAACAATGTAATAATTCATCAACACATTTCAACATAAACACAACTCTTTATTAAATGCCCTGTTCATTGTAGGGCCACTCAACATACATGGCACAATTTCATCAGAGTGTTGAGACAGGCTGAAGGAAGCATCCATTAAGCATCTATCATCCTGTCTTGCCACTCCACTGCTCCAGCTGGGGAGTTGCACCAGTGTTTCAGGAGGTTGCGCTGTTTCTTCCCTTCATGTGAAGCTTTGTTGGGGCCTTGCACATCCTTAGTGTCTATCAGGTTTCACCCTTGCCTCCATTCACCAGGCTCCATGTCCCCATTGCCTTGCTGGAGGTCCACGAGCCTGTTCTGCAACACTGGGTAGTGGGTGCGCATGAGATTGTGCAGAATGCAGCAAGCTTCCACGATGTTCCTCACGATGCTGCATGGTGGTGAGAAGTACCTGGAACCTGTTGGCCAGGATGCCAAAGGCGTTCTCAACCACCCGCCTTGCCCTGGACAGCCTGTAGTTGAAGATCTTCTCTTCACGGGTGAGGCATCTGGAAGTGTAGGGCTTCATGAGGTAGGTTCTGAGGGAGAAGGCGTCATCCCCCACGATGAAGTAGGGCACATCTTGTGTGTTGTTGGGCAGGGGGTCTGGATTTGGGAAGCCCATGATGAAGCTGCATTCCAGCTCCTCATTGAGGTCACTGGCATTGTATACCTGGGCATCTGAAGCTGACCCGTTACCTGAAGCATTGATGTACATGAACTTGTAGTCAGCATCGACCATGATGAAGAGGATGATGCTGAAGAAGCCCTTGGAGTTGAAATAAGTGGACCCTGACTTGGCTGGAGTTTTGCAGGCCACGTGATTGCCATCTATGGCTCCAACAGTGTGGGGGAAGTTCCACTTCTGATACCACTGCTCTGCAACTTTCTTCCAGCCTTCTTCAGTGGAGGGGCACTGGAGGAGCTCCTCCAGGTATTCTTTGATGATGGCCTGCACCACTTCTCTGACCACAATGCTGATGGTGTTGTGTGGCACCATCCAGCCGTACTGCATGCTCCTGTACGTGGTCCCTGAGGCCAAGTGGCACAGAGTCAGTGCCACCTTCAGCCCGGGGTCCAGGCTGGGCTGAAAGTTGGTGTTTGCCTTGGTCAACCTGGGTCTCAGCCACTCCACAACTTCGTAAAATATGGCTGGTGGCATCCTCATGAAGTTCTGGAATGCACGAGGGTCTTCGTTCCCCAGCTCCACTATCAGCTTGTTATACAGTCAGTACTCGGCTCTTCTCGCAATCCATCTTCGGACCCAGACACTTCTTGACCGCCTCCTTTTCTTCCCGTAGAACAGTTGAAAGAGCCTGTAGATGGCTTCGCACTGTTGCAGAATGATGGCGGCTACCAAAAGGAGTGTGTGACGATCCATGGTGGAGATGACTGGATGCTGTGGAAGAGCAAGAGCAAGATGAAGGCTGAAGAGGTCTGCACCGCAGGGCTGCTGGACTGAAAGTGAGATCCAGGTGATTTCTCCCTCTTTTTATAGGAAATATAGTTTTCCACTAGGTGTCCTTTTGCATCCTCTAGGCATCCTGCAGACATCCTAAATATCCGAGATACGTCCCCTATACGAAAGTTTTTTCTGTTTTAATGCTTTGTATGCAAGCTGCATCTGCTTTCATCCTTTCTACATCTGTGCTACTTATGCTTTGTGTCCGTTCCGCGTCCGTTTCGCTTCCTCCCTGTGTCCGTTTTCCACTGGAGCGGATGCGAGTTGCGCAGATGCGCAGCGGATGTTGAGCAGATATAGAGGATGCGTAATGATGACAACGGACGTATAATTGATGTTCCCTGTATGCGTCGCGGATGTAGAACAGATGCGTTGGATACTTTTTCCGCTCAAAATGTTTTGTGCAGCTCAAAACGTTTTGAGCGGATGAAATGTCAGTAGACGGATGCTGGACGGATAGAGAGTATGAAAAACGGACGCAGTGAGTACAGAACGGATGCATCGTGTTAACCAACGGATGGCAAGTGTTTCTCTCCGTTTTACATACTCTTTCCATCCGTTGGTGCTGTGGGACAGGGGCTTAAAACAGAACAGCACATAGCATTGCTACCATTTTGGGGGATATATCAAGGCCTTTCTGCACCAAGACAAATTCCTTGTGTGTCCAACCACACTTGGCCAATAAAGAATTCTATTCTATTCTATTTTAAGTGTCTCCTAAATTCTATGTCTCCCTGTGCGCGCACATGCACACAAACACACACACACACATACACACCTACTTAACATCCTACTTCTTTCAGTGCATTTTGTCCTGAGCTCACTGAATAATTGACTTACAGCCATGATTGGGACCAGAATTTCCATTGCTAAGCAAGGTGATTGTTAAATAACTCACACCTGATTTTACAACCGCTTTTACAGTTGCTAAATGAATTGTGCAGTCCTTAAGTGAACCCAGTTTCCCCCATTGACTTGGCTTGGCTTGTCAGAAGGCATCTGGGAAGATCACAAATGATAATCACATGACCCCTGGACACTGCAACTATTATAAATACATGCCAGTTGCCAAGTGCCTAAATTTTGATCACATGACTGTGGGTATTCTGTGAACATTATAAGTGTGAGGACTAGTTGTAAGGCACTTATTTACTAGTTATAAGACACTTAGCCACAGTGTTTTGTAATTTTGAATGGTTACTGAATCGCTGAGGGCAATATATGTTACACTTTGTTCATAGCGGTTTTATTCATTTTGAGATATTCTTCAAAAATCCTGCCAAATGTGTGGAATACCCCTTATCTCTGGCAGGACACATTACTGGCCTCCACACAAGGCTGCTTACAGTCCAACAGCATAGCATAAAACATTAGGTGTATATACCACCCCATAGTGCTTTATAGTATTTTCTGGGTTGTTTAAAATGTAGTGGATTTTTGTTTATTGCCTCCAACAATCTGAGTCCACATTTTACCAACCTCGGAAGGATGGCAGGCTGAGTAACCTTGAGCCCTGTCAGGCTTGAACTCAAGACTGCAGGCTGAGTTTATTTATTTATTTATTTGATTTGTCAATTGCTTACAAGATAATAGGTATAAATATAAACCTGAGTAAGAATACAGGAAATAGGTACAAATAAATGGGGACAATAGGACGGGGATGGTAGGCACAATTGTGTACATGCACACATTCCAACCATAACACAATACTGCATTCTAATCATTGCACCACTAGGATTCCTTGGTATGATAACTCATGAAAGCACTCTCATAAAAGATTTGAATCCTAGTGTGTCTGCCATGACTAGAATGCATCCTTAGATGCATTTTCCAACTCTACACTTCCATGTTGCATTTATCTCTCACAGAAAAGTGACATGACCAGCAGACTTCCTCCTTTCTTTTGTGGTTTCAAAAGAGTACGTCACAGCATTTTACCCTAACCAACATTTTATTTTATTTATGTATTTCATTTGGTTTGTCAATTGCTTACAAGTAAGTAAAAAGTAAAAACATAGTTATGAATACATGGATACTTATAAGCAAAATACAAAAAACAATAGGACAGGGATAGTGGGCACATTGGTGTGCTTATGCACCCCCCCTACAGACCTCCCAGGAAAGGGGTGAAGTCAATAGTAGACAGTCTAAGGTTAAAGTTTTTTGAGTTTGGGGAAGAAACCACAGAGTCAGGTAGAGTATTCCGGGCATTGACCACTCTGTGATGACCCGTAGTCTCTCAAAATAACCCCAAACCCAAACATATATTAAAGTCTGGTAAAGCCTTCAACTTAACTTCACTGTTTTATTAGGCACAGTTTAAAGTCACAAAAGTAAATAATGAGGCAAACAGAAAACCAAAACAAACCACATTGATGAGAGTTCTGAAGCAAGCTGAGATAACTAATTATAATCTCCAGGAAAATAACTGAGAAAAGTCCATGGGAAGAACACCAGCAAAGATAAGCCTCTTTCAAGGTGAACACTAATTGACTTCAGTAATTCTAATTGCACAGTTGCAAACTTATACACAAAGCTCCCACCTGCAAGCCACAAGGAGGATCATGGTAATCTCCTCTTGAGTAGACCTCATTTTTCCCTGGTCCTCTCCTCCCTGCATGATCTAGGATGGATAGAGGATGGGCCTGGATCCTCCTCTGACTGCTCAGCTGGCCTCTGCCCTTCCCCAGCCTCCTCCACTACCTCTGGAGCCACACTCCCAAACCCTGTTGGCTGTTCCTCCTCTTCCTCAGAGTCAGACTCCACCAGGAGCATGATGCTATCCCCCTCCACAAGGCCCCCTCCCCTGGGACCAGGCAGAAGAGGACATTAAGGAAACTGAGCATGAAAGTCCTGGACCAAACTAGGAGCATGAATATCAGTGGCATCAACCCAGGTGAAGTCTTCTGGTCCATAACCTTTCCATACCACTAAATACTGAAATTGGCCCTGCAATTGGTATGAATCTCGGGTGCTATCCACTTTGTATTCCTCTTCTCCCAGAGGGGCTACTGGGGCCAGCTGTGATGGAGCTGGTCTATGTGGACTGTTGGGCGAGGCAGGGACTAATAAGTAACGATGAAAAACAGGATGGATATGCATGGTCCATGATAGGGACAGATGATAAGCCACAGGATAGATCACCGCCTCGACCAGAAAAGGTCCCAAGTAACGGTGATTGAGCTTTTTTGATGGTCGCGTCATTGGTAAATATTGAGTAGAGAGCCAAACCCAATCGCCGACCGCTAAAGGTGGAACATCACGATGATGTCAGTCTGCAAACCATTTATAGTCTTCCTTGGCTCTCTCTAGTTGATTGCAGACCATGCGGTGCACGGCTTTTAACTCCTGCAAAAATGTATCAATCGGGGCTAAAGGGAAAAGTTGTGGATGAAACCCATAGTTATCACAGAAAGGGGACACACAGGTGGATGCATGTTGAGCATTGTTATAAGTGAACTCCACCACCGGCAGCACCTCCACCCAATTGTCTTGTTGAGTATTGCTGAACCAATGGAGGTACTGTTCCAAAATAGCATTCACTCTATCTGTCCCCCCATCAGTTTCGGGGGTGATGAGCAGACAACAGACATGCCTGAACCTGCAGTTTCACAAGTTTCACAAGGGTCTGCCAGAAGCGTGCCATAAATTGTAACCCCCGATCTGATACCATGCGGTCTGGTAACCCATGCAACCAGAAAACATGGGAGATAAACAATTGAGCTGTTATCTTGACTGATGGAAGACCCGCACATGGAATAAAGTGGGCCATTTTAATCAACATATCCACCACCAAAATGGTTGTGGCACCATTTGATGGTGGTAACTCAATGATGAAATCCAGTGAAACTGCCCCCCACGGTCATTCTGGCATGGGCAAGGGCTGCAATAGACCAGGGGGCACACCAGGAGCATACTTGGCTTGGTGACAGATCCCAAAGGACACCACCTATCCCGGCACATCATGTTTAAGTCTCAGCCACCAAAATGTCCTAGAGATGAGGTGCAGTGTTTCGAACACCCCAAAGTGTCCTGCCATCAGACTATTATGACATTGACATGGGATAAGGCCATGAAGAGGACCTCCAGGCACATAAATGCAATCATGGAACCGCAATAGGCCCCCAATATACACCTAAGGAGTTTCTTGTCTCCCATTCTCATCCAATTCTCAATGTCGAGCTGTCACAAATGGGTCCTGCCGCTGCGCCACCTGAATCCTCACTCGAAGGTCCACCGCTCCAACAGAATCACCGTCCGGGGCAAGATTTTATCCTCCCCTCAGGTATATTTGGGCTTCTGAGATAGGGCATCGGTGCATTGATTCCCTCCACTCGGAACATAGGTCACCCAGAAATTAAATCGAGCAAAGAATAAGTAGATTGCATCTACTGCTTTGCCCTGATCGAGTTGTGTCCTCCATATGTTTTTGCAATGTAAGAATTGCAGATTGCAGGATAGTTTTTTTTCTGAAACCAAATTGTTTATTAGAGAGTAGGTTGTTTGTCTCTAAGTGTAGGATGATGAATTGATTAATAATTGATTCCATGACTTTACAGGTGACGCAGCATAAAGAGATTGGTCTGTCATTTTCAACTCGGCTGGGGTCTCCCTTTTTGAAGATGGGGATGACTGTGGCTTGTGAGCATAGTTTTGGCAAGGAGCTGTTCCTGAAAGATTTTTCAAAGATTATGCTTAGAGGTTCAGCTGTGGCAGTGGATAGCTTTTTTAAGAAGTAGACACATATTCTGTCTGGTCCAATAGATAGAGATGGTTTTAGATTGCATAGTCTTTTTCAACATTGTCTACTGTAAAATTGATATGTACTAATTCGTTGTAGTTGTCTGTGGTTCAACTAGGAAATACTGGGCATGATCCATTGCTGCTTACAAATACTGAGCCAAAGAATGTGTTAAAGATATTGGCTGTAATAGTGTCGTTGTTGCAGTCTTTACCATTCGGTCCTTTCAGGGGTGGGATGGACCTTGAGTCTTTTAGTTTGTTGTTTACAAAATTGTAGAAAGTGCAGGTGGAATTGGTGCATAGAAGGTTTTCCTCTTGTTTAATGTGATAACTGGTGCATTCAGTCTTTATCTGGTGGCATAAATTTTTGCATCGGCTTTTGAAGTTGGCAATGTGACCAGATTTGTTTTTCCACCAAAGTGATCTATTTTTGGATTGAAGCTTCATTATTGTTATGGGTAATCTGTTTTTTTCTGGTTTTGGGAGTTGTTATTGGTACATATAGTTTGATAACTCTTTTTACTTCAAGTAAAAATAAGTTGTAATGGTCTTCAACATTATTGCATCCAGTGAATAGAAATTGCCAATCAAGGAATAAGAGATCATTTTCTGGAAGATCGTTGTTGCCTTTTTTGAAGTTATAATTAGGGATCACATTGTTGTGTTGATTTTTGTGTGGACGTATGTTGAGACAAAATTCAATCATGCTGTGGTCATTGTTGGAAAAGAGTTCTTTAATTTGTATTCCATAAATTGAATTTACGGAAACTATTAACTACAAACTATTGCAGTAGATGAGATCGAGGCAGTTGTTTAGTCTAGTACTGTTGGTTACTAGTTGTTCCAGTCTCAGGTTTGTTACAGCATTGTAGAAGGTTGCATGTATGGGTTCAGTTTTACATTAATTTAGAGTCCAGTTAATGTGAGATAGATTGAAGTCACCAAGAAAGATAAAAGTGCATGGGCAGGATGTTGCCCATGTTAGTAGTGAATTTAGCTTGTTTTCATCTTCAATGTCATCATCAGGTGCTCTGTAACATAGTAAGAATCAAAATGTGATGTTTAAGGACAGTTCACAGATGATGGTCTCAGGAAGAGCAAGCTCTTGGGTAACTTGGATGTTTTTTAGATGTAAGGACTTTTTATAGAAGATAGCAACCCCACCTTCTGTATGGATTTCACTATCTGTTTGGTAAACATGATAGTCTCTTACTGTGGTAATGGAGTCAGGGAGAGATGCATTGAGCCATGTTTCACAGAATAATATGATGTCGAATTTAGCCATATTTAGTAAGAGGAGAAATTCAGGTATTTTATTCACAAGGTTTCTTGAATTGAGTAGCTTGCATTTAAGGCCAGTTGTAGTTGGAATTGAGGTAGTTAGGGGTGTGCATGCTAGTTTTGAGTGATGGTAGGTTGGATGAGGTAGGGTTGGATGTGGAGTTATGGGTTGTGTGACTTACTTTTTATACAATCAGCGTGGTAGTCAATATAGAGATCCTTCTCTCCATTGTCTGGATGTCTTTTGAGTTCCTTGCAGAGTTCATGGGAGCAGATTCTTTTGGACATAGTTTCCTTTTTCTCTAATACTGAAAGGTGGCATCAGAATAATCCCTTCAGTGAAATAAAACATTAAGGGTAAAAGATATAATTGAGTTATAATATATTGAATATAATTTATGAATCACATAAATTTCAGAGAGGTGGGGCTCTGTGAGAATTTTCTGGTCCTTCAGTTTAGCCAAGGACTACAGCAAGAGTCTTGAAACTTGGCAAGTTTAAGACTTGTGGACTTCAACTCCCAGAATTTCTGAGCTAACATGACTGGAGGAGGAATTCTGGGAGTTGAAGTCCACAAGTCTTAAAGCTTTCAAGTTTGAAGACTCTTGGGCTAGAGAATAGTAGGAGGTGACACCACAGGTAATCAATAGGTAGCTGTTCTATGCACAATATATGAATATATTTTCTCCATGCTCTCCTCAGCTGAAGATTTCAATGCTGAGCCAGGTGCAGAACTACAGTACACTGTGCATTCTTTGAAATGCATAGCATATCTTCCCTGAAAATGTATCTAATCCTCTCCATCCCCCAACTCTCCAAATATTGTCTTATTTTGTTGCTGAGTTGTCCATGAAATTGCCATGACTACAAATCAAGTCTGCTGCATGTGCAGTGACCCTAATTAGGATTCAAAAGTGAACCAATTTGCATATGCAGCTGCTAGCACAAATTAGCCCATAATGACATAGCTAGCAGTCTTTCTAAGTATCAGCTTTAGTTTGATGCATACTGGGGTGATGCATTTAGTTCTATGAAATGCAGATTTAAGAAGGACCAAGATGGGATTCTCAATCCACAATTTTTAACCACTCTTTTTAAATAACTAATTGCAGCTAGTAATGATGCTAAAAATGGGCCACAAGGACATTTTCCCAGGGACCAAGGCAATTCCAATAGGAGTTAAGCTCTTTTGCCATGGTCCTTCCTCCTGCTGCTTATCAGTTAAAGCTGAAGACTGGGGAAGCACTTCTTGGTTGCTTGGTAACCACTCATCTTGTTTTCCTACTGCTTTCAGGAGAGGTTGAGATAAATGTCAAGATAGCTGCTATGTGAGATTGAAAACATTCTCATCAAACATTAGCTCAACTGGGGCCTGCTGTGAGGACGAAATATGTTCTTAATTTTTAAAAACTTGCAAGAGACAAGCCTATCAGCCACAGATTTGGCAATTGTGAGAAGTCCTATATACATACTGACACAAGGGTGGATCATTAACATCCCATCCCTCACATGAGCTCTATTTATGTGTGGTGATACAGGCACAGGCCCCCTCTTTGTGGTCATATGGTAGAAGGATTGGCCAAAATTATTTTCTGATGTGATCACTTGAAGATTCAAGGGCACACAAACATTAACGTCCATGTGAAATGAATAGCTATGGGAGGGAGGAATAGGATTTTGTTGCTCATACCTGCTGGTTCTGCCTCCATTCTCTGCATTCATGCATACTACAAGAAAGATGTTGTGGTTCTCTAGCAATCAGTGTGGATGGCAGAGATATCAGACAGTAAGGATGAAAGGGAACCAGGCAGGGAGTCTGGAGAGGACTTGGATGAGGGTTCTGCATCTGATGCAGAGATGGGACCAGGACCACCTAAGAGTGGGGTGCTGCCTTCAGAGCCTTTGGAGTCTGGTAGCAGAGAAGCAGAGGACCTCGGGGAGCCTGTTCCCAGTGTGCATGTGTGCAGAGCTTCTAAAAGGCAAGAGCAGCTGAAACAGAAGGGGCGACTTAGGAGTAAGGCTGAGAGGTGATTGCCCCTCCTATAAGGGATAAAAGTCAGACCTCAATGAGGTAAAGCTTTGCAGGAAGCAAAGCAGTTCAGTAATTTCTGAGTCCTTCATGAAGCTCTGTACTCTGGTCAGTTTTTTCTGAGTTTTGGTGTTGATTTATGTTAGCCTTAATTGGTCTTCTGTTTTTTGGCAGCATTCTACAGCACTGAAAAGCATGCTCTTTATCTGGAGGAACTGTGTATAATTGGTTTTGGCTGGGAATGCATGTAATTCCCAGTGTCACATTAAAATAGGGTTTACTTTTAAATTCGGCTTGTTTTTTATTAAGTTTGATAAAGCCTGGGTCAGAACAAAAGATCATCCACACAAATTGTATGTGAACAGGATCTGAACTTCCAAAAATGGTCACATATACTCAAATCCCCAGAACATCCCATTTGGGTGCATATAGAGAGTAAGCAGAAGCCATGAACATATTATATTCCTCCCAAAAAATGTCCATCAGCACAGCATTTCAATCATAACAGCTGTCATTGCTTCTTTGATACCACAACTATATAGTCCTGAATCATAAGGTATATTGAGATGGAAGTGCCAGTTTGGCTGTGCAACTAGTTTTATCCACTCCATCACTATCTTCCTCAACTCTGAATGGGTTGCTGAATGAACATGTGCAGCAATGAGCTTGTTCTTTCTTCTCTTCTAATAGAGCATATTGAAAGAAAAGGATTTTATAGAAGGTAGAGAGTCTATATCAACTGCATAGCTTCCCCTTTGCAAAGATTTTGGGATTTGGATAAAGATTATGATAGAGAAGGTGGAACCCTAACATTCATTCCTGCTCTGTTTTCGAAAATTCTAATCATGGGGGAATCAGAAGGAGCAAATGAGGTTTATGTCTTTCCTACAGACAACTCTGTGTCATTTCTTTGCCCAGTGGCAGAAAATAATTTAGCTTGGTCTGAATAAGCTGATTCTTGCTATAGGAGTATTCTTTGATGATTACATGCCAAAGCAACAGCGAGGTACTTACGTATTATTTTGCACTGTGCATGTGCTATGTATGATAGCAATGTGCTTTGCCCAAATGAAAAACAAATACAATTATATTTGCAACACCATAATCAATACTTCCTGCATGGAGTTTAAGGTCATAGAAAGAAAACATGTGAAATGGAGACAAAAACCAAAATAATGATTCATGTAGTCCATGCTCCAGCCTGACCTGGCAGCTTCTTACATGACTGGCTGTGCAATTCACTAGGAAACCAGAAGCACAGAAAACAGTCTGAGAAAAATGTCACATAGTCTCTTACTGAGGCTGCACATCCATCTTATTCTGCCAAACCAATAGATACTGTGTTCTCCTTTTTCCAATAATCTGAACAACCATAAAGAAAAGAAATTGTCTTTCCTATAAAACTTTGAAATGCCCAAGATTTACATTTTTTTCAATTCAAAAAGAAAGCAAGTTTGTATAATAGCTCCATTTATTCATCTCCATCATGAAAATCTGATTTCAGTATGCTGCTGAAGCTTTGACCTTGCTTGATACAACAATTCCTTTTAGTATAAACTCCTCTTCCCCTAGTTGTCTTGCAAAGGAACCAAAGTGTGATGCAGAGTTTGTTTTTAGTCCAGTAAACTCAGCTCTTGCAAAATTGACATGAAGTGTTCAAGGAAATCATACTGAAAGAAAATGATCCAGAAAAATCCTGTGGAAGACTAATTCTTTTACTCTCCTTTGTTAGTCAAATCCCAGCATGTTATTCAGTTCCAACTAGATCAATGGTCCCCAACCTTTCCAGCTTGGTGGCTCTGCCTAGTGTGTGTGTGTGTGGGTGTATGAGTAGCAGGTGCCTGGACTCATTCACAACTCCATTTGTGTGAGTGGCAGGCATGTGTACCCTCCACTCACAAGTATGGAGCTTTGCACTCATACACCCTTGCCCACCTCTCCCATGGCCTGGTTTCAAACAAGCTGCAGCCCAGAAGTGCCACAGCCCAGGGGTTGAGATCCCCTGGGCTAGATCATAGGTCCATTCATTTTTGCTGATATTGATTACTTCAGTTAGCTATTGGTGAAGCAACCAAAAAGGCCCACCACTCACCCTGACCCAGCATCGAAACCTGCGAAAAAGCTGGTGGCTCAGGAACTTCTGCAACACAAGGCTTTCTGCATCCACTCCAGGGGTGGGATACGACAGGGTTAACTACCAGTTCAGGATTTATGAGCTTCCCTGCATGCTGTGAGCTGTGCGCCTGTAAATCGTCATAAGCATTCTGTGTGCAGAGATGCAGCCTTTGAAACAGCGCTCTTTTCCTGCTTTTTTTAACTGCAGCTCTGCTTTGTTTGGCAGCTTAAGTTGAAAAATCAGGAAATAAAGATGTTGTAAAAGCCCGGGTGGGCAAGTGGACAAAAACATCAGCAGACATAGAACCAGTTCTATGTCTGCTGCTCTTCAGAGCTACCGGTTCTACAGAGGTGGACAGAACCAGTAGAAATCCACCCCTGATCCACTCCCTTTTCACATAGAGAATTTGCTTATGGTTTGTTCTTCACTGAGTCTGTGACACCAGCCACTTTTCCATCCTTGCTTTGCAAATAGCAGCAGGTGAGATCACTGTGGAAGAAAAACAATTTGGCTTTACCCTTTGTTTACTTTGCAGTTGCAGCAGATTGTAGTTTGGTAAGGGCTGATAGCAGGTGCTGCTTCATTTGCTGACAACCAGGCAACTCCAAGCTGCCTATTTTGCAAACTAACAAAACAGTGTGGGTGTAATGTCAACATAGCATTCCTGAGAAAAGTAGTTAGAACACTGCTATTGCAAATCGAATTTCAAACCTCCATTTATATCTCCTGTAAATCAGGAGGCAAGTAAATCCGTGCAACAGCCTAAACATCCATTTCAGCTGTTAGAGTTCTTAACATCTTGCACAATGGCATTTCTGGTTAAAAATGGTACTTTGCAGGAAATAAATATTGGATTATTTATTATGCAATATACCTTTTATTCCCCTTTCTTTCTTCTGATGTCAGAGAAATGAGGTCAGGAAGAACAAGGAATATTATAGATGAATATTAATCTCTTCTCTTCAATAAATACATGCATTTATTTATACGGGTGATTTGCTGGTTCTGTTTGGATACACGCACATTTAGCTGTGGCGCTTATCCTGAAAAATGCCATCAAATTAGCTTTTTTCAAAGTTGCCAATATTATTGGCAAGGAACACATTTTCCTTCTCTCTTCTAAATGCGTTCTGCACTACTTTCTTAGCAAAAGGAAAAAGGGGAGGGAGACCCCAGTTTTTCTTCCAAAGGCAAGAGAAGATGGGGATGAGCTGGTGTCAGTCACACATTTTTAAAAAGCCCAACAGTCTTCTTGATCCAATGGTGACAGATTAGGGAAGGAGATAAAAAAAGATGAAACAAAAGCCTCAGATGTCTGCTTCACTAGGTTCAAGGCAGACTCGTTCTCTCTTTTTCTCTTTGTTTTAGTTCCGTGCTCTGCTTCTTTAATTCCCGCTGGCTCAAATGCCAATTTTCTGCTATGCTGGCATAGCTGCCGAAATATTGCTTCTGTTAATAAACTGCACAAAATAGCTTAGCAATTAGGCAATTAAACTGCTTTAAATTTAATTTAAACTGCTGGCATTTTGCTAGAAGGATTTTTTTTAAACCCTTTCTGCTTTGTTGTTGTTGTTAAGGGGTGGGTTGGGGGGTGTAGTGTGGGAAGAGGCAGCACAGGGGTGGCAGAAATCTCTCTCTCTCCCTCCACCCCATCCCACCCCGCTAGAGATTCATTTGCTTTTGCATTCTAAGCTGGCTGAAGGGTTGCTTGCTCTGGTAAGCACATTTTCTTGTGCTCACCTTATTAGAGAAAGTCATTTTTCCTGAACATTTAACACGCAAACAAGCTTAATCTGATTTCTTCCAAGCTCCCAGATGGGTAACAGAAGCAATAAGCAAATCGTTTTGGAGCAGAGTTGCCTGTTGGCTTGCCACAAGTAATCCAAATTAAAATAGCAGTGAATAAAATAATGCAGATCAGAAAAAGTGACAGATATTGGTAGATGGGTGCATGTACTAGTGTGTATGTGTGCAAGAGAGAATGGTGGGACTGAAATGAAATGAAAACAGCAGACTGATTTCTAAATCTGTTACCCACAAGCACACAAAAGTAGCAAGGAAAGGTGCTCTTTATTCATAGGACAATTATTTCTGTCATTTATTCATTTGGAGGCTGTTGCTAATGAAAGGAGATCGTATTTTCCACTAAATCTTCCTGCATAAAATCTCCCCAACCAATCCTATCTCTGTTTCAGGGGAACCTTCAGTCTCCTCCCCTTAGAACCGAAAACTACCACTGAAGGGCACAAAGCTAGGAAAAATAGAAGGACCTTGCCCTTCCTGAGAACATTTTGTCCATAAGGACAACTCACTTCAACTCATGACATCTTAGGAGCCAAACCAAAGAAGCTGCTTCATCACCAGAGGTTTTTAAGAAAAGTCTGTCTGAAATGGTATACGGTCTCCTGCTGAAGAAGAAGGATGGACTAGAAGATCTCCAAGATCCCTTCCAGCTCTATTCTGATTGATTGGCCAAGCAGTTGCCCGAATCATCTCTTTCCCAAAAAAATGGAGGAAAGAGTTTTTTTTATGCTGGCTTAAGAAGGAAGAAGAAGCCCATTGCCACTATCATGGTGATTATCTCATTATCTCTTTATTTTCTCCACCCACATCATGCCTGCAGGATGGGAATATGCCATGGCAAGGTGGCAATTAAATAACTCAATCCATTGCACAGTTAGGAAATTCTCTTCTTCAGAGTGTTTTCCCTGAAAGTGTAGGCAGAAAAGATCTTCCTTTGCCCTCAGTGTTACTATTGAATCCATTATATATCCCAGATTGAAAAGGAACATTAAGCCATTTGTGGTTAGGCTGAAAAATAGATCAGTTCAGGAAATAAATTCTATAGAAAGACTAATACAGGATTTTATTGGGATAGGCTATAATAACATAATCTTGCAAGTCCTCCCTTTCCTTTTCCTTTTCCTTTTCCTTCCCCTTCTATTGCAGGGAATCGGTGGAAGGGGCTAGTTTGAGCCTATTTGTAAACTCCCAAACTTTTTGGACCCATGTATTTCCCTAACGAGCTCAGGATCCCTGTTCCCAAAAGGTTGTAACAACCATATCCTTCAGAGTGTCTTGAATGCTTTCCCTTGGAGAGAAATATGAAGAAATTAGAAATAGGCATTGTTCAACTTTATATGTCCTCTCTGGCCTCTTCTGCCACTTTCAGTAACTAGAAAGGGATTCTGCATAAGCTCTATTGGCTACTGGAAATGAAAGAAAAAATGATTGGAATGACCTGAAGTACTTTAACAAATGGCATCATCTCTGCACCTTGATGAAGCAATGTTGTTTCTACAGAACAGAATGCTTCATGGAAGCAAATTGGAGCTGCCTTATACAGCCCTAATGAATACCAATCAGTTGTCTGTTATTTTAATTGACGACATCATAGGAAACAATTCTGCAGTTAGTTGGAAGACAGAAAAATGACTAAATTATGCTCATCTGTATGATGCCATGATCAATCTGTATTTTTTACTCTGCATGAGGATGTCGGTCATTCATTTGAGAAAAGGTAACTGGATAGAAGAACTCAATGTCATGCAGATCAGCATATTCCAGCAAGCATCAAGATATTTTCCATTTCTTAAATGTATGAAGAAGCAAAGTTTCAAGAAAGCTGAATCTCAACATTAAATTAAGCTTGCAATGTATTAGCAGTCACTTTCTGAACTAACAGTGAAACAAAAATTAATAATTTTTGGTAACTTCATGTGGTAAATAATGATTAGAAAATTTAGGGTGCTGATTGAGTACAGTAGTTAAGGGGCTAGACTAGAAACTGTGATCTTCCATTTGGTATAAAAGCCAGGTGGGTGACTTTGAGCCAGTCACTCTCTCTCCAACAAACCCATCTCAAAAGGTTTTGGTTGGGGAGAAAATAGGAGGCGGGAACATTAGGTATGCCATTAGGTAATTTTTACAAAATTACATAGCTTTTTAAATCTAAACAAACAATTAAAAATGATATAGAAAATAATGCATTGGGCAAGCAAGGTCAGAAAGAAGATCCCCTTTTGCTCATATTGCTGATATTGTTTTTTTGCTAGCTAAGCCTTTCTTCAGATTTTTGTGAGCGCTGCTCATTAATTATTACATGTATCTCAATGCTAACAGAATTAAAGCACTGAATTAGTCTTCAAGACAGCAGTGGCAAGCTAGATATCTATTACCATACCACATGTCAATCAGCATTTTAACAATTAATGGCTATCTAATTATCTTGCTATAAGGAGCTTGTTACACACCATTTAAACTGCAAGGCATTTGAATGCATTAATAAGAATGTAATTACATAGTTATTGGTGATATAATTTTCACTTCATTAACTAGAAACTTATATACTTATTAAACTCAATAAGGGTTCCTTTAACATCCCATTGATCATGAATCAAGATACAATGGCTGGCTTGTTAATTCTAAATGACATGATTACATTTATTAGAAATGCTTTTCTATTTTTTTTTTAAATTATGATATGAACAGAAAGAAATGATCATGTACCCTATAGAAGAAAATGATTAGTCTAATAGATATGTAATAGAGATTCCTTCATTTCAACTCTCAATGACAAACTCTTGTTGTTGGAAGTTGTTGCTTGTTTCCTCCCTTCTAGAACATCATGGAGGGTCTTTCCTTTAAAACAGGACCACTGAATGCAACATATTAGGTGCTATGGTGCTGGGAAATGCCTATACATATATTGGCCACCAAACTCCAGTAGACAGGATTATAGGATTATCTTGATCCTATATACTGTATGTTTACTGATAAAAAATACTTACTTTTCTGATCAAACGTATAATCAAAAAAGTACTTTGTGAAAACTGATTGTAGTTCATGCTCAAATTAAATAAGTTTTATTTATTAGAGCTTCTTCTAAAGACACTTTCAAATGGAAGTGATGCATCAACCTAGCAAAAATCATGAACAGACCCAGACAGTTTGCACTGCTATAGTAAATAGCCTTTCAGACAAGTTAGACCATTTAGGACAATTGAAAGAGCTGTGGGGGTTTTTTTGTTTTTGTTTTTGTTTTTTTTTTTTTATTTAAGAGATAGTACTAGCTTTTTTAGTTGTAGTTATGGTAAGTAAGAAGATCCAGATGATGTGTCAGTTCCATATGTTAATAGAGGAAATAACCTTTTATTAACTCTTGTATGAAGTCCACTTCAAGTTGGGCTTTACTGAAGGATCCCCAGTGGAGGTGGATGGTCATTGCTCTTTTCTGAGGTTATTTTTCAGCTTCCAAGTTTAATCCAGCCTAGTCTATAAAGCGAGAAGGACTGCCTGGTAGAAACATCAGGAAGAGTGGAATGGTGCCACTCTGGAGACCTTGAATGAATACCAACCTCGAGAGGAGACACTGTGGCACTTGTAAGGCTGACAAGGTATATGCAGGTCAGCTGGGGCATCACGTGATGAATAGTGGTATCTAGATTTCATCCCAGCCCTAAAATATATTGTGCAGAGTGCCTAATGCACAAAGGCATTTTTTATCTATCAAGGAAACTAGACACAGCTTTTTATCTATCAAGGGACTTCCTGTTCTTGATTGCCTGTATACCCATGGCATGGCAGGTATATTTAAGAATTATCACTGCCAGCAGTCGTCTGTTGGGAACAAGCTCTCTGCTTCCTGACATTTTGAGTAGTTATAACTTCTATTTATGCCTCTGCTTTTTCCCTTGGACTCTGGCTATTTGGAACTCTTTACTGGTAAACTCTCTAGGACTGAGACATTATGCCTGCTTTGGTTTATATTGAAACTACGCACAATACAAGTCATATCTTATGACTAACCTCCTCAGTGTACAGGCAATCCTCGGCATATGACCCCAATCAAGCCCAACATTTCTGATGCAAAGTAAGACAATTGTTAAGTGAAGTTTTGCCCCATTTTTGCAACCTATCTTGCCACAGTTGTTAAATAACTGCAGTTGTTAATAACATGGTTGTTAAATGAATCTAGTTTACCCATTGATTTTGATTGTCAGGAGATCACAAAAGTTGATCACATGATCCCTGGGACACTGCAACCATCTTAACTATGAACCAGTTGCTGAGCATCCAAATTTTGATCATGTGACCATGTGTATTCTGCAATGGTTGTAAGTGTAAAAAACAGTCATAAGTGACTTTTTTCAGTTCCATTGTAAATTCAAACAATCACTAAATGACGACCATCTATATATGTGCATCTGGCTTCAAACAAAACAGGACTTGGGGTTTCCAGGTAGTCTCTTACCCAAGTACTAACCAGATTTAGTTCTGCTAATGTTTTTGTGGTCAGGTCTGACCTGTTACCTACCGAGAAAATAAAATAATACATTATATGTTTCTATGATGCTTATTGATACTTCCCTATGATCTCTTCTTTCCAGCTTTGACAAAGGTGAGAGTAATACTATCCCACCCCAGATAATAAACAGAAGTGATATTAAAGACAACCATGTTTTCCCTATGAATCTTCTAGCTTATTTCACCATCCTGGGATGACATAATGAAATCTGGCCTTTCATGTACACACTCCAATCCTTTCTTTATGAATAGCACCAATTCTTCCTCCAGCAGCAGAGGAAGCTGTTTGATGAAACTGGAACAGATGAGCCATGGACTGAATGAATATTTGAGGGAGGGAGAGAAAGGGAGATCCATGTAAATGTCTTTTTTTGTTGCTTTCTTCTGCCACAAGTTTGAGTGAAATTATTCTGCTCCTACCGTCTCTACAGAATTTAAACAGAGCAAAATGACTGATTACTAGGTACTGAATTAGGCACTCTGTTGAGTTATAATATTAAACTGACTCAGACATCCTACTCAATGACTTAATGAGCATTTGGTGGCTACAGCACCTACTCATTATCCTTGATAAATACATCCTTGAAATGAACATTGTACTCCACACCCTCCAAAAAAAGATTCCCCTATGATTACATGTACTAGTTCAGAGTATCACATGCACACCTGTACCAAGCAATTTTTTCTGAATATCCCTTGGCAAGTTTCCATTACATACCAATGTACTAATGATATACCAATGACCTTTATCAAATAAGGGAGGGGGGGATGAAATTCTTGAAAATGAAATTCTTCTTCATGTGGCTAATTCTACTGTTCATCCATTAGTTGGCAAAACAGAATATATAACAAACACCAACACTAGTTTCTGTCTTTTTTTCTGTAGACAAACATATTTATTGCAGTTATAAATATATGTTTTAATGTTGCAATTACTCTTTTTTCTCTCATTTTAATTATTTTTTAGAAATTACATCTAATACCACACAAGCAAAAAAGGAAAAGAAAAAAAATGTTTTATCAGTCTTAAAATATCAAATGTGCATGTGAGCACCCAAGGATGATACCAAACATTTTCAATGAATTTGCCAACAGATTGCTCTCTGCAGTGATGGGATTCAAAAAAATTTACTATGTGTTCTGTGGCTTGGTTGGCATGGCAGAGGAAGGATACTGCAAAATCTCCATTCCCTCCCCACTTCTGGGGAAAATTACTGCAAAATCCCATTCCCTTCCCACCCCACTAATCTGCTTTCCAACTTTCTCCTGTGCAGGCAACAAAAGAAGACTCAGCCAATCAGCTGGGACTTGGGAGGCAGAGAATAGATGGGGGCGGGGACAGTCAGAGGTGGTATTTGCGAGTTCTCTGAACTACTCAAATTTTCCACTATCAGTTCTCCAGAACTGGTCAGAACCTGCTGAATACCACCTCTGGTTCTCTGTTGTGTTAGTAGATCTTATTGTGATTCCTCTTTCATAGTTCTATAGAATAGCAAACCGTCTGGTGAAACTGTTTTAAATTGTGATATTGCCCAGGTTTAAATATTTTTGTCTAATTCAAATACATCCATGTTGTCTTGGAATGATGCCTAGTGCCTAGTAGCCAGAGACTGGTTATGATGAAGCATGAAGATTAATAGTCTCTTTAGTTAAGATGTTAGTTGTTAGATGAAACCCAATAGCATTCCACAGGTTGTTAATGTAGAACACTCAAAATCCAAAAGCAGAATAGCCAAGAGTGAGGGACAATAAGACATAATTTTGCAACATCTGGAGGGCTATACTTTCCCTTGGAATACAAGGATATGTTTGTTGTCCCAGAGTGCTTTAAACCAGTATTAATCCTAGATACCTCGACACCAACTGCATCTAGATCTGGGGTGTCAAACCCACTCCCGGTTTAGTGAAGGGGGGAAAAGTTGTGATACGTCACATGACAACAATGTGACACCATAAGTTTAACGTCCCTGATCTAGAGGCTTTGAGCTGTATTTTATAACAGTTAAATATGAATACTTAGCTCCACTTTTGGAAAGAATATTCTGATAACTATCACAAATACTTTTCCGAATTTATGAGTATATTAATTATTTATCAGAGAAGAAAAAAAAGGAGAAGAAAAAAAGTACATGAATATATGTTGTGAAGGGGCAACAACTTCATATGATAATGGTAAGATTTCAGCATGTTTGCTTTCTTGCTTGTTTTAACTAGGATTTAACTATTTCAAATGCAGAAGAAATATTCATTTACCTCCTGCTATATTTACAGTGTACAATTTATCAAACTTTAAAAATACAACATAAAAAAATCAATACAATCTAAAACATTAGAAAAGTGGAAAGTGAAAAAGTAAACAAAAAAAGAAAGAGGGAAAAGAGGAAATATATAAATGAAAATAAATAAATGGAAAGAAATTAATTCTTTCTTCATCAAGACAAGTACAAGCACTTTCATTAATTTAACACCTTTTCTAATATTTCAGCCAAAAATTTTTTCATTCTATATCTCATTTTTTCTTTCCAACTCTGTATTCTGTTATCTGTTGGCAAATAATAAAGCTTCATCTTCCAAACTTAATCAGCAAAAGTCTGATTAAGAAATGAATATTTATATTTAAGAAGTAAATCAATTTCATATTTCCTGTACTTTACACAATATCCTGTTATCTTCTCTGAAATACAAAGAAAAAGTATGCTTCTTCCTATGTCTTATCTTACATCTATAAAGAAATCTTCAAAACCTCATCATTCAAACTTCATCAAGAAAAATTCCATTAGAAGCTAATAGACACAACAGCATATTAAAAATATTAATCTTTAATCCCTTCAAATGATGTCCCACAAATTAATTTTTATCATATCTTTATTTCTTCTTAAAACCATAACTTATTTTCTCCAAAAATAAAACAATTTTTATTCTTTTCATATCTTATCTATAAAGTAATCTATAAAGCCTCATCATTCGGTCGTAGTCAAGAAAAATTTATTAAAAACTGTAAAGGAAAAAAATACCATGTACAGTTTAACCTTGATCAAATAAGCCAACTTTGTAAACCTTCATTTTATTTTTGAAAGTCTTGTTCGTCATTCCTTTTAGAAAATGGTCCAAAAGCTTTTTTCCTTCCTTTTCCTTCCCCCCCACCCCAGGTTGTAGCACTTTGCCTTTCCTTGGACAAAGAAAGTTATATATGCCTGGAAATGACCTTGAAAGACAGGAGGAAGATCTGCAGGCTAGACAATGGTCTGATGAATGAAATCTGAACCCAAAGCAAAGAGTTGGCAAAAGCATCTCAGAAAGAACCTGCCTAGTTTTTATAAGAGTAAAAATAAGGGAGGAAAGGGATAGTTTCAAACTTGCAAATTTTGTTAATGTAATCTGTATTCATTGTCATGCTTCTTGTCTGAACTACCTTGAAAAGCTAATATCAATTTTGCAAGTTTGAAAATACCCCTCATCTACCTTATTTCTACTCTTGTGAAACCAGGATCTCAGTCCCATCTGAGATCCTTTCTCCATCACCATCCTTCCTTTGCATTCAAATTTCATTTATCAAACTATTGTCTAAGCAGTGGCTCTTCCCAAGGTTATTACCACATACCAGTATAGTATAATAGGACTGTGGCTGCCAGTTAGCATGCAAATATAATTGGAAAAAGTAACCTGAATTAATAATTGCATTGTTAATCTGAAAGCCCATCATTATTCAATCTGTAGCCAACAGAAGCTTTGACATTAAAGCGCTGCTTCATTATCCCAAACTTAGACAAAAAATTAGTAGAGTATCTTCATTCCATAGCCATAGTCCTTCATGAATCTGACCTTTTTCTATTCTGACTGTTTCCAAAACTGTATTTAAATGTGCATGTTTAATGTATTTCCCACCTAGTAGGCTTTTCCTCACTCATTTTCTAATGACATGTACATTGTTATATGAATGTTCATATGTATATCTGAGCCGAAAGACTGCACTGCAAAATTCAAGGCTGGGCAAAACTTGAAGGACAATTGTATTCCAATCCATTTATCAGTCCAGGAGCATCAAATAACTTCTCAAGGGAGAACATCCCAGAGATATACACGATAGTTCACCTTCCATTGGTAGAAATCTGTTCCACTTGCTCCGTCACTCAACAGAGTTTCCAAGTTAAAACCTAGGTCAGATTAAATTGTCAACCATGAAGCAAACGTAGCTGGGGCCATCTTTGTGGCTTCAGGATTACTACTAGATGGGAAGGGAAGGGGGCTTTTCAGTCAAAACAAAAGGCTTTCCTGTGGGAACCAAGGTCATTCCAACAGGTGACTGGGAGAGGAGGAGTGAAGTAACCAAACAACTGGCCAGCACTTCTATTGGACTATGTGACTAATGACCTGGGTAAAGAGGAAAACTTTCACTTTTAACTAGGTGAAAACCACAGGAATTTTCAAAGTTGGTTTTCAGCCATTGTGTCCAGTGTGAGGTATCCAATAAATTGTTCTTTGAGGAATCTACCTGCCTCAGAGTTCTGCTTTCAGTGGGTGCATTCCTCAGAATGTTGACATAAATCTTGCTTCTTCCTACTCAATTGTATGGATTTCTTTGCATCAGCAGGCCTTGACAATCATGTTAGCCATAGATCCATCACTGTTTTCTGCAGTATGCATAAGCTCCAATGACAAATAGATACATAAACATTCAGATTAAATGTCATCATTCCTTGCTCTGAGCAGACCTAATCACATGATTTGATTTGATCAGGGATTGTTTTCTGATGGATACTATTCGAAGCCTCATGTGTTTATTTTATTTATTATATAAAGGGCTTATAAACTGCTCCAATCAAAGCAACACCATGTTGGCTTTTATTTTCTTGATAAATAAAAAATTCCCTGTAGGCTGCCTTCTACTGAGTTTGCAAAAAGCTGGTGTTCTCACAAACGTCCTTGTGCTTCTGGAGGAAAAGAAAAGGCTATGCATTTTTTCTTCAGAAGTATATTTACTAAACAGCAGTAACTAGGATAATGATGCTTTTGGTGGCAGTAAAGTTCCTGACAGCACAATCATGACCTGCTCTCTGCAGGTATCAAAGTCACTAATTATTCATCACGCACCCAGCATCCACATTCATTAGAGGAACTGACATTACATTATTCAGTCTTAGGGAGTCTAGTTCTTTCAAATCTTTGTGGCTCTTTCTTTCCATGCAAATTTGTGTTGCATTAGCAACAACAGTGGTTACTTAAATGATTAGATGTTGGGTCCATGCTGCCAAACATTTACTTTCAGCATCGGGTCAGATATGAAGCCTAACCAAGTGGAAGAATAAAATACCATAAGAAAGTTTGCAGCAATCAGACTTTCTGTAAATATAAATTCAACACAAAACTAGTTTGTGGTAAAAGTGCCTGCCTGCGAAGGCTCCTGGATTGAGGCTGAAAGGCAAAAGCAGAAGCATTATGCTCCATTCCATATTTGGGTAGACCAGGTTGCCCTGATAGAAGGGTCTCACTGGATAAAAGCATTCTTCAGCACTCACTTTTAGCAATGAGTAAGTACAAAATCACAGAAGAGCAGCCAATTGTTGGTGTTTTCTTCTTAACTTACCTCCCTCAGATTTCAGGACAGATTCAGAAATGAGGGATTTGTTGAATAAGACTTTTTGAAAAAACCAACACTTCATTGCTTGTATCAATAAATCTGGACACTAGTAGTTACTTTTAGCTATACTTGGAGCTATACTTCCTTTAATTGTTTCCTAATAGGCACCAGATTTGGAGTCTCCGAGTCATAATACAAACTACAGAGTTAGTGGGAATGGCTCATTTTTAGCATGCAAAAAGCAAAAAGTGAGTCTTCAATATCATAATCGCACCAGACTCTAGCAAGCTTTAAAGTTTGCATCTCCTGATTACATCTTCATTTCCTAAAAGATCTTACATGTTCAGAACAAACCCAAATGGATTTCCAATTAGAGAAAGTCTTGCACTATTTGGGTTTACAGAATTCATTGAAAGACCTGAATATCCAAAATATATGATCTATAGTTAAATCCAAGGAAATACCTTCCAGACAAAACAACCTCCACTCTTTGGACACATTAAAAAAAAGCATTAAGAAAACTAGATGAAACAACTCTTGTATCCCTTAGCAAATTATCTGATTTAACTCCAGTTTGCTGCAGTTATTTGGTACATATGTTGAAGGTAAAAAAAAGTAAGTACATTTCAAGTCATAGATGAACTGTACAATTTACAATTATTCATAACTTATAAAGTTATGAATATACAATCTCAGCATATGTGAGGAGCATCTACATGCCTTTGCTTGCCTTGCTCCTTGTTTGCCATTTGTATTTCTTGGTATACTGTATCTAAAAAAATTCATATATTCTCTCTCTCTCTTTCTCTCTATCTCTCTGTGTGTGTTTCTCTCTGTGTGTCCCTCTCTCTCTTTGTACGTCTCTGTCTGTCTGTCTGTCTCTCTGTCTCTGTCTCTCTCTGATTCTCCCTCTGTCTCTCTGTGTGTCTGTCTCCCTTTCTGTCTATGCCTCTCTCTCTATCCCCCTCTGTGTGTGTGTCTGTCTCTGTCTCTCTGCTCTGTCTCTCTGTCTCTCTGTATGTGTTGTGTCTCTCTCTCTGATTCTCTCTCTCACTGTCTGTCTGTCTCTCTTTCTCTTTCCCCAGGAACACTCTTTCTGAAGGAAACAACTGCTATGTAAGGATAAGTTAAGCCAGAGCAAAGAACCAACTAGATCCATCTGTGTTTTAACAGATGCCCATCTTCACCAACCATAAAAATCTTGCACAGTTTGGACATTAATTCTTGCAATCTCAGCACACACCCTTTTCTTTTCCTTTTTTATTTCTCCAACCTATATACACAACTTTGGAAAATAATGCTTCTGCATATTTTAATTTTTTTCATGCAGCTGTTTGAGAAGCCCAGTGTTATAAGCATAGCATTACTTGCTTATGACAATTCAGATATCAGCATTTTACAGTGACGTTGTTCAGTGTTTCATGGTATTCTTGAACACACCCATCATTTCTTATAGTCTGCTTTGTGCTTTTATTCATGACCAGTTCTAACCATTCCCTTCCTTTTAATGCAGCTATTGTTGCAAGTACCTCTTTGTGTATAGCAAGGAGTAGATCTAAATGTCAATATCCTTCTCCATTAATATTAAAAGATATTTAATATTAAAGGAACTTTAGAATAGGGATAAGAGTTGTGCTCAAAATAGTTTCCTTTGGCAATATATGATGAAGCTGCTGCTTATAGTATTAACTCTATTTGTGGATCATGGCAAGTCCAAGTTACACCAGCTACATTTGTATTAGGTACTATTTGAGATTGTCCAGGCAAGCTCATATCATGAATACTAACACTACATTTATTGTAAGGTTATAGTAACAGAATATTGCAAATCTAAAAGTATCTTTCACTCTGTTACTCTCCTGAAAACTAAGGAGGCTCCCTTCTGAGATGCTTCCACCATTGCCATCCCTCCTTCAGACTCAGATTTTGTTTAACAGATTATTGTTTGGGCTTTGGCTCTTCCTTCTTTCTCACAAGGTCATCCCTGCATAGTATCACAGAAACACAATAGACACGCTGTAGGAGTCAAGAAAACATGGCAGTTGCTTTAGAAAACAATTAATCAATGCTGGTTTTAATATTTATTAGCACCATCCAAAGGGGAGCCTTTTTTTGTTGGTGGTGGTGGTGCACCTTATCATGGGCCTACATCATTGCTGCCTTTTCATGAATCTTAACCATTCAAAAGTCCTGTGATGCCAAAGCCCCTGGGTTGGATTCTGCACTGGCATTGCAAGGAGAGGATTTCATAGGCACCTAGGAATGGGGTGGAGAGGGGTGAAGTGGGGGCAGAACAGAGCTAAAATGTGTTCCTTCCTTTCTTTAAGATTGCCTGGTGAGACACTTGAACCTTCCTTCACTGGAATTTTCACTGCAGGTGAGACTTTTGGGAGTAAGAATTTCATTGTTTAGGTTTGTATGTATTATGAGTACAGAAATAAGAGCATACTTACATTAAAGTTTGAATATCTATGTGCATATGAGTGTTTGTTTAATTCAGTGCAGTATGTGCTTTTTATGATCCTATGTATGCCCTCATTTATACAAACAGAAAAGTCACTATCCAAAGGTGTATTATTTTGAAGTCAAAATAACAACTAAGACATTTTTGGGAGATCTCCAGTTTTATAGAAGTAATACCCCCCCCCCTCAAAAAAAAAGGTTTTAATGTGAAAAATGCCACAGGAGCAATCCTTTACTCAATCCAACCTAGCAAACACATAGATTTTTTTTAAATTATCAGATGGAGTATATGACTAATTGGTTGGAACACTGCACAAGTATATTTTACACTGCAAACTTTGGTTGCTTCATTTCTATTTGTTTCCCTTGCTGCATGATTTCAAGCAGCTGAGCACAATAAAATGAGCAAGTGAAAATCAGACAATTTTGTACATACATATACCATCTCACACTACCAGTTTGGTCTAGTGGTTAAGGCTCCTGGCTAGAAATGAGGAGACTATGAATTCTAGTTCTGACTTTGGCATGTTAGCTGACTGGGTGACTTTGCGTCTCTCATTTTCAACCCAACCCAGCTCACAGGGTAGTTGTTGTAGGGAAAATAGGAGTAGGAAGATATGTAATGATTGTATTTGCCACCTTGAATTACTTATAAAATAATAAAGGCAGAATAAATATCTAATAAATAATTCTGAAGGCCATTTCAGCACACATGCTCACACAGAAAAGGTCCTTATACATTTTCTCCCAGCGTGATAAACATGACATGGGCCTTCTTTATGTTCAAGTCAGAAATCAATTCACTTCTCTCCAGAATGCCTAATAATAGTCCCATCCCTTTTTTTAAACATGTCACTAGATTCTGCCTTTCCACTTTTAAAATAGTGAAATGTGTCTAGCTTTTAATAGGAAAAACCAAGCAGATATGTCTCGGTATTGTTAGAAAACAAGAATGAATCTTCTATTTCCCATTTATCATCCAACAAGTTTCCTTTTAGCCAAAAGCTAGAAATGCCAAAAGTTTGAGACATTGAGTAGTCATGGAAAAAGACAAATCCAGTTCCTCCTTTTCTATCATCCTTTTTTCAATGCTTCTTTATTTGGGAATTTATGATTCAGGATAAAAACAATTTTAAATGGGGTATAAGCATTTCTGCTTTCATCCTTTCCTTCCATAACATCACCTTTGCTCCAGAATGTCCCAAGGTGTTTTTTTCAAGAGGCAAAAGGACTTTCTGGTTTTTCTTTAAAGACATTTTGCTCTCATCCAAGAATGGATAGGAAGCAAAAATCTTCAAAGTCCAGTTTCCCCTTGAAAAAACACGTTTGGGACAACCATGACCTGGATGACTGAGAATCTCTACAGATACTTTGCTCCAGAAAGGAATTTTCAAAATACTATTGAGAGTGAGGCATGGCAACTAAAACTGATAACTGTGAACTTCTTGAATTGCTTTGTCTGTGCTTTTTTTTAAAAAAAGAAATTCCCTTCCAATATGCATGTGAAAACAGTTGCAATGGTGTGTTAGAATGACTCTGAGGGAGCAGGGGGAGAGAAGCTGCTTAAGATGTGATCAAACAAGAAAGGAGTGAACGAATAGTTGTTTAATGGTCAGAAAGAAACTTAAGAAAGACCTGCCCTAATAGATCAGGCTATTAAAAGTGTTCTGGGAAATTTGTACTTTCAGACCTGCAAGATTCTATTAATGTGGCCTTACTTTAAAGCAGGATGAATTCTGGCCATGTTTCCTGTCCTGTTTATCTGGTAGGATTGATAAGAGTTCAAGAATATCCCCTTCAACTTGAACTGACAATCACCTATAAGAATAGTAGATCTAAATGTGGAATCCTGCAACAACTGAAAAACTAATTCCCAATGGCACTTTCTTCCAGCTGTGTGACAGTAAACCTGTACCCTTAAACATTAATGACCCAAACAGATATCTTGTAACCATATAATCAGTTAATAAATTAGTGTCATGGGAAAATAATTTACATAGCAAGAACAAATTATAACTAGTGGTCTGCAATTTACAGGGACATCCCTCCCCCTTTTGGTGGTAATGGGGGAAGAAGAGTGATGATTGAAAAGAAAATTGATTGAAAATCAATTAAAAACTATTACCTAATGGAAGAGCAGCTGTCATTCAGGTGCCTTCTTCTCTGAGGCGTTTGTATTAAAGCTGGTCATTTTACCTTACTTATAGCATCTAATCTTTTATTTATGATTTATATCGAATTTGGGTTTTTGTTTTATTCTTCCTTCTATTTTTCTTATTGTATTTTTATATCCATTAGCTTGCATACCAATAAGCAGGGACCTAATGGCATGTCAGGAAAGTTTAGGAGCATTCATAATGTTTTTAAAAATGGGTAATGATATGATAAGCTGACTCATTAATAATAATCCAAAAAGGAATAATAGTAGATGAAGTTAATAGAGCAGGGATGTCAAACTCAATTTCCTTGAGGGCCATATCAGGGTTGTGGTTGACCTGGGGGGGGAGGGGAGGCAGGTGGGCATGGCTGACTGGGTGGGCATGGCTGACTGGGTGGGCATGGCCAACTTGACCCCACTCCCCAAACTTCTGGTATGTTTCCTTTTTGCTTTAGGTAGAGTGGGATGAAGCCATGCTGGCCTGATGTTTCCTCTTCAAATTGGGCAGACTGGGCTGAAGCCATGTGGGCCAGCCCCTTACATTGTCCAGGACATCCCCATGGACCAGAACTGACCACATCATGGGCCAGATCTGTCCTGTGGGCCTTCTGTTTGATACCCCTGCAATAGAGTAAAAAACAAACACTCTCTAAAGCAGGAGTGTCCAACCTCCCTAGCTTTAAGCTGCCTGTTGAATTCTGGAAGTTGACATCTACAGGTCTTAAAGTTGCCAGGCTTGGACACACCGACTCTAAAGTGTGTTACCTGTTGTAGAATCTAATATCTAATGAATACACATCAGATTGCATGATTTCATCCTTTGAGCAATTCATCAACATGGATGAGTGCAATGACTTAGGGCAGTTTTGTAGATTTCAGAAATAATTCCTCCCCTCTTCTCCCCAAGATGGAGATCACATATACACAATCAGAAGAATCAGAAGAAAATCCCAAAGGCCGGGGGGGGGGTGTTTCCGTATATCATACCAGAACACCTGTTCACAGAAGTTCATACCTAGACCATGTACCCTCTCTGCTTCCCTCAAGCAAATGCCTGGCCTTTAATAAATATGAAATATTTATACTATTTTATATAGATAGTCAAAATGGTATGGCAATCAAGGCTCTTTTGAGTACCCCAATAATAGTGATGATGGGGGAGATTGCAATGAAAATGAAATAAAGAGGAATATTTTCTCTGTTAAATTATTGTTGGCTTTCAGTCCTCTACTGTCAGTGGGAACAGGCAGACAAGATGATTATATGAAAGGATACAAAATGGATATGGAAGGAAAAAAATGAAAGCTTCTATATACTTTAGCTGCTTTGAAATGTGGCTCATTTAAAGTTGCAATAATAGTGCTTTGGATTATATTTTTCCCTTAATTCAAATGCTGCAGAGAGTCAATTTCAGCTTAAACAATCACTTCAGTACCTTATCATTTTGGGAATCTTATATATCTATGAAATTCATGGTAGGAAAACAGTTTGCCCCTGCAAGATAAAAGAAACATAAAAATGACTCCTTATTCACATATTTTCCTATCCCACATATGTGCATCCCACACACAATAAATAACACTGTGCAACCGATTAACAAAGATTTGTTTGCTTTGATGCCAGATAGGGAAATTCTGCACTTTCTCATTCAATTTGATGAAAGAGTTTTTGATTCAGAAACTCCTTCAAATGAGAAGAGAATTTCATAAGAATCCTTATGAGAGTTCCTGCACTTTTTAGTTAAAACGTCTCCATGAGAATGGGTGTACATGTTGTTCATTCTCCAACCATTTCTCCAGGGTTTCCAATTTCCCTTGTTTCCAGTTTGTCAATTAAATTAAGGAGTAAATAAAGGAAAATATCTTGATGAAACTCCTCCCATTGGTTTTTTTTAAAGCAGTGATGCTATTGTCCTTTCTATGGAGCATCCTTCTGTCCTGCCTTGGAACAATTCTTAGAGACATCTTTCTTCTGAAGAAATTCAGAAAAACCATCCACCTAGTTTATGTACATGCTGGATGTAGAATTTGGATCAGACTCAAGTGATCCACCACTAATTTATTACTGGAAATACTCTAGATTTATATTATTGTACCTTTTTTTGCTTATGCTAAAAATATTTTCAATGCAATCATCCATATTTTTATATTTTGCACCTACAACAGGTGCAAAATTGATATGTTTCTGCATGTTTCTGTTGCCAAAAGCAACACCAGCCATAAGAACCTCCGTTCTCACCCTGACCTAACCATACAGCAACATGCCCGCTCCCATGTTCTCCGCACTGAACTCAAACAATGTCTAGACAATGGAGAGAAGTACCTGTACATTGACTACCACGCTGATTGTATAAAAAGTAAGTCACACAACCCATAACTCCATATCCAACCCTACCTCATCCAACCTACCATCACTCAAAACTAGCACGCAAGCCCCTAACTACCTCAATTCCAAATACAACTGGCCTTAAATGCAAGCTATTCAATGCAAGAAGCCTTGTGAATAAAATACCTGAATTTCTCCTCTTACTAAATACGTCTAAATTCGACATCATATTGTTCTGTGAAACATGGCTCAATGCATCTCTCCCTGACTCCATTACCACAGTGAGAGACTATCATGTTTACCGAACAGATAGTGAAATCCGTACAGAAGGTGGTGTTGCTGTCTTCTATAAAAAGTCCTTACATCTAAAAAACATCCAAGTTACCCAAGAGCTTGCTCTTCCTGAGACCATCATCTGTGAACTGTCCTTAAACATCACATTTTGATTCTTACTATGTTACAGAGCACCTGATGATGACATTGAAGATGTAAACAAGCTAAATTCACTACTAACATGGGCAACATCCTGCCCATGCACTTTTATCTTTCTTGGTGACTTCAATCTATCTCACATTAACTGGACTCTAAATTAATGTAAAACTGAACCCATACATGCAACCTTCTACAATGCTGTAACAAACCTGAGACTGGAACAACTAGTAACCAACAGTACTAGACTAAACAACTGCCTTGATCTCATCTACTGCAATAATTTGTAGTTAATAGTTTCCGTAAATTCAATTTATGGAATACAAATTAAAGAACTCTTTTCCAACAATGACCACAGCATGACTGAATTTTGTCTCAACATACGTCCACACAGAAATCAACACAACGATGTGATCCCTAATTATAACTTCAAAAAAGGCAACAACGATCTTCCAGAAAATGATCTCTTATTCCTTGATTGGCAATCTCTATTCACTGTATGCAGTACTGTTGAAGACCATTACAACATATTTTTTACTTGAAGTCAAAAGAGTCATCAAACTATATGTACCAACATCAACCCCACCGCCAAAAAAAAAACAGATTACCCATAACAACAAGGAAGCTTCAATCCAAAAAGTGATCACTCTGGTGGAAAAAGAAATCTGGTCACGTTGCCAATTTCAAAAGCCAATACAAAAATTTATGCCACCAGATAAAAACTGAATGCACCAATTATCACATTAAATGAGAGGAAAACCTTTTATACACCAATTCCTCCCACGCTTTTTCTATGTTTCAAACAACAAACTAAAAGACTCATCAAACCTCCATCCCACCCCTGGTAGGACCTAATGGTAAAGACTGCAACAATGACACCATTAAAGCTAACATCTTTAACACATTGTTTGGCTCAGTATTTGTAAACAGCAATGAATCATGCCCAGTATTTCCTAGCCGAACCACAGAAAACTACAATGATCTAATACACATCAACTTTGCAGAAGACAATGTTGAAAAAGCACTACGCAATCTAAAACCATCTTCATCTATTGGACCAGACAGAATATGTGTCTACTTCTTTAAAAAGCTATCCACTGCCATAGCAGAACCTCTAAGCCTAATCACTGAAAAATCTTTCAGGACCAGCTCCTTGACCTATAGTCACAAGCCACGGTCATCCCCATCTTCAAAAAGTGAGACCCCAGCCGAGTTGAAAATTATAGACCAATGTCCTTATGGTCCATCACCTGTAAAGTCATGGAATCAATTGTTAACCAATCCATTATCCTCCACTAAAAGAAAAACAACCTTCTCTCTAATAAACAATTTGGTTTCAGAAAAAAAACTATCCTGTAATCTGCAACTCATACACTGCAAAAACATATGGAGGACACAACTCGATCAGGGCAAAACAATAGATGCAATCTACATAGACTTCTGTAAAGCCTTTGATTCAGTGGTACACAACAAACTACTCCTAAAACTAAAATCTTATGGTATCTCTGGACAACTGCATCTTGACTATATATCAGAATGGTCAAACAAATGGCAACTTCAAATCTCAACAAATAAATGCTCTGCCTTACATATTGGCAAAAAAATTAGAAAATAAAATACAAGCTGAATCATCAATACCTTGTTGATGCTCCAAGCTCTGTCAAGGACTTTGGAATAATCATCTCTAATGATCTAAGTTCTAGAATCCACTGTAACTACATAGCCAAAAAGGCATTAAGAGTTGTTAACCTAATCCTACATAGTTTTTTCTCTGGTAATATTACACTACTAACTAGAGCATACAAAACATTTGCTAGACCAATACTCCAATACAGCTCATCAGTCTGGAACCCACATTACATATCTGATATTAGCACAGTTGAGAAAGTCCAGAAATATTTTACAAGAAGAGTTCTCCACTCCTCCACTCATTGTAGAATACCTTATGCCACCAGACTTTAAATTCTAGACCTAGAAAACCTTGAATTATGCCATCTCAGTCTGATCCAAGTATGGCACATAAAATCATACAGTGCAATGATTTACCTGTCAATGAATACTTCAGCTTCAATCATAACAACACAAGAGCACACAATAGATAGAAACTCAAGGTTAACTGCACCAAACTTGATTGTAGAAAATATGACTTCAGCAACAGAGTGGTCAATGTCTGGAATACTCTACTTGACTCTGTGGTTTCTTTCCCAAACCCCAAAAACTTTAACCTTAAACTGTCTACTATTGACCTCACCCCTTTCCTAAGAGGTCTGTAAGGGGCGTGCATAAGCACACCAACATGCCTACCGTCCCTGTCCTATTGTTTCTTTTATTTTTCTTATATGTACCCATTTCATGTATTCATAACTATGTATATACTTATACCTATTATCTTGTAAGTGATTGACAAATTAAATAAATAAATAATTCATTGCTGGAAATACTCTAGATTTATATTATTGTGTCTTTCTCTGCTTATACTAAAAATATTTTCAGTGCAATCATCCATATTTTTATATTTTGCACCTACAACAGATGCAAAATTGCCATGCTTCTGCATCATTTGTAACACTGAGAGTGTGAACGGAAAGAAAAATAGAACTCCTTTCCTTAAGACTCCAATTCCTGTTTTGTCCATTAGTCCTCTGAGCTTTGTCCCAAGCAAAATCGTATGCGTCAAAAAATTTCTGCTTTGAACTAAATATTCATTTTAGCCACCCTTTTAATTTCCCACAGTTGTAATTGGAAAGACCAAATACTCAAAAAGCATCTCCTTACTGGAGAATAACAGTTTGGGAGACTGTTATCTCTAAATACATGTATGTATGTATGTATGTATGTATGTATGTATGTATGTATGTATGTATCTATCTATCTATCTATCTATCTATCTATCTATCTATCTATCTATC
>BLBF01000003.1:35229955-35250842 GCA_015471245.1 Laticauda colubrina | reverse complement strand
CAGCTCATGACACATACACCCCATAGGCCACAAGTTTGACACCCCTGAGCTAAGGTAACTGTACAGGCCTCCCATTTCTACTTCTCAATCTTAATTTCAGTCAACTCAGATATGCTGAGTTTAAGGAGTGAAAGTACCTGCCCCAGAAAGCTGATGCCATTAAAATCCTTTTCATCCACCCTATTCAATACCATCACAAAAAAATGAAACCAAAACAACCCCAGCTGGAAAATGCATCTGCTGAAGAAATAGAATAACTGCTGATCTCAAGCCGCCATTCCAATTCAGGTCCTACTATGGAGGATGAAGCTCACAAATGGAGGAGGTAATCATCTATTCAGTCCAACCCACAAAGCAGAAGAATTACATAAACATTCTGTGGTATGGCCATTATTATCCATGTTGCTGCATTCTGGACCAGCTGCAGTTTCCAAGTGGTTTCAAAGGCAGGTCTTTGTGAAATACATTGCAATAATTCAAACATCAGGGGACTGAAGAATGAGTGCGTATCCTAAGAACTTCCCCTTATCATCATCATACAGTTGGATGGACCCCGCTACACATCACATCCCAGGCAACCTTTAATAGCCAGGAAAGGCATGTGTTAGTAAACAGACTAGGATATTTTCTTGGAAAGTATGAGTTCAAATTCATCCCTAGTAGCATCCCAAGACCTTGCTTCTATTACTTTGATACCAACTGCCCAGGTGGAATCCAACCCCAAGCTACTTTATCCATCAAATACCTAAAATATTCCTTCACAATAGCCATATAGATGATTCTGTGGCTCATCTCTTCCTAAAAAGGAAGGAACCAGTTTAACAAGGTTATTGGACAATTATCAGCAGACACAGTAAAGAGGGGAGAAATAGCAATATTTTGCAGCCCTTTTGCCACAGTGTAATCCATACTATGGTCTTTTATTCATGCACTATGGAATTCACTCTTCCTTTTCCTCCAGAAGCAGTCTAGGTGTCTGTCTTCTGAATTTCATATCCCAAAGTGTTCAGGGAACCAAGGAGCACCTTAGAATCAACACTCAAAGAAAGGCTGTACAGCAGGGGTGTCACACTCACATCATCGTGGCTTCATCACATGATGTACCAGGACTTCTTTCCCCTTCACTGGGCATGGGCATCTGGCTTGCGGGCTGGGAGTTTGACAGCCCTGCTGTAAAGGAACAATTTGATCCAAGGCTGTTAGCTTAACATTTTGAGCTTTGACCAAGGCCTTAAATTTTCCCATCAAATCCTTGGGGGGGAAAAGATACATGTCCTCTGGAATTTCACAGAACCCATTGGTATTCCACAAGAGATCAATTTTATAAGTGCCACATCCCTGCAAGATAATAGCACAGATGAGCCAAAAGGCAATGGAATACTGAAAATAATATCATCAGTCAAGGGATATAAACAGGGAGCAAATACAATAAATAACAAAGAACAAACAAAAAACAAATATCCTTCACCTCAGTTAATGTCACAACTGTTGTGAGACAAATCCACATCTAAACTATGATACCCAGTATGTGCTAGGCTGTCAATGACATAGGTCATGTCCATGGTTGCCATGTTGCCAAGACTTCCCAAACTCTTCCAGATACCACCTGGCTATAGACTCCAAGAACTATAAGCTTCAGAGACTTCACTTTCAACCTGGTGACACAATTCAAGCAGGAGTCTTGCTGCACAGCAAACAGGCTGATTCTGCAACAACTAATTTGACTGCTTCTTCAAACCCAGTTGCAGCCAGAGGGTCTCAGAGGAAATTTTCTTTATATCAGAGCCTCTGAATATCATAAAAGTCTCCCAGATAAAAACTGTCACATATAGATATCGCCTTGAGCTCATTGCTGATGCCAAATGCAAAATCCAGGAGGACATACATCTGAGAAGTGAAAGCCTCTCCAGTACCATTGAAATCTTGGTTATATATATGCCAACTGCCTCATTCAGAATCTGATCATGGATGAGGGTGAAATTATTATAAACCAATATAACATTTAGTAAGAAAAGCCAGAGATGACTCTTACTCCGATCTGACCTGAGGGTGGAACAGATCTTAGCCATCAGTCTTTCTACCCCACAAGTGGCCCATTACTGGCTATATGTCCCTCTGTGTGTGTGTGTGTGCATATTTCAAATAGAATTGTCAAATATAAAGACAAGTACCATTTTAGACCATAATTTTATCTTTATCAAACAATTGGAGATGCATTTATGTGTGTGTTTTAAGCACATTGCTTTTCCTCTGTAAATATACAAAAAACCCCATTGTCTGTATATTCTCAAGGGACAATGATCATTTGCATCTCATTTCATTAACTGTCTTGTGTTCCAGATACATCTTTCTGACATAAAAATGACTGAGCATGGTCTGTGGTGATGAATTATTACTCTAGAATATCTGAATTGATAATCTCTTCTGATCAAATACACATTTCAACTCCACTTAAAAATGTAAATAATTATATTGTTTGATTTCAGCTTGGAGTCTGCCAGAACTTTGGAGCTGATAAGCCAGCCTCTGTTCAGGTCCTGCCACTTTTTATCACAGGGAATTATATTTATCAGAGGAAATCAATGTGTAACAGAAATGGATAGTGGAAGAACAAACTGACTGATAACAATACCTTATCTCTATGTCCATGTAGCATATTTGTGTTAAAACTTAGGGAAAAAACAAATTAGCTGGATAAAGCTTTTCTGACACCAATCAGATATTGGAGATTTCTCTTCCCCTTCTCCTTCAGTGGATGAGAACATTTGCAGGGTACATTTTCCAAAGATGCTGAGGCTTCTTATTCGGGCTTCTTCCTAATTTTAAGCATACATTTTCAATCATACCTATAGAAGAAAATATTTGTAGCTTCAAGTCAAACTGTGAAGACCTTGTTGCTTTCTGAGAGCACTAAGGATTCCACACTTTAAATCATGTACAATCCTCTGATAGATCACTTGCATAATGAACTCCATTATTCACACAACCAACTTCACAGATAAAGGTAAGTATATACCTTTATCATAGTTTACTGAGTATATTCAATGACTGGAATCAGATAACCCAACTTTCTTTTGGGCTTAATGGAACAAGATTTGGTAAAAAAAATTGGAACTTTGATGTTTTATATATATGCTGACAGCAGCAAGACTACTCTGTGCACAGAAATGGAAGGTCATCTCGACCCCCACAATGGATGAATGACTGCAAAAACTGATGGAGTTAACAGAGATGGCTACTGCTCTGATTAAAGAAAAAAACACAAACACTTTTACTTCGACTTGGAAACCACTTCTGGACTTTGTGGTTGGGGTGGAAAAAGATGAAATTTTGACCTTGGGTTTTACTGATTAAATAGATTTGTTGTTACAGAAATGGCTAGTTTCTATTATTATGAAAAAGTAAAAAGTTGAGTGTAGATCTTAATGCCTTATTCAAAACCGTATTCATTTAATGCCTTATTGCACCAAAGATTAAGTCAATGCCTTTTTTTCCCTTCCTTTTTCCCACTATTTACTTCCCTTTTTCCTTCCCTAATTTCCCTAATATTTGCTTTTGTATTTTCTTTGTATGTTATAGTATAAACTAATAAACTATATATATAAAAGGAATCACATAACCCAACTGAAGGCAAACATGATGATGTTAGACAATGTGTAGATTAAGTTAATACTAATATATGAAGTCTGAAAGGATTTTTTTTCTCTTTAAGAATAAACTTATTTCTTGATTCTTTTCCTCATTCCTTTGTTGTAGATGTTCTCCAGACTTCTCTTTTCTATTTAATACTTTGAATTTATATAATTACTCATCATAAAAATGTAATACATAACAAAACATTAAATACTATTCTCTTTAGCATAAATAAAGGTAATGATGAGAAAGGAGGAATGCAAAAAATAAACTTGCACCATAAAATGATAACTCAGATTCTGGAGTAACAGATACTCAAATAGGTACTCTTTTTTATTGCACCAGTACTCCAAAAATAGCATCAACTAAATATTTACATAAATATCTGACCAGCTTTCAGACTACATGAGATTAAGCCAACTAAAAACAACATAGAAAAATGCTTCTATGTAATAGAAACCAACCCAACCTCTAGAGTCTTTTGGATATCCACAGGGCAGAGGGAAAATAAGGAACTGTGTATAGTGATGTCATCATATAAATACCCTAATCAACATGTTTGTTTCAGATATTGGAAGCAAGTATATAAAGGTGGCATTTGTTGTGCATGTATTGTCACTTTGGTATTATTGTGATTCATTAAACAAGGATCTTTCAACACAATAAAACGTCTTAGAAATAAAAGTGATGAAATTTCTTCAAATAAAACTGAAGTGAGGGAATGCTAAATGTAGAATGTAGAATTCTTTATTGGCCAAGTGTGATTGGACACACAAGGAATTTGTCTTGGTGTAAATGATCTCAGTATACATAAAGATACATTAATCAAGAGTCAAGAATCATAAGGTACAACACTTAATAATAGTCATAGGGTACAATAAGCAATCAAATCATACTAGGAAACAGTCAATATAGATTGTAAAGATACAAGCGACCAAGTTACAGTCATACAGTCACAGGTGGGAGGGGATAGGTGATAAGGAGTGATGAAAAGATTAATAGTAATAGTAGCGCAGACTTTGTAAAGGACAGTGTTTAGGGAATTATTTGTTTAGCAGAGTGATGGCATTTGGGAAAAAACTGTCCTTCTGTCTAGTTGTTCTGGTACGTAGTGCTCTACAGCGTCATTTTGAGGGTAAGTAATGAAATAGTTTATTTCTGGGATGTGAGGGGTCTGTAAATATTTTCACAGTCCTCTTTTTGACTTGTGCAGTATACAGGTCTTCAATTGAAGGCAGGTTGATAGTAATTATTTTTTTCTGCATTCCTAATAATCCTCTGAAGTCTGTGTCTGTCTTGTTGGGTTGCAGCAGATGACATTAAGATAGAGGTGCAGATGACAGACTCAGTAATTCTTCTGTAGAACTGTATCAGCAGTTCCTTGGGCAGTTTGAGTTTTCTGAGTTGGCACAGAAAGAATATTCTTTGTTGTGCTTTTTTGATGATGTTTTTGATGCTAGGTGTCCATTTTAGGTCATAAGATATAATAGAATCTAGAAATTTGAAGGTTTTTACTGTGGAGACCTTCAACCTCTACTGAAGGTCTCTAAAAGGGGGACAGTGATGATTCAATGCCACAAGCTTGGCACAGCCAACTGGGGGCAACCTTCTTGCCTCTGCCAAGTCTAAAACAAAAAGAATGGCATGCTAGTGAGATGAGTGAAATTGTAATAAATGATACAAATGTAAATGTCCAAGAAATAATTAACCAAAAAGGACATCAAAATTGTAAAATTTTGTAAAATTGTAAGACTGCTTGTATAGATGGTATGAATGGAGAAATATGAAAATATGACATGTTCATGGGTGCACAATTTGTGTAAGTTCTATGGAAAGACTCCATCTATCATTGTAATGGAAGAATTATATCACTAACATATCACTAACAGCCACACAAAGCAAGAATGAACAAAATGAATCTAAAAACTGCCAAGAGATTAGGTTTTTTTTAATAGTCCTGGGAAGGAATTTGACAGAATTCTGATCAAAAAAATATGACTAATAAGCAAAACTTGTGAACAGGAGTGGAGTTCTTTTTTCCTTGGGAGGAGGTATACAATCAAGATTTTTGTTCATCAGCATTTCATAGAGAAAAGTACAAATGTGAGAAATAATGTATATTTATTTAATAATTTCAAGGAAATGTATAATAAAACAAATAGGACTGAGTTATAAAATGTTTTACACAAACATGGAATTGGAAGTCAATGGCTGAACATGATCAGTGGTACATGACAGAAGTAAAGCATGCGTGAAAAGAAATGGCAATGGTTCAGAGCTTAACAGGGAATAAGATAAGGAGGAATAATATCCCCTTGGTTGTTTAAAGTATTAGTGGATAAATGTTTAAGGAATGCTTATGGAGAGAGTAGATATTTGTTAGTTTGGAATGTGAATGAATACCTTTGTGTGCAGATGTGTGGTTGGTTGAAAACATGAATTATTTACCGTAAAATGTTAAATAGATTGTATAATGCAACAGGGAGTATGAATTTGAAAAATAATATATCTTCAGCATAAATTATCATAGAAATAGCATATCAAACATCAAGATAATTGTGTTTGTTATGGACAATGGAGTACACATAATGGTAAAAAGTAAAACAAAATGGTGCATTTGTGTAAAGATATACATTAAACATGGGAAAATAGGAGAAATTTTAAAGTACGTATGCTGACAAAAGATGACAAGCATATACAATATTGCATGGTATGAATGTTTGTGAAAAGAAGTGAAAATAATTGTATATAAGCATATGTCTGCCATTTTGTTTTTATTTTGGAAATGGGAATTACAGTAACTACATCAGGAGAAATATAAAAGAAGGTTGAATGCACTAGGGATTAGGAATGAGATAAGATGTAAATAGTAAAAGAAGAAGAGGATCAAGAATGAATAGTTGCTGAATGCATATGGGTTGAATACCACACTGAATCACCAGCATGAAAAAAGTATATTAACATGATTAATTCATAGAGAGAAAATGAATGAGAACTGAATTGCAAAACAAATATATGAAAGAAGGGTGGAGAAGTTAAAAGAAAGAGTTGAACTGCAAAACTTGTAGCTAGAGTTGATGAGATCCTGAATGAGAGCAAGTGAGAAATCTAAAAATCAAAGAACAGTATCGAAAATGGTATATGTACATGGTAAAAATAGGCAAAATGTAAAGACACAAAGATCTGGAGAGGTAAAGGATTGAACTATTTTCCTTTCAGTAATCTTAGTTTGTCCCTTAATTCCTTTGAATTATATCTTTTTATTATTGTGCTGCATTTTTCACAATATTGGTTTCCTGAAGAGGGAATAGCATAATGGGTACTATTTATATTTGTGATGGCGAACCTATGACACATGTTCCAGAAGTGGCACACAGAGCCATCTCTGCCGGCACCCAAGCCATTGCCCCAGCTCAGTTCCACTGCAAATGCAAGCATGCCTCCTGCCAGCCAGCTGATTTCCGGATATCTCTCATGCATGTGCGGGGGGCGGGAACCATGCACGCATGTGCAGGGGGTGGGGGGAGCATAGGAAGGTCATGCATGCATTGCATTATGAGTGCAGGCACATGCACGCATGCACACACATGCACTTTCAGCATGTAATGATAAAATGGTTGGCCATCACTGATACATAAAGAAACGATGGCTTAATGGAATGAGAAAACCTAAAGGCCGTGTCACACTGCCCAACAGATGCAAAGAGGACACAACGGAAGGGAAAAATGTTCCTTCCGTTGTATCGGTGCTCAAAAGGGGCAAAAATTTGCACAATTGGAGCGGATGAAATGGACGCGGGGAGGACGCAGGGAGGATGCAAAGCGGATGCGGAACGGAAGCACAGCGGATGCAGAATGGATGGCGCGTTTGCAGGGCTTCGGGGGGGTCTCAGGAGAGCGGACGCAGAACAGAAAAAACGGATACAGAACGGATGCACAGCAGATGAAGCGGATGCACAGCGGAAGCCTAGCGGATGCACAGCGGAAGCGGAATGGATGCCACGCGTTAATTGAGCATGCGTGGGGGATGCATTGCGCAAGTCCTCCGGATATAAAGGGAAGCAGCTCACACGTGGCCAGCATTCCGAGGGAAGACCTGTTGCTGGACACTTTGAGTTCCTTGCCTGCCCTGCCTACATGCCTGCCTCCAAGCCTGCCTCCCAGGCTGCCTCCCAGCCTCCTGGGCAGCCTCCTTGCCAGCCTGCCTTCCAGCCTCCGTTCCAGCCTTGCTGGCAGCCTGCCTTCCAGCCTCCCTGCCAGCCTTGCTGCCAGCCTACCTTCCAGCCTCCTGGGCAGCCTCCATGCCAGCCTGCCTTCCAGCCTCCCTGCCAGCCTCCCTGCCAGCCTCCCTGCCAGCCTGCCTTCCAGCCTCCCTGCCAGCATTGCTGCCAGCCTGCCTTCCAGCCTCCCTGCCAGCCAGTCTGCCTGCCAGCCTTGGTGCCTGCTTTCCTACCAGCCTTCCTGCCAACCTTCCTGCCAGCCTTCCTGCCAGCCTTCCTGCCAGCCTTGGTGCCTGCAAGCCTTCCTGCCAGCCTCCCTGCCAGCCAGCAACCCCACAACCATGGGGAAGAAGTGAAAGGCTCAGCAACCTGCCACCATCCCTGGCAAGAGGGACAGGGCCACCCTCCCGCCCCATGTCCCTGACTCTGCTTCTGCTGGGGCTTCTGCTGCTTGGGATCGCTCTTCTCTTGCTGGAGCTTCTGTTGTGGCTGCTCCCGGCAGTGATGCTTCTGCTGCGCACTCTGCTGAAGCTGCTCCTGGTCTTGCTGGTCCGGCTCGTTCTGCTCGTGCTCCTGGTCTTGCTGGTCCTGCTGCTGGTGCTTTCTCTGCTGCTGCTCATCCTGGTCTTGCTGCTGGTGGTGGTGCTGCTGCTGCTGCTGATTCTGATTCTGATCCTGCTGGTGATTCTGCTGCTGCTGCTGCTGATGATGATGATGCTGATTATGATCCTGCTGGTGATGTTTCTGATGATGATGATTCTGCTGCTGCTGCTGTTGCTGCTGTTGGTGTGGAGGAGCAGCCCATACAACCTCGAAGTCCCTTTGATGAGGGCCCATATGGCCCTGCCAGAGGGAGGAAGACTCGTTCGCGTCAACGGGAGGGAAGGCAGTATTTATTGAGGAGGCGCACGAGGATGAGGTGCTGGAGTGGCTGAGAGAGAAGGACTATCTGTGGCGGAAGGGACACCGGCTGTATAGGGACACCAAGCGGAAGCAGGCTGCTTGGAGAGAGAGGGCAAAGAGTCTGGGCTACACTTCGGAGGTGCTACTCGGCTGGTGGAAACATATGCACACCTACGGGAAGCTGCACCGCAAAAAATCTGGCCAGGCCGCAGTCAAGCTGACGGACAGAGAGAACTACGTCATGGCCAGGTGCAGCTTCCTGGAGGGTGAGATCCGCCACCGAGCAGCACCAGGAGCCCATCTGTCTACCCTCACTCTTAGGCAACCTGCTGCGACCCAGTCCTCTTCCAGCCGAGAGTCAGTCCCTGTCTCCAGGCAGGTTTCGGTGGAGCGTGCCATGGCGGAGAACCCCCAGGCAGGTGTTGAAAGCTTGGTGGAGAGCGAGGAGGACTCCCTGGTGCGGTGGGAGAAAGGAAACATCGAGTCTACCGCTGCCGAAGTCCCATCCACCCACACCGCTGCCTCCAGAGGAAGGCAGAAAGCCAGACCGCAAGAGGGGGAGAGCCACAAGGTCCTGGTGGAGATCAGGGACACCATCCGCACCAGCATAGGTCTCCTCTCTCAGCTAGTCCCCATCGACTCCTCCTGCTCCAACCGCAAGCCCTTCCTCAATTATTTGAACCAGACCCTGAAGGAAATGGCGGATCCCCAGTACCAGCTGGTGAAGGAGAGGATCTGCACGCTGATTAACAACCCTCCAGACCCAGAGGCACCTGCTACCATCCAGTCCAGGTCTGCTCCTCCACCCCAGGTGATGTCCCTCCCATACCAAGGCTTCCAACAGCCCCTCACCTACCAGGGCTACAGCTACCCGGAGGTCCAGCAGCACAGGCAACAGCCCTTCCTAGGCCAGGCACAGAGTCATCGGGTGACACCATTGCCAGCTGTTCCACTGATGCCACTGATGCCACCCATGCCAATGATGCCACCGATGATATCGATGCCAGCCACGCCACTCCTCAGCTCGCTGCACAGCAGGCAGTCCCACTACACTACTCCTTCCTCCATCCCACAGCCAAGCCCGGCCTCAGTACATCTGTCCTCGGTACTGGGGCTGACACCCCATGGCATGGAGGAAGGACCTCTCAGCATCGCGGGAATGAGCCAGCTGTCCGACACCTTTCTGAACACCTGTCAACTGTCTGACACCTTTGCCTGAAACATCGATGTACATGAACTTGTAGTCAGCATCGACCATGGCGAAGAGGATGATGCTGAAGAAGCCCTTGTAGTTGAAATAAGTGGACCCCAAGTTGGCTGGAACCTTGCAGGCCACATGCTTGCCATCGAAGGCTCCAATGGTGTGGGGTAAGTTCCACTTCTGATACCACTGCTCTGCAACTTTCCTCCATCCTTCTTCAGTGGTGGGGCACTGGAGAAGCTCCTCCTTGTATTCTTCGAGGATGGCCCACACCACTTCTCTGACCACAAACTGATGGTGCTGGGTGGCACCCTCCAGCCGTACTGCATGCTCCTGTAGGGGGTCCCTGAGGCCAGGTGGCGCAGAGTGAGTGTCATCCTGAGCCCAGGTTCCAGGCTGGGCAGGAAGTTGGTTTTTGTCTTGCTCAGCCTGGGTGTCACACGCTGCAGAAGTTCGTCAAACATGGCTGGAGGCATATTCATGAAGTTCTGGAACGCCCGAGTGTCTTCACTCCTGAGCTCCACCATCAGCTTGTCGTAAAGTTGGTACTGTGCTCTTCTGGCTAACCATCTTTGGACTCAGACTTTTTTTGGGTGCCTCCTTTTCTTGCCGTATTAGAGTTCACAGAGACTGTTGATGGTTTCGCAGTGATGCAGAAGTATGTTGGCTGCCAAAAGGATTTTGTCGCAATCCATGCTGGAGATGACTGGATGCTGTGGAAGAGGAAGAGGCAGATGAAGGCTGCAGAGGTCTGCACTGCTGGGCTGCTGGGCTGAAAGTGCGATGCAGACGAGTTGCTCTGCCTTTTTATAGGCAGTATAGGTGTCCCTTTGCATCCTCTAGGCATCCTCTAGGCATCCTCTAGGCATCCTTAATATCTGAGATAGGTCCCCTCTGAGAACGTTTTTTCCGTTTTAAACGCTTTGTTTCCATTCTGCATCCGTTCTGCATCCGTTCTGCATCCGTTCTGCATCTGTTCCACTTCCTCCCTGCGTCTGTTTACCGCTGGAGCGGATGGAGTTCCGCGGATGCGGAACGGATGCCTAGCGGATATAGCGGATGTGTAACGGATGCGTAACGGATGCCTAGCGGATGCCTAGCAGATGCAGAATGGACGAACTGGATACATTTTCCGCGCAAAAGTTTTAGGCAGCCTAAAACTTTTGGAGCAGATGAAACGTCCATAAACGGATGCTGGACGGATTGAGAGAAAGCCAAACGGAGGCAGTGAGTACATCACGTTTTAGAACGGATGGCAAGATTTTTTTTCCGTTTTGCTTCCTCTTTGCATCCATTTTTGCAGTTTGACAGGGCCTTAATCTATACATCCCATCTGTAATGACAAAGTAATCTTTAATATGCTGCTTTTTTAATTTTTTTTTATTTTTAAAAACAAACATATACATAAAAAACATCTTCCATTTTATATAGACACAGTGTGTCAGTTGGTTACATATTTTTTGTGCTATCCTTTTGTAGTCATTTACTCACAACCTATATCAGTCTTCACATTGTCGAATGAACATATGCTTGTATATTTATCAGTTATTAATCATCCATAACTGAACTATTTATTCCATCATTTAATATGAGATGTTCCAAGTTTTATCTTAAAATTTGTGTTATACTTTCAACCAGTGGTTATATATATCTATATTATGTTTCATATCAGTCTATTAAATTTCTATCACAAAATTATCTAGTCCATTACATTACTATGCCTTTTTATCCAACCATTGATAAAACAAATCCCATATCATAGAAAATTGCTTGTCTTCTTGTTCTCTAATTTCAAATGTCAGTTTACTCATTTCAGCACAGTCCATAATTTTTTGATAACTTCCTCTTGCATAGGTACTTTGTCTTTTCTCTTCGCAAATACAATTCTAGGCACTGTTAAAACATTTACAATCAAATATTTCAGTTCTTTATTGTATATGTCTGATATGACTCCCAATAAAAAGATCTCTGGTTTAAAGTCTATATGTTGTTTTATCATTTTTTCCAACCATGTGTGGATTTTAGTCCAATATTTCTTCGCATCCAAACATGTCCACTAGTTATGGTAATATGAACCAAGTGTCTGATGACATTTCCAGCATTTATCCAATTTATTCTTAAATATTCTCGCAAGTCTCGTTGAGGGTAAGTGCTTGTTTCTATTTCAATCTGTCGTACATTAGTCAATAATTCTGCTGATATCCATATCTTATCTATTCTAGACCAGGATATGTGCCTGTTTGAATAAAAAGTATATTGCTTACTTTCCGCGTTTCTCTCTCTCCATGCATCTTTAAAATTAAATTCTTCTGTTATTCGAAAAAAGGATTTTGATAGTATCTTTCTAACTTTCTTTGTTGTTTTCTGTGTTTTATAGTCCAACCGGTCATTAATTATTCCATTAAAACCTCCTGTCATACAAATATTAACATAGTCCAGTTCAATTATTTTTGTATGTAATTTTCTATAGAATTCTTCTTATTTATCATTCGGGGTATAAATTGCAATTAAAAGTGTTTTAACGCTGTTATCCATTATTTCCACCATCAAAATCCTTCCATCAACATCTGTGTAAATTAGTTCGGCCAAAATTGTTTCTTTAATATATAATATCACACCTCTTTTTTTAGATTGTGCCAGCGACATAAATAATTTCCCTAGTTTTCCTTGTTTTAGTATATATTCATGTTGTTTTTTAATATGTACCTCTTGTAAGCAGATTATATCAAATTTTAACTTTTCTAATTTATGAAATACTTTTCTTCTTTTAGTAGCCAAATTAAGTTCTTTTATGTTAATCGTAATCAATTTTCTTTCATCCATGTTAAGCTTTATAAGAGGCTTTTATTGCTCTAGTAAATCTAAATTCTTGTTCTCTGGGTTCACGCCTACTGCACCTTCTTCTTTTTTCTTTTTCAATTACTGCTATACACTCCTCTTGGAACTCAATTAGTGACTCTTCCTTTCTTTCTTCTTCCACCTTTTCTCTAAAGTACTCTAAGTAGAATAGCTCAGCTTTTCCAACTGTGTCAATTCCATGTCTTTGCTCCTGCCAAGTGAACAAGAGGCCTTCTGGCATCAGCCATCTGTAGTTTACTCCTCTTTTAAGTACCTCTTTAGTCAAAAATAAATATTCTCTTCTCATCTTTTTTACTCTTCTTGGTATCTGTTTCAGCACCACAATTTCTTTATCTTTATCTTTTAGTGTTATCTCTCTCACAACCTGGAGTATCTGTGTCTTAATAATCTTCTTCATAAATCTAATGTGAACTTCTCTTGGTAATCTATTCCTTGTTGCATATCTTATGTCGAAATGAAACACTTCATCCATCTCATCCATCATCTTTTGTCTGGTTATTTCCAGTGCTTCTGTCAATATTTCTGTCATTATTTCAGCAAGATTTTCACCTTTTCCTTCTTCTATATTTTGAAATCTTAGATAAAATTCTGATCTATTTCCCATCCTAGTGGTTCAAATCTGCCCTTCTCAACATCGCTCAAATGAATATTAATATCTCCAATTTTCTTATCTCTTTGTATATCTTCTTCAATTTTTTTGAATCTGTCTTCATATTGCATCATCATCTGTTGAATATTTTAAACCTTTTCATCTGTCTTTTCAATTTTTTGCTCAATTTTCTGAATTCCTTGCATAATCATCTGTAATGTCACTTCCTTCTCTTTCTCTTTTTCCTGTTCTAATATTGTCTGCATAAATCATTGTCCTCCAGATGGTGAGGGAGTTGGTATCAAAGAAGCTGGGGCTGTTGCCTTTCTATTTATCTTGTAATGCTTAACTGTAAAGAAAGAGACAGAAAAAAGAGGGGAAAAAAGAGGAAAAAAGAAAAAAAGAAAAAAAATGAAGGCAAGTAATTGCCACTCCAAAGGAAAAAAGGGAAAAGTAAATATTCAGGCACTTGTATACCTTAATCCAATTAGTTGCAATGGTAGATGTAAAAAGTTAAAAAAAAATAAAAATAAAAAAGGAAAAAAGAAAGAACAATATTATATATATTCCTCTTAATAAACAAAAAGAAAACCAAAATAAAAGGTTTACATTCTAGTTCCAGGTTTAAAAAGTTAAAATCCAATTAAAGAGAAAAAAAGAGCCCCACTAGTAGGGGGTGGGGGTAGAAAGGGAGGCAACAGATAAAAAAAAATGCTCATATAAAACAAGCCTCTGCCACCAAATATCCAAGGCTCTTTGATAAATCAGCTCAGAATTCAAGGTCACTTCAATTTTCTTTCTTTCAACTTCAATTCCAGACTCCAGCTATCTGTTCAGAAATGAGCACCTGAATAAACAAACTGCCACGCTCATCTCTATATTTTCCAATACACAGCTCAGAGTCCTTGATTGTAACACAAACTAGTGAAAGAAAACAGAAACAATGTATCCAATAGCAGCAGTGCTATTTCCTTTCCTTCACTTTCACCTCCTCAATCTACAGCCAGGAACTAAAAAAAACTAAGTAAAGTATTTTCCCGGTTTTTTTTAAAGGAGAAAAATAAATCTTGAGTCAAGCAGAAGAATCTTAGTCAAAAAGGGATTTTCAAAAGGGTTGTTAGAAAAAGGAGAAAGAAATACAAAGATAAAAAGATTAAAAAGTACCAGTCCAACTTAAAGTTAAAGGGCCTGTCACAAAGGCTGACGGATGCAAAAAGTATGTAAAAAGGACACAGCGGAAGAGAAAATGTTACATCCGTTGTTATCCTCTTTCAAAAGTGCCCCAAATTTGCATAAACAGAGCGGCAACAATGGAAAGGAACAGAGGACGTAGCCAGGATGTAAAGCGGATGCTCCACGGAAGCCTAGCAGATGGAAGCGGATTGAAGTGGATGGCACATCCGCAGGGGTTCCAGGGGAGCACAGCGAAGCGGACGTGCAGCGGAAGGAACGGATGCAGAGCAGATGCCGAGCGGATACAGCGGACGCAGAGCAGATGCCTAGCGGATGCCTAGCGGATGCAAAGTATTCACTGTGCATGCGGGGGGGATGCATTGCATCTGCCCCGCGGATATAAAAGGAGGCAGCTCGCAAGCAGGTCACCATTCAGAGGAAAGACCTGCTGCCAGACACATCTCCAGCCAACAAGTATGGGGAAGAAGAGGAAGCCTGTGCCATCTTCTGCCAGCCCTGGCAAGAAGGACAGGGCCACCATTCCACCCCCTGGCCCTGACTCTACTTCTACTGGGGCTTCTGCTGCTCGGCTGACTCTGCTGGTGCTGGGGCTTCTGCTGGTGCTGCTCCTGGTGCTGGTGCTTCTGCTGGTAATTACTCTGCTGGCGCTGCTCCTGGTGCTGGTGATTCTGCTGGTGCTTACTCTGCTGCCGCTGCTCCTGGTGCTGGTGCTTCTGCTGGTGCTTACTCTGCTGGTGCTGCTGGTGCTCCTGGTCCTGCTGGTGCTCCTGGTCCTGCTGGTGCTGCTGGTGCTTACTCTGCTGCTGCTGATCCTGGTCCTGCTGGTGCTTCTAGTCCTGCTGGTGATGCTGGTGCTTCTGGTGCTGCTGGTCCTGCTGGTCCTGCTGGTCCTGCTTTTGCTGCTGCTGTTGTTGTTGCTGCTGCTGGTGGTGGTGGTGTGGTGGAGCAGCCCCTAGAACCTCAAAGCCCCTCTGATTAGGGCCCAGAAGGCCCTGCCAGAGGGAGGAAGAGGCATAGGGAGATAGGGAGAGGAGGCAATACTCCATCAAAGAGGAACATGAGGATGAGGTGCTCGAATGGCTGAGGGAGAACGAGTACCTATGGTGGAAGGGACACAGGCTCTATCGAGACACCAAGCGGAAGCAGGCAGCTTGGAGAGAGAAGGCGGAGAACCTGGGCTACACTTCGGAGGTCCTCCTTGGGTGGTGGAAGCACATGCACACCTGGTACAGGAACTGTACCTCAAGAAGTCTGGCCAGGCTGTGGTCAAGCTGATGGACCAAGAGACCTACGTGATCGCCAAGTGCAGCTTCTTGGAGGGTGAGATCCGCCACCGAGGAGCAGCCCCTCTGTCTACCCTCTCTCTCAGGAAGTCCACAGGGAGCCGTCCTCTTCTGGCCAAGAGTCAGTTCCTGTGTCCAGGCAGGTATCTGTGGAGCGTCCAACGATGGAGACCCCCCTGACAGCCACCCCAGCTCCACCTCCACAGCAAGCAGGCAGAGAGGCATACCGGAGGGACAGAGCCACACTGTCCTTCTGGAGATCAGGGACACCATCAAAAGCAGCATAGATCTCCTCTCTCAGCTGGTACACACCGACATACCATCCTCTAACAGAAAGCCCTTCCTCACCTACGTCAACCAGACCCTCATGGACATGTTCGAATCACACTACCAGGTGATCAAGGAGAGGATCACAAGTCTTCTGCACAACCCTCCAGGCCCAGCTGAACCTGCTCCGACCCAGTCCAGGTCTGCTCCTCCAAACCAGGTGATGTCACAGCCCTTCCAAGGCTTTCCACAGGCCCTCACCTATCAAGGCTACGGCTACCAGGAGTTCCAGCAGCACAGGCAGCCCTTCCCAGTCCAGGCACAGGTTCATCGAACGCCACCGATGCCACCGATGCCACCGATGCCATCGATGCCACCGATGCCACTGATGCCACAAATGCCACCCACGCCACAGATGCCACCCATGCCACAGATGCCACCCACACCACAGATTCCACCCACACCACAGATGCCACCCACGCCACACCTCGCTCAGCTGCAGACCAGACATCCTCACTACACTGCTCCTTCCTTCACCCAACAGCCAAGCCCAGCCTCAGAACATGTCATCGGTCTTGGGACTGACACCCCATGTCATGGAAGAAGCGGCTCTCAACATCAAGGGGCTGAGCCAGCTCTCTGAGAGCTTCCTCCACAAACCATCCCTTGTTGTCCGCTTGGGGCAAGGCACCCCAATGGCGCCTCAGACCAGCACTCCAGCAGCAGCCACCTCCACAGCACCTGGACCCTTCACCCCTGAGACTATGGGCATGCCTCAGAGTGACTGAGTAGAGTGCCAGAGACTGGGTTGCTACCTGTTCACTTTATCTTTTCTAGGGACACTTTACTTGGGTCATTTTGCTTTTACAGTTTGTGATTAATAAAGTTTATCTTTGCTGAACACACTTGGTTCAGTTCTTTTAGTCAATAAAGTCTTGGTGGAAACTTTTAGAAATTGTTTAAGCCTTTGCATGCTTGTGGGATGGGTAAGGATAGAAGTGGAATGGGCAGGGATACCTGTGGGATGGGTAATAGCTGTGGGATGGGTTAGGATACCTGTGGGATGGGTAATAGCTGTGGGATGGGTTAGGATAGCAGTGGGATAGATAAACCTCCAGTGCAAGCATAGTGGGACTGTATGGTCCACCCTCCCAGGTGCCACACCTATGGCCCTTTATTATCAATAACAATTTAATCATTCATCAACACATTTCAACATAAACACAACTCTTTATTAAATGCCCTGTTTATTGTAGGGCCACTCAACATACATGGCCCAATCTCATCAGTGTGATGAGACAGGCTGAAGGAAGCATCCATTAATCATCTACCATCCTGTCTTGCCACTCCACTGCTCCAGCTGGGGAGTTGCACCAGTGTCTCAGAAGGTTGCGCTGCTTCTTCCCTTCACGTGAAGCTCTGTTGGGGCCTTGCACATCCACAGTTTCTATCAGGTTTCGCCCTTGCCTCCATTCACCAGGCTCCATGTCCCCATTGCCTTGTTGGAGGTCCACGAGCTTGTTCTGCATCACTGGGTAGCGGGTGCTCATGAGATTGTGCAGGATGTAGCAAGCTTCCATGATGTTCCTCACGGTCTCTGGGCAATGCTGCATGGTGGTGAGAAGTACCTGGAACCTGTTGGCCAGGATGCCAAAGGCATTCTCCACCACCCATCCTGCCCTGGACAGCCTGTAGTTGAAGATCCTCTCTTCACGGGTGAGGCATCTGGAAGTGTAGGGCTTCATGAGGTAGGTTGTGAGGGAGAAGGCATCATCCCCCACAATGAAGTAGGGCACATCTTGTGTGTCGTTGGGCAGGGGGTCTGGATCTGGGAAGCCGTACTGCATGCTCCTGTACGTGGTCCCTGATACCAGGTGGTGCAGAGTCAGTGCCACCTTGAGCCCAGGGTCCAGGCTGGGCCGGAAGTTGGTGTTTGCCTTGGTCAACCTTGGTCTCAGCCGCTCCACAACTTTGTCAAACATGGCTGGCGGTATCCTCATAAAGTTCTGGAATGCACGAGAGTCTTCATTCCTCAGCTCCACCATCAGCTTGTTATACAGTCCGTACTCAGCTCTTCTCGCGATCCATATTCGGACCCAGACACTTCTTGCATGCCTCCTTTTCTTCCTGTAGAACAGGTGAAAGAGCCTGTAGAGGGCTTAGCACTGTTGTAGAACGATGGCAGCTACCAAAAGGAGTGTGTGATGATCCATGGTGGAGATGACTGGATGCTGTGGAAGAGCAAGAGCAAGATGAAGGCTGAAGAGGTCTGCACCGCAGGGCTGCTGGACTGAAAGTGAGATCCAGGTGATTTCTCCCCCTTTTTATAGGAAATGTAGGTTTTCCGCTAGGTGTCCTTTTGCATCCTCCAGGCATCCTTCAGACATCCTAAATATCCGAGATACGTCCCCTATACAAACGTTTTTTCCATTTTAATGCTTTGTATGCAAACTGCATCTGCTTTCCTCCTTTCTACGTCCATGCTACTAATGCTGCGTGTCCATTCCGCATCCGTTTCGCTTCCTCTCTGTGTCCGTTTTCCACTAGAGTGGATGCGAGTTGCGCGGATGCACAGCGGATGCCTAGCGGATATAGCGGACATGTAACTGATGACGACTGATGTATAACGGATGTTCCCCGTATGCGTAGTGGATGTATAATGGACACCTTGGATACTTTATCCGCTCAAAAAGTTTTGTGCAGCTCAAAACTTTTTGAGCGGATGAAATGTCAGTAGACGGATGTTGGATGGATAGAGAGTATGAAAAACAGACGCAGTGAGTACAGAATGGATGCATTGCGTTAACCAACGGATGGCAAGTGTTTCTCTCCGTTTTACATCCTCTTTCCATCCGTTGGTGCTGTGTGACATGGGCTTAAACAACTTTGCCAAATTCAAAGTTGCAATAAAAAGGCAAAAAAGAAAAAAAATAAACCTCTCACTTTGACAATTAAACAAGCTGCTTAAATTCTTTTCTCTTCACTTTTAGTCCACTTTAATTTTTTCAGGGTGTTCTCTCCAAGAAATAATAAATAAAAGTTCATCTCACCAAACTGACACCCTTTCTTTCCAATCTCTTCCGTTTCAGAGCTGTCCCAGCTTCAGCAGCTTGGAAGGCTGCCTCTCTGTCTTTTCTCTGGCTTTTCCTGGATCAACCAGGGACTTTGCAATATCCCTTGAATTGACAGGATGTGCCTTCCTCAATCACCATCTCTACGGGACAGTTTAAGTCCAGTGGAACCGTCCTGCAATGGAGATATCAGCGTCAATCTTGGAGCTTCAAGATCACACACTGTACCACTGAGACGCCAGCCAATTTGCTCCTTTCTTGATGTGATCCTTGACATTATTATTCCAGTAGGATTTAGCCTATAGATTTTCTTGATAAAAAAAAGTTATAGGTGCAATTTTGAATTCATTTTGCATTTTTATAAAACATACTCATTTCCCCTTTATTTTCAAACTAGTCTGCTCTAAAGGCCGTGTCACACTGCCCAACGGATGCAAAGAGGACACAACGGAAGGGAAAAATGTTCCTTCCATTGTATCCGCGCTCAAAAGAGGCAAAAATTTGCATAATTGGAGTGGATGAAACGGACGTGGGGAGGACGCAGGGAGGATGCAAAGTGGATGCGGAACGGAAGCACAGCGGATGCAGAACGGATGGCGCATTCGCAGGGCTTTGGGGGGGTCTCAGGAGAGCGGACACAGAACAGAAAAAACGGATGCAGAACGGATGCACAGCGGATGAAGCGGATAAACAGCGGAAGCCTAGCGGAAGCGGAACGGATGTCGTGCGTTAATTGCACATGCGGGGGGGATGCATTGCGCAAGCCTCCCGGATATAAAGGGAGCAGCTCGCACGTGGCCAGCATTCCGAGGGAAGACCTGCTGCTGGATACTTCGAGTTCCTTGCCTGCCCTGCCTGCATGCCTGCCTCCAAGCCTGCCTTCAAGCCTGCCTCCCAGCCTGCCTCCCAGCCTCCTGGGCAGCCTCCTTGCCAGCCTGCCTTCCAGCCTGCATTCCAGCCTTGCTGGCAGCCTGCATTCCAGCCTCCCTTCCAGCCTCCCTGCCAGCCTTGCTGCCAGCCTGCCTTCCAGCCTCCTGGGCAGCCTCCTTGCCAGCCTGCCTTCCAGCCTGCCTTCCAGCCTCCCTGCCAGCCTGCCTTCCAGCCTACCTTCCAGCCTCCCTGCCAGCCTCCCTGCCAGCATTGCTGCCAGCCTGCCTTCCAGCCTCCCTGCCAACCAGTCTGCCTGCCAGCCTTGGTGCCTGCTTTCCTGCCAGCCTTCCTGCCAGCCTTCCTGCCAGGCTTCCTGCCAGGCTTCCTGCCAGCCAGCAACCCCACAACCATGGGGAAGAAGCAAAAGGCTCAGCAACCTGCCGCCATCACTGGGAAGAGGGACAGGGCCACCCTCCCACCCCATGTCCGTAACTCTGCTTCTGCTGGGGCTTCTGCTGCTTGGGCTCGCTCTTCTCTTGCTGGAGCTTCTGATGTGGCTGCTCCTGGCAGTGGTGCTTCTGCTGCGTACTCTGCTGAAGTACTCCTGGCGGTGGTGCTTCTGCTGCTGTGCACTCTGCTGAAGCTGCTCCTGGTCCTGCTGGTCCTGCTCGTTCTGCTCGTGCTCCTGGTCTTGCTGGTCCTGCTGCTGGTGCTTACTCTGCTGCTGCTCATCCTGCTCTTGCTGCTGCTGCTGATTCTGATTCTGATTCTGATTCTGATTCTGATTCTGATTCTGAT
>BLBF01000003.1:35179200-35221569 GCA_015471245.1 Laticauda colubrina | reverse complement strand
GTCCGTGAGGGTCTGGTTGACATAGGTGAGGAAGGGCTTGCAGTTGGTTCAGTGTGACATGGGCTTAACTTGTTTGATGATCCATTCATTTGTTTTCTTGTAATATTCTCAGGAATCCTCTCCAAGCAACTTCAAAAGCATCAGTACATCTTCAAGTTCCAACTTTCACTTTCATAGAAGGCCACAGAGAATACTGTGCCTTACTTGAGATAAAGATTCTTGTCTTTATCTGTCTATATATGTTAAAAGGAAATATTTAACCATTCATGCCTTAAAGGCAGGGAAAGGAACTAATGCAAATAAATAACTGGAGAAGACTTATAACTGTTGATCCTCAATTTTTTGGTGTATTTAGTTTCGTGTTAAATATCCATCAAATATTTTTGAATGTTTGCTTTTGTCTGGCTTCTATTTAATATACTGATTTAATACTCATTTGATAATTGCCTCCAATATTTGATTTTAAATACAGTTTGTCATTTAAATGAGCCTAATACATTACATCTATATTTTAATACCTGACAATATCAGTTAGCCAAATGAAACTATAATTAGCGTTTAACTGTATTTGCTCATTAACGTATAAAGTTCTGTAGTATGAGTATTTTCAAGAACTGGCTATTTTTATCAGAATGATGCAAGCAGAATTGCTTTTCAATCCTACTTATTTCTTATGTGTATGTGACATCACAATGCATAGACAAATGGGTCATGGCCTGCATCATGAAATTGTGAACAACAACACCCACCTGCCTGCCACGTCTTACCATGATACTATTCTTTTGACACATTTTCCCAATTTTTGAGAATTTGAAGTGATGGGAATTATTGTTTGATACTTTTGAAGAATGCCAGGTTGGGGAAAGTCCCAGAAAAATGCAGAATGAGAATCTTGATTGGGTATTATGTCCTGGAAGTTACCTAGAAAGGCCAAGTATTGGGAAACAAATGATAAATACTAGCCACCCACTCTTTTTCTGCTAAATCAACTTGCTGCTCTCCAATCAGAAAATGCTCATCTGCATTTTCTAATTATCAATACCACAAATAGTAAATGCATTAAAAAATTGAATAGTAGCTTTTTTTTGTAACTGTAGAGTAAGAGATAATTTTGTAACTGTACTTATATTTGCTGCATAGGAAATTGGAAGCTTTTTCTTTCTATTTCTTACTATTATTTCTTATTATTCTTTCTATTTTTTATCCTTTCTTTCTGCACATTTGCTTTATTTCTTCTTCCTTCCTATACCCTAATTTCTGAGGAATTGTTTGTTATCATTCTGACATTAGCTTTTTGTATTGTTTGTATTCTGCTTTCAATTTATACTGTACATTGTACAGTGTACAGTATACACTGTTGTGATGGAATTAGACAGCCTATACATGGAATGACTGACTGAATATTCTGCATGTTTGTATTTCCATTTCAAATGTACAGTTATTATATAGACAACATTCTTTGCACCTGTTAGGAATGATAATCACCTAACAGTTGGGTTGGCAATATATAAACCAGAATAGTCATTTAATACTGTTGTATCTTTAAGAGAATGCTGTAATTGTGATTGGCTGAGGTTCCTCCAATGACCATAAGATGGAGCCAGAAACCTGGTTTGTTTTCTTCTTGCATTTTCCCTCTTGCCTTTTGCCTGATCATCGTTCTGCTTGGATTGCTCTGAGTCTTGCAAACTGTTATCAAACTCCGTTTACTGAACTTTGTTTACAATACTGGACTTTGTTTTTGGATTATCCCTGGACTGATTATATTGAATACTACCTGTTTTGACCGTATGTATGATTTGAACTGTTTGTTCTTTGTTTGTTGACTTTGTTTACCCATTTATAGGAAGTAAAAACTACATTTTACTATTCAGTGTATCTGTATTCTGGTTGTGTGTTATTCCTCACCACTCTCACTACGTTTCCCTGAGTGCACTCATTCTCCTAATGGGGAATACCTCAACAGCACCAACAACCTTAAAAAAATTGTGTTGCCTCACTTTCTTACCCATTTCTTATTCTTCATTCTCTTCTTAAAACTAATTGTATTTTTATGCAAGACATTTCATAAAGGATGCACAGGATGGGAGTTTTATTTTTTATTTATTTTTTCAAAACACCCTGAATGATTTACTCTTCCTTCTCCTCTTTTATCCCCCCTCTCCAGTGATTCTGAAATGGAGGTTGCACTTTAAAATAAATAAATAAATAAATAAATATCAGCTGCCTGGTCAGAGGAGACAGTTTTATAATTGCATTTTAGTTATATTTGAATGCTTTTGTATTTTCTGCATGTAGGGTGATAAACTGAACATAGCACTTGGAACGCTGCCAGGGAGAATTGTAAAAAATGTGTAAAAGGCCTTGTGAAGGGAGAAAAGAAAAATAAAAAAAGAAGTGGGAGTTTTTAGAATACCATGCAGGGAAAAAAATAGAGAGAGCTTGTTCTGGATGAGCCAATCTTCGTGTAAGTTGTTGGAAATAGCTAACTCTAAGTACCTGCTAATCCATCTTTTTAAAAGCAGTCCACCTAAGGAAAACAAAAAAGCTTGGAATTAATGTTGGTGTTTAAAATTGGATATTGTTGGGGTATTTAAAAAAAAAAAAACCATGAAAGTCCAGTTGTAAACGTGTCTTGTTCAAAACATTTATTCCCCTAGACCATATGTGTGCATTGCCCTTATTTGTAATGGCAAGGTGTGATTGTTTCTATGATAATATAAATACATTGCAGTGCTAGAGTAGATTGATATATATGAATTATATTAAAATACCCATCTGATAAGTGTGAAACACTTGTTACAAAAACACTTATAAATAGAAGAGCCTGACATTATTTGTTTCTGTCTTGGTTTCCTGTTGTCACACATCACATAAAAATTATAAAAACAAAAATAGTTTCTGTTCTTCATGTATTATCATGTTTAGTGTTCCATTACCAGTCTAAGTAAACCTATTTCTTAATTCCTGCCCCCTTGAATTAGGAGAAACAGGAATAAGGGTGCTTAGTGCTCTCTGAGTTTGGTTGTTTTCTTGCAGATGTTTCATTACCCAAACTAAGTAGCATCATCAGTGCTTGCTTAATGCCATGCATATTTGCAAAGGTTTTGAAAACAAGTTAAATATCATCAGCTTATTAAAAATATATTTATTGCCAGAGTTCCCTCCTTGTAAGCACTGATGATGTTACCTAGTTTAGGTCATGAAACTGTTGTAAGAAAGCAGCCCAGCTCAGAGAACAGCAAGGACCTCTCATTTCAACCTTCAGCTAGAAGTATTCCCTCTTATTAGAAACAGGGATATATGAGTAACAACAGTAGCATTTACACATTTTAACTGTCCTTATGCTAAGAATCTCTTGAGTTTCTGTCAATCTGTTCTTTCTCTCATGAAGGACCTACACTATTATTTTCATTAAACAGAAATGAAATCCTATCATGGAACCTAATGTGGTAGCTGACTCTTACAGAGATTTTGGATACTATTAAAGAACGAAAGGAAATATTTTTGTATGTAGCATAAAAATAGATATTCCTTCACTGCCTTGCCCCAAATGCCAAGCTTTTCACGAACAAATCAAATTTTATGGGGATCCAACTTGTTCCTTTCTTGTGAATACAAGATTAGTAAACAAATACAGTTCTCTGTATGAAAGACAAATCCATAAGCAAAGCTGATTGTGAAAAAATTGGGGTAAAGGAGGTCACTGTAGAAGATATACACAGCTATTCTCTATGAGGCTCATGTATAAATTCCCACATCAGGTCTATTGTCACTGTTCAATGGAATTATATGGCTTAATCTTGAATCGGCTTCTTAAAAGTAGTGTTCCTTTCTGTTGGGTCAATAGCTTCGTGAGATGGTGTTTTAAAAGATGGAGAAGTGCCTAATAATGCTCTCACCTTTGGGAGGTTGGATCCAGTTACCACATTTGAATTTTTCATCTTTTATTTCTATGCATAGCTAATGCAAATTTGCCTTTGAGGAAGACACATCATTGCAGAGAATAAGCTATGCTCTCTCTGGGGAGGGAGGAGTGGGGTGGGGGAGAGAGCTATTAAATACTGAAGAAGATGGGATTATTAAACAAGATTCTCCCCAAACATACAGTGGTTTCTCTTGCATACAAGCAACCAGAGATACTGTTTCCTTTAAGTGAGACACATTTAATTAGGAACTGAAAGGATTCACTGCTTTGATACAGCTTTGCAGCCTTCCACAATTGCCTAGTCCCTCAATGAAGTACAAGGTGAGAGCTTGACCAAATCATTTAAACTGAGAGCAACTGGGATTTCTTTGGAAGCCAATTAGCAGCTTTGTTCTTCCTTCCTTGCACGCCAACCTTTCTTTAAAGCCGGACTCCTGTCATTAGAAGAGGCACTACTTTTGCCTAGGATAGAAACATTTGTATTTTCCTTTCTCTTTTCCCACAGATGAGTCCTTAGGGAGATATTTGGTGCCCTGAAATGACAGAACTTCTCAGCTAGATTTGCTTCTCCACAAATTGCCTGAGAGGTTGCCTGGCACCTACAAGTTTTAAAGTTCAAAATCTTTTAAAAGAACGTGTTCTTTCTTTTTCTCTCTGTTCCTCTAGCCCTCTCCTAAAAGTCAGCTTGGAATGGGCTTTATTCCCAGTTCTATACTTAAGGCAACCTTTTCCCTATGTCTAAATATTGTGCTATCAATTCAAGAGAAAAGGGCAGCAACAATTCCGCCCCCCCCCCCCGAACTGCCAGTCCCTCCTCACCCAGGGATGCTTTGTTCTCATTTATATCTTTCAGACTTAAAATGAGTCTGCTTAATACCTTTTGGGTCATTCTTCCAGTCTCCACTTTGTTCACTATTTTGGGAGTGTTTAAAAGCTCTACACCATTTCCACAGGGGGACTGGTGCCACTCTCTTCATACACAACATTTATTTTTGGCTTTTTCTTGAAAAGCTAAGTAGAGTCAAACTCATTTAGTACTTGGATGGGAGACTGATTCCCATTAATATAGACTAAGAAGTTTAAAAAAGCTTTTCTGGAAAAAGTCATTGACCACACAATCACTTCCACAGCGTGGCCAAGTAGTAGTGCACATGTCTACTAAATAAAATGCTTTATATGATTTTAATTGTTTTTATACTTTTCGAATTGTAAGCCAGCCAAAGTCACTGAGATGAGTAGCTGCAGAAACTGAATAAATAAATAAAGGTCCATGCAATTAGCATCAGTTGAGCTCAGCTTGAGTAAAGCTCTGTTCTTTGCACTCGTGAAAATGGCGTCTCTTCAATGCACTAGTTTCACTAACCAGGCCATTGCCTATTTAATAAAGAGGCATTAGGGTGAATTGCTGAAAGCACAAAAGTAATTTAAAGGGCTTTTCTTTAGCATTTTGCAGCTTTTGTCTTTATTACTTGTCCGCTGCAATGAAGCAAAGAGAAACATCATCTCCCTCTGCTAATCTAGATTTAAGAATCCAGATGTTGCCAAAGGGGGAGAGCTGTCTAAGGCGATTGACTGTGCAGCTGTTAGAAAAACCAACCAGTCTGCATTAAGTGACACAGGTAAAACTAGCTATCTGTATCATCTGTTGTGGGTATTGTTTTTTCAGACAGATGGCCAGATGTTACAGAAAGCTTCTTTTACTTGTAAGGATATAATAGAACAATTTAAGAAAAGTTTACTGGATTAGGCTGAGGACTGACCAAGTTCTGCATTCTGTGTCTTCCAATAGCCAACCAAAGATATTTAGAAAGTTCAGAAACATCAATTTTCCAACCTTGCTGCCCAGCTACATTTTTCTATATGCATTATGCAAATTAATGTTTTTTTTTATTATTCTGAATTCCTTCACATTTCATTGCAATATTTGGCTCCAAGGCCTAACACTTTGAGAAAGGAAGTAATGCATTCCCCAGTCCCTGCATGATTCGGAGTACCTTTCAGTTGTATCTTCCCATTAGTCTTCACATTAAACTAAAAAGGTTCCCAATTCTTTCATGTTTCCTCATAAGAGGCCGTTTAAAATTATTTAAATTGAACAGTTTTTCCTTCATCTTTTCCAGATCATCAGCGCATCTTTGAGATATAGTGAAAAGTGGTATGGTCACATCCTGAATTTTTATTATGGAATTATACTAACAACTTCATTTTCAGTCCTGTTTGCAATGGAATTCATTTAACAGCTGCCTTTTGCTAGGCTGGCAGAAAGCTTTTAAAAACTCAAACATTTGGATGCTAAGGATTGTTGAATATTGTTCATCTTCCATCCCATGGAGACATTATGCAGTTGTATTATTATGAGATGTGAAGTAACTATGTGTGGATTACCTATTATTGCCAAATAATTGCCTATCTGACCAGTATAAACCACCAAGCAGAACATATTACACTCCTGGGCTGCTAGAACTCAGCTTTACAAATCTGGATGGCTATGAAAAGGTAATAAAGAGTTAATTGGGTAACTTAGTCATAGTTTAATTAGAGCCCTCCTTAGAAGAGGTAACATATTAAAATGACATAAGTTGGCCAAGGTGTCACTGGAGATTTCCTGCAGTCTTTGAAACCAGTCTTTCTCCAAGTTGGCACTTTTCAGGTACATTCGTAGGAAAAGAGATGGCAGAACCTGGGGGTAGGGCAAAAAGGAGGATCAGTCTAGATTCCCTCATAGCCACAAGTGAATTATATTCAATTTACCTTGAATTATGTCAACCTTATCTAACTCCAAGCAAATGCTAAATATTAATTGGGAAGATTCCTGTGCATAGGCTTTTAGCAATAAAGTCCTCACATGGACCTGATCTTTTGTACCTGATACATTAGGGCTATATTTCCCAACTGCTGGAATTTGGAGCAGTACCATCAACAAGGATGTCCCTTAGGAATATGTCTAAGTCTCTTGTTAAACATTAGCAGCAGACTAATGGCTAGAGAGGTTGCTAGTGATATTACAGCAAGTAAGTAAGGTAGGGTTGCATATAGATAAGAACCTCTGAGAAGTCCCTTTAGCCACTTAGGGTTCCTTCACATTGTCTCCCTAACGTAGTAATCAATTCTGAAATGTTTGTTCCAACATACCTGGTGAAATGAGAAATGTTATATTAAACCCATTATTAAACCAAGAAACCAAGTACAGGAACTTTCTTGTCTTATTTCTCCCCCATCACCTACTAGCATTTGCACAGAAATTTGTCACACTTGTTACAAGAAATGGATGCTGATGTGTCCTTCAAACATGTAATGTAAAATTTGAAACAGGGGAAAACATATGAGTTTACCTTCTGATTCAGAAAATAGAGAAAATAGTTTAGCCATCCAAAATAAAGCACATCAGTGACAATAAATTGTATAAAAATGTATTGCAAGATCTGGAAACAAATGAGATCAGGTCACAACTTAAAGACAAAAACAAAGACACAAAAGGGGCCCCATCCATCTCACTCCAAGGCCTGGGAGAATAAATGGATCTTCAGGGCTATATAGAATGTCAACAGGGTGAGAGCCATATGGATTTTGGGGGAGGATCTCATTCTAAGGGCAGGCATTGCAACAGAGAAGGTATGCTTCCTGGATCCTAAAGATGACATTACTTATTGTAATTCAATGTTACCAAGCATCCACTAAGCAAACACTATGGGAGACAGGTGGTCCCTCAAATAATCTGGCCCTTGACATATAGAACTCTATAAATAATAACCATAACCTTGAATCATATTTAGAAACAGATTCATTTCATTGCTGCAGTTTAACGCTTTAAAGACACTCATTTCTGTTCTCACTGTTGTATTAACCTGCATTCTGCATGCAAATCTAAACCAAAACAAAAAGGAAATACAGATGGTTTGTAGGAAATATATGATGGTTTGTAGCAAGGTTTATCAATCTTCTGCAATATTTGCATATTAGAGAAGAGATGAAGAGAAGCAGCAGTGAAGAAGGCAAAGTGGGAACCTTTTGGATTTCAAATAAAAAGAAAATACAGCAGTTAATTTTTCATTTAAAACGTGAAAGAGGCAAGGAATATTGAATGTTTATCAGTGAGGACAGTGAAACAAAACTTGAGCTTGCAAGTTGAAAGACCATTAATTTTAGGATCCATGATGACCCCTTTCTATTCTTTTTCCAGTTTCCTGAAACAAAAGCAATATTGGATTTATTCCCTTCAGCTGAACGCAGAACATTAATAACCATTGGGTGGTGTTCAGTAATGACTGATTTGAAAGAAAGAGAATTCTTGCAATCTTCTACTCTCCACAGGGGATCCTCTTTCCTGCAGTTATCTCAGCAAAATCTGTCTTTAAAATGAATTTCAAAATCGTAATAAAACATCCCCATGCAGTAGTGTGCTGATATACATACAAGATATGAACTCATTTCTGCTGATTTGGTTACTGCGTTAAAAATAATGCTTTGTCTGGAGTGCAAAAATCCAGACAACCAGATGATGGCATCAAAGGGATACTGGAAGCTCTATCTCTTGGCTGCTATCTCATGATTGTACAATTTTTTGCATCTCATGTGTGGAAGGCCTAGTTAAAACTATAAGGTACCTTTTTCTCATTAACCTACACTCAGTACCCCATATTGACAAATTGAAAACAGAATTTTAGAAATGTCTGTAAAGTTATTAAAAAGAAAAAAAAGCTGAAATATCATATTGGCATAAGTATTCAGACCCTTCACTCCGTACTTTGTGGAAGCATCTTTGGCAGCAATTACAGCCTCAAGTCTTTTGGGGTATGATGCAACAAGTTTTGCACACCTAGATTGGGGGATTTTCTGCCATTCTTTCTTGCAAATCCTCTCAAGCGAAGATAGGTTGTCTGGTAACCATCAGTAAACAGCCATTTTCAGGTTCCTCCAGAGATGTTCAACAAGGTTCAAGTCAGGTCTCTAGCTGGCCCTCTCCAGGACTTTCAAAGAGTTGTCCCTAAGTGATTTTTGTGTTATCTTGGCTGTGTTCTTAGGATCAGTGTCATATTGGAAAGTGAACCTTTGGCCCAATCTGCAGTCCTGAGCATTGTGGAACAGGTATTCATTGTGGATATTCCTGTACTTTGCTCCATTCATCTTTCCCTCAACCCTGACCAGTCTTCCAGTCCCTACTGCTGAAAAACACCCCCATAGCCTGATGCTGCCACTACCATGCTTCACTATGGCATGATATTGGGCAGGGGATGAGTGGTGCCTGGTTTCCTGTAGACATAATGTTTAGAATTGAGGCCAAACAGTTTAGAATTGAGGCCAAACAATCTTGATTTCATCAGATCAGAGAATCTTGTTACTCATGATCTGAGATTCCTTCAGGTGCTTTTTTGCAAACTTCAAATGGACTTTCATGCATTTTGCACTGAGGAGAAGCTTCCATCTAGCCACTCTGCCATAAAGTCTAGCTCAATGGAGGGCTGCAGTGATGGTTGTCCTTCTAGAAATCTGACTCATATCTTCACAGGAACTTTGGAGCTCAGTCAGAGTGACCATCGGGTTCTTGGCCATCTCTCTTAGTAAGGCCCTTCTCCCCTTGCTGATTGCTCAGTTTGACTGGGCAACCAGCTCCTGGAAGGATCCTAGTTGTGCCAAATTTCTTCAATTTGAGAATTATGGAGGCCACTGTGCTCTTAGTAACCTTCATGCAGCAGACATTTTATTGTAGCTTTCCCCAGATCTGGGTCTTGCAATAATCCTGTGTCTGAGCTCTGAAGGCAGTTCCTTTGATCTCATGGCTTTTGCTCTACTCCAGTATGCATGATTCATTGTCATCTTTGAGGTTTTCTATAGAGAGGTGTGTGTCTTTCTAAATCCTGTCCAATCGATTTAATTTACCGCAGGTGAACTCCTATCAAGACATAGAAACATGTTAGCAACAATCAAGAGAAATGGGAGGCAGCAGAGCTATATATCACGTGTTTTTGCAAATGGTCTGAATATTTATGCCAGTGTGATCTTTCTGTGTGTTTTCTTCTTTTTAATAAATTAACAGATATTTCTAAATTTCTGTTTTCATTTTCTCGTTATGGGGTACTGAGTACAGATTATTGAGGAAAAAAATGAATTTCAACAAATCAGGCTGCTGTATAACAAAATTGACAAAAGTGAAAGGGGACTGAATACTTTCTGAATGCACTATATTTCAGGGACTGTTTGGCACTGGAAGCTAGATCTGATGCAATCTGGAAATATTGAGATATTGAAAGAGATGGGCGGGCTAGAAACATGAAATATAAGTCAACAAACAGACAAATTTTATTATTAACTCTGATTTGAAAAGTAAATTTGGAAAAGAAAACTGATAGACACAAAACACCAAGAAAAGAAACAAAAATGGCTTTCTTTAATCTACTTAATGATATTTTCTAAAATGCTCAAAGGAACTTTTCTGTCCTTTCTTCTCTTTCCCTTTCCTTTCCTTCTTCCCTTTCCTTTCCTCCTTTCCTTTCCTTTCCTTCTTTCTATTTCTTTCTGTTATTTTTTATCTTCCTTATTTATTTACCTTTTTTAAAAAACTAATGTATAAACATATTAATGTATTTATTATGATATTAAATTATATCACACTATAAATACTATATTTTTGTTTTTAATAACCTCCCCTTCTTCAATAGTTACAGTTTTATAGGGTATTTATAAGCACCTTTATAGAATATTTGTGGATTTCAAGTTGTCCACCCAAAATTACAATAACCCAAAGAAATGTTTCACTTTCCCCTTTTAACACAGATTTCTGGATACATTGGCTACTCTCACTTCCACGAGCAATTCTGTGTATGGAATCTATGACTTGAATTGAGAATTCCTTCCATGAAAAATGTGTGCTTGATCATTGACCATGGTCCTCACATAATATGCATTACAGATGCATTCCCAGGAATAGTCAATGGAGGAGGGAGGAATGACAAATAACTTGGCATGCCAGTACAAAAGGGCATCATTCTCATCATGAGAGCATAATGTTGCTTTCATCATTTTGATGAAAGTCTGCAGTCACATGTATACTTCTGAAGGCTTAAGGCCCTGTCACACTGGCGGATGGATGCAAAACGTTTGTAAAAAGGGCACAGCGGACGAGAAAAATGTTCCATCCATTGTTCTCCGCCCTCAAAAGGGGCAAAAATTTGCATAACCAGAGCGGATAACATGGAAAGGAACGGACGGCGGGAGGACGCAGGGCAGATGGAAAGCGGATGCTCCATGGAAGCCTAGCGGATGGAAGTGAATGGGAGCGGATGGCACATCTGCAAGGCTTCCAGGGGAGCGCAGCAAAGCGGACACGGAACGGAAAGAGCAGATGCAGAGCGGACACCGAGTGGATGAAGCGGATGCACAGCGGATGCCGAGCGGATGAAGCAGATGCAGAGCGGAAGCCTAGCGGGTGCCTAGTGGAAGCCTAGCGGATGACTAGCAGATGACTAGCGGATGCCTACCATTCACTGCGCATGCAGGGAGGATGCATTGCGTCAGCCCCGCGGAGATAAAGGGAGGCAGCTCCCAAGCAGGTCACCAGGAAAGACCTGCTTCCAGACACACCGACTGCCTTGACAGCCTGCCCGCCTTGCCAGCCTGCCTGCCTGCCTTGCTGCCTGCCTTCCTGCCAGCCTCCCTGCCAGCCTTGCTGTCTGCCTGCCTGCCAGCCTGCCTGCCAGCCTTGCTGCCTGCCTGCCTGCCTGCCTGCCAGCCTTGCTGCCTGCCTGCCTGCCAGCCTTGCTGCCTGCCTGCCTGCCAGCTTTGCTGCCAGCCTTCCTGCCAGCCTTGCTGCCTGCCTTCCTGCCAGCCTTCCTGCCAGCCTGCCTGCAAGCCAGCCTTGCTGCCAGCCAGCAACCCCACAACCATGGGGAAGAAGAGAAAACCTCAGCCATCTGCTGCCAGCTCTGGCAAGAGGGACAGGGCCACCCTCCCACCCCCTGGCCCTCACTCTGCTTCTGCTGGGGCTTCTGTAGCACGGGCTCGCTCTTCTGGGACTGGGGCTTCTGCTGCTTCTGCTTCTGGAGGAGCTGCTGCTTCTGCTTATGGCAGTGGTGCTTCTGCTCGTGCTTACTCTGCTGATGCTGCTTATGGCGGTGGTGCTTCTGCTGATGCTTACTCTGCTGAAGCTGCTCCTCATCCTGCTGGTCCTGCTTGTCCTGCTGGTTCTGCTCATGCTCCTGGTCTTGCTCATCCTGCTGGTCCTGCTCGTGCTCCTGGTCCTGCTGGTGCTCCTAGTCCTGCTGGCGCTGCTGGTGCTTACTCTGCTGCTGATGATCCTGGTCCTGCTGGTGCTGCTGGCGCTGCTGCTGCTGCTGATCCTGGTCCTGCTGGTGCTGCTGCTGGTGGTGGTGTGGAGGTGCAGCCCCTACAACCTGGAAGCCTCTCTGATGAGGGCCCATGTGGTCCTGCCAAAGGGAGGAAGAGGCATAAGCGAGAACGGGAGAGGAGGCAATACTCCATTGAGGAGGAACATGAGGATGAGGTGCTGGAGTGGCTGAGAAAGAATGAGTATCTATGGCGGAAGGGACACAGCCTCTACAGGGACACCAAAAGGAAGCAGGCTGCTTGGAGAGAGAAGGCGGAGAGCCTGGGGTACACTTTGGAGGTGCTCCTCGGCTGGTGGAAACACATGCACACCTGGTATGGGAAGCTGCACCTCAAGAAATCTGGCCAGGCCGTGGTCAAGCTGACGGACAGAGAGACCTATGTCATGGCCAAGTGCAGCTTCCTGGAGGGTGAGATCCGCCACCGAGGAGCAGCCCCTCTCACAACCCTCTCTCTCAGGCAGCCTGCTGAGAGCCAGTCCTCTTCTGGCCGAGAGTCAGCTCCTGTCTCCAGGCAGGTTTCTGTGGAGCGTCCCACAGTGGAGAACCCCCCCACAGCTGTTCTAACCATGGCGGAGTGCGTGGAGGACACCCTGACGCAGTGGGAGAAAGGAGACGGCACTTCTACCATAGTCCAACCCGCATCCACCCCCAGCTCCACCTCCACAGAAAGGCAGAGAGCCAGACAGGAGGGACAGAGCCACACTGTCCTGCGGGAGATAAGAGACACCATCAGGAGCAGCATAGATATTCTCTCTCAACTGGTACACACCGACTCCTCATCCTCCAAATGCAAGCCCTTCCTCACCTATGTGAACCAGACCCTCGTGGACATGGCAGAACCCCAGTACCAGGTGGTGAAGGACAGGATCACTGAGCTGCTTCACAACCCTCCAGATCCAGAGGAATCTGCTCCCACCCAGTCCAGGTCTGCTCCTCCACCCCAGGTGATGTCCCTCCCATTCCAAGGCTTTCCACAGGCCCTCACCTACCAGGGCTACGGCTACCAGGAGGTCCAGCAGCATAGGCAGCAGCCCTTCCCAGCCCAGGCACAGAGTCATCGGGCGACACCATTGCCACCGGTTCTGATGCCACCCACGCCAATGATCCCACCCACGCCACTGATGCCACCGACACCACCAATGCCACCAACACCAGTCCTCACCCAGCTGCAGACCAGACAGCCCCACTACACTGGTCCTTCCTCCACCCCACAGCCAAGCCCGGCCTCAGTACATCTGTCGTTGGTACTGGGGCTGACACCCCAAGGCATGGAGGAAGGAGCTCTCAACATCACGGGTCTGAGCCAGCTGTCTGAGAGCTTCCTCAACACACCGTCCCCTGTTGTCCTCTTGGGGCCAGGCACCCCAGTGGCGCTTCAGACCAGCACTCCAGCAGCAGCCACCTCCACAGCACCTGGACCCTTCACCCCTGAGACTGGGCACACCTCTGAGTGAAAGAGAAGAGTGCCAAAGACTGGGTGGCTACCTGTAGACTTTATTTGGACACTTGACTTGGGTAATTTTTCTTTTACAGCTTGTTATTAATAAAGATTATCTTTGCTTCACACACTTGCTTCATTTATTTTTGTTAATAAAGTCTTGGTGGAAACTTTTAGAAATGGTTTAAGCCTTTGCATGCTTGTGGGATGGATTAAGATAGCAGTGGGATGGGCAGGGATACCTTTGGGATGGGTTAAGGTAGCTGTAGGATGGGTTGAGATAGCAGTGGGATGGGCAGGGATACCTGTGGGATGGGTTAGGATACCTGTGGAATGGGTAAAGATAGCTGTGGGGTAGATAAACCTCCAGTGCAAGCATAGTGGGACTGTATGGTCCACCCTCCCAGCTGCCACACATATGGCCCTTTATTATCAATAATAATGTAATCAATCATCCACACATGTCAACATAAACACAACTCTTTATTAAATACCCTTTTCATTGTAGGCCCACCCAACGTACTTGGCCCAATCTTATCAGTGTGATGAGACAGGCTGAAGGAAGCATCCATTTATCATATATCATCCTGTCTTGCCACTCCCCTGCTCCAGGAGTTGCACCAGTGTTTCAGGAGGTTGCGCTGCTTCTTCCCTTCATGTGAGGCTCTGTTGGGGCCTTGCACATCCTCAGTGTCTATCAGGTTTCGCCCTTGCCTCCATTCCCCAGGCTCCATGTCCCCATTGCCTTGTTGGAGGTCCACGAGCTTGTTCTGCAAGACTGGGTAGCAGGTGCGCAATGAGATTGTGCAGGATTCAGCAAGCTTCCACGATCCTCCTCATGGTCTCTGGGCGATGCTGCATGGTGGTGAGAAGTACCTTGAACCTGTTGGCCAGGATGCCAAAGGCGTTCTCCAACACCCACCTTGCCCTGGACAGCCTGTAGTTGAAGATCCTCTCTTCATGGGTGAGGCATTTGGAGGTGTAGGGCTTCATGAGGTAGGTTCTGAGGGAGAAGGTGTCATCTCCCACGATGAAGTAGTGCACATCTTGCGTGTCGTTGGGCAGGGGTTCTGGATCTGGGAAGCCCATGATGAGGTTGCGTTCCAGCCCCTCCTTGAGGTGACTGGCGTTGTATACCTGGGCATCTGAAGCTGACCCGTTGCCTGAAGCATCTGAAGCATCAATGTACATGAACTTGTAGTCAGCATCGACCATGGAGAAGAGGATGATGCTGAAGAAGCCCTTGTAGTTTAAATAAGTGGACCCCGACTTGGCTGGAGCTTTGCAGGCCATGTGCTTGCCATCTATGGCTCCAACGGTGTGGGGGAAGTTCCACTTCTGATACCACTGCTCTGCAACTTTCTTCCATCCTTCTTCAGTGGAGGGCACTCCAGGTATTCTTCAATGATGGCCTGCACCACTTTTCTGACCACAATGCTGATGGTGTTGTGTGGCACCCTCCAGCTGTACTGCATGCTCCTGTAGGTGGTCCCTGAGGCCAGGTGGCACAGAGTCAGGGCTGCTGGTCTGAAAGTGAGATCCAGGTGAGTTGCTCCCCCTTTTTATAGGAAATATAGGTTTTCCCCTATGTGTCCTTTTGCATCCTCTAGGCATCCTCTAGACATCCTTAATATCCGAGATAGGTCCCATCTGCAAATATTTTTTCCATTTTAAATGCTTTCTTTGCGAGCTGCATCCGCTTTCATCCTTTCTCCGTCCGTTCAACTAATGCTGCGTGTCCGTTCCACGTCCATTCCGTATCTGTTCTGCTTCCTCCCCGTGTCCGCTTTCTGCTGGAGTGGATTTGAGTTGCGCGGATGCGCAGCGGATGCCTAGCGGATGTAGCAGACACGTAACAGATGACGATGGATGCAGAACGGATGTTCCCCGTATGCCTAGTGGATGCAGAATGGACGTGTTGGATACATTTTCCGCTCAAAAAGTTTTGAGCAGCTCAAAACCTTTTGAGCGGATGAAATGTCAGTCGGCGGATGCTGGAGAGAGGAAGAAAAACGGACGCAGTGAGTACAAAACGGAAGCATCACGTTAACCAACAGATGGCAAGTGTTTTTCTCTGTTTTACATCCTCTTTCCATCCGTTGGTGCAGTGTGACATGGGCTTTAGCTACTTTTCATCAATGCAAAAGAATGCTTTGAAGGGTTGTGGAACCATTGTTCTACTTTTAATAACCATGGTGTCAGGGGTCCAACAAATCCACCCCCATTCAAATCATAAGTCTCTAACCACATCTCTCAGAGTAAAAAAAAAATGATTAGGAGTGGCCATGTTGGTACTCCTAAAAATGTTCATTTCCCCTTTGACCCTTTCTGCTAGCAACTAAAAAGATCAAAGGAGTATTTTTAAGTACACCAACATGCCTACCATCCCTGTCCTATTGTTTCTTTTATTTTTCTTGTATGTACCCATTTCATGTATTCATGTATTCATTGTACTTATACCTATTATCTTGTAAGTGATTGACAAATCAAATAAATAAAAATAAATAAATAAATAAATAATTTTTTAAAAAATTGACACATGGGGGTGTCCTAAAGGTGCTTTTTTCAAGAAGCAACTGGACTTTCTGGGTTTTTTTTGAAGACATTTCACTTGCCATCCAAGAAGTTTCTTCACCTCTGCTGAAGAAGCTTTTTGGATAAGAAGCAAAATGTCTTCAAAGAAAAAACAGAAAGTCCAGTTGACCCTTGAAAAATGCACCTTTGGAACAACCATGACCTGGATGACTGAGAATCTCCATAGACAACCATGGCAGTCCAATGACACCATTTTTAAGCAAAGTTCTCCCAACTCTCAAATTTAGCCTAGCCCATTAGCTTTTTAAATGCTATCAATAATGAAGATCAAGATCATTTAAGTCTGTATTAGTTGGAGACGTTTACAGCTATGATTATCATCATCAGAGTTTAACTGGAGAGAAAGAAGAAAGTAAAGTACCCCAGGTAATATACAATGAAGAAACAGTTAATTTATCCCACTTGGTGGAGGTATCACAAAGGCCTTAGGAAAAATATCCAAATGCCATTAAGCCTTTATAATCAGAAAGATCAAAAGCCATGGCATTCCCTGTGGCACTATGGAAGCAAACATTAGAATTTGAAGAGGCAAGACAGGAGGTGTATTGATGCTTTCAAGCTTTATTGTTGGGGAAGATTCCTGAGGATATTGTGAACAACCAAGGAAGCAAAGGAAAGAGAAGAAGATGACCAGCAGCAAGGTGGATGGATTCAATTACAGTGGTGATGAGCGCATCATAAGAAAAGTTGAAAAATCAGGCTTCGGGACACATCACCAGGGAGAAAATCTATTTATGTGACTGATAAGAATTGACAATGACTTGATGCCATGTCATCATCATTATCATGTCAATACTGCTGTTATTTAATAGCCAGTGAGGTTGAATTAGAACCAGGGACAGTTGAACTGAAGTTCATTTTAGCCAGAAAAGTTCACACTGGGCCAGTCATTATCTCTAGCCTGAGGCATTTTACAGGTTTTTTGTTGCTGTGGGGAAACAGGGAAGTATGGAGCAACAGTGACTCCTGGAGGAAAGTAGTACATACATCTATTTCATAAATGAATAAATTGGAGTCTTATAACTGGGACTGGAGTCATTGTCCTCAACTGTTTCTTCTAAGCTCCTCTTCTTCTCTTATAAAGCCTTAGTCTTGCAATGCTCTGATTTCTTTCCTTTCCTTCTGTTTTAAACCAGCATGCTTTTCCCACAGGTACTGTCAGATGCTAATAAAATCTTTAATTAATTCCATTTCTAATAGGCTCACATATTTCTATCACTCATTCACAATTTGAATCAGGTCTCTTTGGGAGGTTCTACTACTTTCATTTCACTTTGCTCCCTAACTCTGATTTATTGGGAGCTTGGCTAAGATAGGCAGCAAATCTTCAGATAAAAGTAGAACTGGGACGAGAACAATCATTAATATAGGTTAGTTTATTTTTCCCCCAGGAAATAAGACAGGGAGTGAGCATAACCCAAAAATTCCATCACATTACAAATCCCCCAAGAACTCTTGAGATTACAGACAATTTGCTTGATTAGGTTGCACTGATTTGAGGTATTAGAGTGAGACAAATCAGTCTTAACAAATGTTAAATCAAAAATGATAGAAAAGAAATCTTGGTAATATGAAATGATTTTTCTAAAATCAAAACATCTGCAGGATGCTTAATTTATAATAAACCAATAGGCTCCAAATATGTCTTGTCTCATTATCCACTTTGATGGTTAGTTATAAGATGGTACTCTCTAATAAAGTAATTAATTTTAAAACAGCAAATCATATTTTACATGATTTTTGCCATTGCCTAAAATGCTTCATGGTAAATGCATAATCTTGAAGTTTCCCACTATTAGAGTCAAAATGTTGTGAAAGTGTGATAATGTTCCCCCTTAAGCCCATGTTACACTGCACCAACGGATGCAAAGAGGATGTAAAATGGACAAAAAAGCTTGCCATCCGTTGGTTAACGCGATGTACTCACTGCCTCCGTTTTGCTTCCTCTCTATCCATCCAGCATCCGTTTATTGATGTTTCATCCGCTCAGAAAGTTTTGAGCTGCCCAAAACTTTTGAGCAGAAAATGTATCCAATGCATCCGTTCTGTATCCTCTAGGCATACGGGGGACATCCATTCTGCATCCATTACGCATCTGCTATATCTGCTAGGCATCCGCTGTGCATCCGCACAACTCAAATCCGTTCCAGCAGTAAACGGACGCAGGGAGGAAGCAGAACGGACGCGCAGCGTTAGTAGCACGGATGGAGAAAGGATGAAAGCGGATGCAGCTCATCCGCTCTGCATCCGCTCTGTATCCTCTCTGCATCCTCTACGCATCCGCTCTGCATCCTCTACTCATCCTCTACACATCCTCTACGCATCCTCTACGCATCCTCTACGCATCTTCTATACATCCACTCTGCATCCTCTATACATCCGCTCTGCGTCCTCCCCACATCCGTTCCTTTCCATGTTATCCGCTCTGCTTATGCAAATTTTTGCCCCTTTTGAGAGCGGATAACAACGGATGGAACATTTTGCTCGTCCGTTGTGTCCTTTTTGCATCCGTTGGGCAGTGTGACATGGCCTTTAAGGAAGCAATCTATAAGCTATAGGATTATAGAATAACAGAGTTGGAAGGGAACTTGGAGGTTTTTTAGACCAACCTCTGCTCAAGCAGGAGACCCTATATCACTTCAGACAACTGGTTTGTCCAAAGTCTTCCTAAAAACTTCCAATGATGGAGCACCCAGAACTTCTGAAGGGAAGCTGCTCCAATGATTAATTGTTCTAACTGTCAGGAAATTTTTCCTTAGTTCTGGGTTGGTTCTTTCCTTGATTAGTTTTCATTCATTGTTTCTTGTTCTGCCTTCAGGTGCTTCGAAGAATAGGTTGACCCCCTCTTCTTTGTGATGGCCCCTTAGATATTGAAAGAAATCCAGTAGGATTACCCTGCATCTACAGTATATCACTATGGCTGTTAGAAATAGAAGCAGGTCATTTGAGATGAAGTGAATGGCTCTATAAACCCAAAAAGAATATTATTATTAAAAGGCAAATTCTGTATTGGCACGATAATGTGATTATTCCCAAGGTCACAGCGTCAATCCTGAAGCTGACCTGACCAAAGCCAGTTTTGACCATTTCAGTGTTGCCACACTGGAGTTGAGGGACAGGGAAGGAGATTTGAGATAGAGGGGATTCCATAGTCAAAACAAAATATTTTCTCTTAGGAATAAAGGACATTCTTACACCTGGTCGGAGGAAGGCGGAGTGATGCTACCCGGTTGCCAGACCTCACCATGATTGGACTATGTGACTGATTGTTGAGAAACTGGGGAAAAAATACTTTTAATTAGGTGAAAACTGCAGGAGTCTTCAGAGTCAGTTTCACCAGATATGTACCAATAGGATATTTCCAATAAAGCTATTCTTTGAGGAATTTACCTGCCTTGGTGTTTTGCTTGATATGGATTTATTACTTGGAACCCTGACACCCAGTTTTAATTCCTCAGAGATCATCATAGTCTCCTTTGATATATAACCCAGGCAGTGGTGGTATGCTACTGGTTCAGCCCAGTTCAACCAAACCAGTACTAAAAATCACTACTGGTTCGGTGGAACTAGTAGTTTAAAAAAGCCTCTGATCAGCTGAGAGGAGGGGGAAAAAAGCCTCCAACAATCAGCTGAGAGGATAAAAGGATGAAAAGTGCATGGGAGGATGGGAGGTCACTCCTAGTTTTTTGTTTCTTCATCCTCTCAGCTGATAAGCTTGTTAGGTGTGTGTGTGTTAGGTGTGCCCACATGCTCAATCACCCACCAGACTGGTAGCGATTAAGGGATCCCACTACTGAATCCAGGCTTGGATCCTAAAAGTGCTTTTCTAAAGGCAACTGGACTTTCTTGGATTTTTCCCTTGAAAGTGTTTTGCTTCTTATCCAATAAACTTCTTTAGCTCTGAAGACATGACCTGGATGATTGAGAATTATAGACATCCAGTCTTGGGTCATATAGCATATACTTTGCATCCCAAAATACCAAACGCTGTTCCTTTCTACAAATGTTTCAATGTTTACCACGCTGTATAAACAGTACTGAGCTCAATAAATCAATAGTGTGAATAAATCAAAGGTAGCTTCTTACACCTTCAAGTTACATCACAGAGTTCAGATATTAAATGGACCAACAAGGCCTACCAAAATGGAGTTTGCCACAGCACTGATGGCAGAATTGAATAGTCATTTTCACTAATAGTTGTCTTCCCTAACCCTTCTAGTCCAAAAATCCAAGCAACTTCTTGCCCTTCTCCACCTCCACATATTTATGGAAGAAATGAATCTGAAAAAGAATATGGGCTTTTTTCCCCAAGTTACATAGGGAATCAAAAAGCTACATTTTAAAAATAATGCCTTGCTGAGGCCATTATGCAGCTTGGAAAAATTGTGTGTAAAATCTCCATACTTTAGAAAAAGCTGTAAACGAAAGTTTTGATGGAACAGAATTTTCCTCCTATCAGGAGAGAAAGCAGCCTGGATTTTATACTAATCTATACAATGCTAGATATTATTCATCAATTTTTCTTTGCCCTCTGGCACTGCCAGTGCAAGAATGAAAGAGAAGATGTTAAATGAGTGGTTATACTATTAGGTTGATTTTCCCAAAATGGGCTACGATTGGTTTATATTTTTGCATCGCTCATCTGTCCTCTATGGCTAAATCCAAGGAGGAAACATCCATCAGTTTTATTTTCCTTTAAAACTGGTGAGCTTTCTTGCAATGCTGTTGGTTTTGTGGACAGAAACTTATCTTATACTGCATACCATAAGATACCGTATCCTGCTTTTGTCCCTAGATTGTCAGGAATTCATACATATAGCAATCATTATTATAAATAAATTTGCCTATTATTGTTGCATTCATGATTTTATCAACAGCACAATATGCTTTGATGAAAGTTGCAATTTTGCATAGGAATCATCTATCCAAACTCACTGATCCAAATTTCTGCAGAGTAATACTGTCTATAACAATATTACAGCTTATAGACAGTATATGTACAGCTATAGAGGCATTGGACAAGATTATAATTGAGTATATCTCACCAGTTATTAGATTGCCATATATAGTGCATTATAGTGGAGTTGTCTTACTCTTCAGGATAGTAGGGTTAATCTCTTAGCTTGCAAATGATTCCTATTCTTGGGCAGAACTACAGGAAATAAATATTAATAAATATTGTCACATATTTCTAGGGCTGGTGGAATACTGAGTGTTACAGTTTGACATATAATCCCATATGATCTCATAAAATTTGACAACACACTGAACTGCAGAAACAAATAGCTCAGTTAAGTAAAGGTGAGTTCCGAATGGTAGCCCTTCAGGCTTTATTTATATAATTGATTTAATGAAGGTACTGAACAGGTGGGAAAGAACTAAAGCCAAAGGGGAATATCAGGATCAGGCTAGGTCCTGTATTAAGGAATAATACATTTGTGCTATGTTAGATAAGAAATAGTCCATTTTCAAAGAACCTGTCAGCTGTTGGCTTCTAGTTTAGACATGAATAAAAACTAACTTTAAGGGCAGTGCAATCAGTACTGCGGACATCAGAGAAAGCTCAGAGCAGCAGGATTTAAAATGACGTAAGGCTTATTTGATCATTTTCAACACTGCAATTTCCCCCTGACTGCAATTTCATAAGTCAGCCTTTCTGAAGGAAGATCAATGGCAAAGCCCTGGCATGTTTGTGTACAGGAGAAATCTTCACCCGGGAAGAACTGATTAGATGCTGTTTATAATGAACTTTCTGTTCTTGGAAATAGAACGCTATAAACTACTGATTTAAATCTGAGAGACAAATCTCAAAAGCATATACTGATTCCTACTTTATTTAAAATCAGAAGGACATTGAGGGTTTATGACAAAAATACCCAAAACTTGATTTACCTCAGCAAAATTGATACAAGCTCCCTTTCAAAACAAAACAGCATGTATTAAATGCAAATGTTGTACACCTTTATTACCATATTCCTTAGCAAAAATGTGACTGTTCATTCACATAGATTCCATAAACAGGTTTGAAGGCTCTCATGTGAATGGACCAGAATTCTGCTACATTTGCAGGTTAATTCAATATCAAGAGAACCAGCTGTTCCCTAAGTTTTCTCAGGCTGGCTGATCCTACTGGGACAGGCTATAATGATATTCAGATATTCTATTTACCAGCACTTTGTAAGTTGTCCTCGAGTTAACTTCCATATATAATGTGAGACACAAAACCATCCTATCACTTCCATTAGTGCATTGGGTGGGTCTAAATTTTAATGGATCTCTTTCCAACTGCATAAAAAAATTAATGATGTCTTTGTTCCTAAAAGCCTCATGAGGTAATTCTACAAAATCCCCAAAATTCATGATTGCTCTGCAACACCTGAATATAAATTGAATAAATAAGTAGTTGGTTAACTATGTCAGTCACTGTGTGTATTCATTTTTAGATGTTTTTAATTGTTTTAACTCTTTTATGATTTTAGAATTATAAGTCACCCAGAGTGACTTGGCTGAGATGGCCAGCTATACAAATTGAATAAATAAATAAAACAAACTTCTTGGAGGTACAAGCTTTTGTTTTGTAAGCTTACACTTTTGGCAAAAAAGTCATAAATCTTAAACTTTCAATATTCTTATCTGCTATAACAGAAACCAACCAGGTTTACATACAGTTTTCATTCGCACAAATACAAATTCCATTTCATGTCCACATTGAATAAACATTTTCAGAATTTTCATGAACAATTTAAAATGAAAGTACAACTATTTCCCTAAAATTACCCAAATATAATTAATTACATTATGTGGGTTATTTACTCATGAAGTTCCATGTCTAAAAGAGAGCCTCAATCTTTATGAATGTCTGTCATTGTCAAGAATGTCTCAAAAAGATGAATTTATGGGAGGCAAGCTCAGTTCTCCAGGTTTTAAAACTCCAGCTATAAAGAAGTTTTGCGGCCGTATCTTAAACAATCTCCCTGCAATGAGGTTTGCAGCCATCGTGGAACTTGACTTTAAACAACTTGGTTAAACTAGGTTAAATATTGGAGTACAGAGGTGAAAGTGAGTAAGTTGTAGTGATGGATGAGAAACTAATGCTAAAGAGAAGGTGAATTTACTAATGAGTTGCTTATTAACACTTTTTATTAAAATCTTCATTTCCCCCTCCCCTATTTTTTAGAAAAATGTTTTGCAAATGGGAAACTTTTGCACAGACATAAATCATGGAGCTCCTGGATAGAAGCAAAGACAGGTTTCCATGGAAACAAGATCTATGCTCCAAAGAGGAGATGCCCTTTGTTATGTATCTTTGTGATATTTCTTTCCAGACATGTCACTGGCAATTACCCACAGAAGTAAAGCTCAAATTGTAGCATAGCCCAGCAGATCCGCCTTACATTATTTTCTGTAATTAATGGGATTATTGAATTTCCATGCTAATAAACCATGGCAAGGAGTCTGAAAATAAGTCTTCCTTTTTCTCCTCCTTCCCTTCCGCCCCCACCTGGTCCTATGAAGTCATTCCTTCCTCTCACCTCCTTGCCACCTCCTTGCTTCCAAATCCTTATAAAGGACGAGGCTTCACTTAGAGCTTGATGGATCATTTTTTGACAGGCCTCCATCTATTCTTGTTCCCCATTCCCTCCCCCACACTCCCAGCACATAGATATGCATCTGCTTGTGACCATCCCACTACCAAGATTTTTTTCAATACTGCTTCCTTCTTTGTATGCAATCTTCAGCTTTCCTGGAATACAAGCAGATTGTATTAGCCAGATAACGTTGTAATGACAAGAGCTCCCAGCCTGTAAGTCATGGTTTCCCTATCATCAGGATATCATCTCAGTGCTAGAAAGTATGACTTGCATATATCATCTTAGATTGCTGATAGGGTAATTTAGGAAGCACCATTTCTTGTTGTTAGTCACAAAGTCATGTCTATCCCATGACAGCTCCATGGACAATGTTCCTCTAGGCCTTCCTGTTCTCTACCATCCCCCAGAGCCCATTTAAGTTCACATCGACTGCTTCAGTGACTCCATCCAGCCACCTCATTCTCTGTCATCCACTTCTTCTATTGCCCTCAATCATTACATATGGTTGCAAAGAACTGTAGGGTGCTTAAATTTTTATTGTTTTGTTCTATGACAGTGATAAGGATCAGTGAGTCTCTAGAAAAGAAATATATATATATTTCTCTGAGCACTGAATCAAGAACAAGGATAGGTAACCTGAAAGCCAAAGGCAGCATATGATTCTCAACTGCTTTTGCTTGTTGGTGCCTCTTCCAACCACAATTTCTGAAAAACCTATTGTTTTAGTAGAAAGGGTATTGTATGACTTAAAATAAATGTTAAAGAGTTTTTAAAAAGAAAGAAACGTACATTTCCCCATTCCATCCCAAACACAGGGAAAACTGAAAATTCTGCCCTTCCTCTAGGTAAGACCTATTTTTTACAAATTGCATTATTATCCTTCCCATTGTAGATCTCAGTCTTCACATAAATGTGCATCTTCATGGTCATCAAAGGTTTTCCCATCTCTGCTCTAAAACAGCTAGGAAGAACTATCACAGGAAAACATAATATTTGTTAAACAAATATGAAGAAGTAAAGTAATACTTTATTTCAGAAATTAAGTAACTCTAGAATAGAGGTGTCAAACTCAATTTCATTGAGGGCTATATCAAGGTTGTGTTTGACCTTGAGGGGCTGGAGTGGTACCATGGCCAGGGTGGGTGTGGCCAGCTCAACATCACTCATGTCGGGGATTCCTGGGGTGGCCCAAGTGCTCTTCCAGAGAAAATGGGGCTCCCAAACTCTGTTTTCAGCTGCAATGGCCTCCTGCACCCTCTGCCAATGAAAATGGAACTCAGGAGGGTCACACACACACAAGCTCCATTTTCACTGGCAGAGGAAGCTGGCTGGTCCTTCACTGTTTCCAGGGCAGGCCCACAGGCAAGATTTAAAGGCCGTGTCACACTGCCCAACTGATGCAAAGAGGACACAACGGAAGAGAAAAATGTTCCTTCCGTTGTATCCGCGCTCAAAAGGGGTGAAAATTTGCATAATTGGAGCAGATGAAATGGACGCGGGGAGGACGCAGGGAGGATGCAAAGCAGATGCGGAACGGAAGCCCAGTGGATGCAGAATGATGGCGCGTTTGCAGGGCTTTGGGGGGGGTCTCAGGAGAGAGGACGCAGAATGGAAAAAACGGATACTGAACGGATGCACAGCGGAAGCCAAGCGGATGCACAGCAGAAGCAGAACGGATGCCGCGCGTTAATTGCGCATGCGGGAGGGATGCATTGCGCAAGTCCCCCGGATATAAAGGGAAGCAGCTCGCACGTGGCCAGCATTCCGAGGGAAGACCTGCTGCTGGACACTTTGAGTTCCTTGCCTGCCCTGCCTGCATGCCTGCCTCCAAGCCTGCCTCCAAGCCTGCCTCCCAGCCTGCCTCCCAGCCTCCTGGGCAGCCTCCTTGCCAGCCTGCCTTCCAGCCTCCATTCCAGCCTTGCTGGAAGCCTGCATTCCAGCCTCCCTGCCAGCCTTGCTGCCAGCCTGCCTTCCCGCCTCCTGGGCAGCCTCCTTGCCAGCCTGCCTTCCAGCCTCCCTGCCAGCCTGCCTTCCAGCCTCCCTGCCAGCATTGCTGCCAGCCTGCCTTCCAGCCTCCCTGCCAGCCAGTCTGCCTGCCAGCCTTGGTGCCTGCTTTCCTGCCAGCCTTCCTGCCAGGCTTCCTAACAGGCTTCCTGCCAGCCTTCCTGCCAGCCTTACTGCCAGCCTTGGTGCCTGCCAGCCTTCCTGCCAGCCTCCCTGCCAGCCAGCAACCCCACAACCATGGGGAAGAAGCAAAAGGCTCAGCAACCTGCCGCCATCCCTGGCAAAAGGGACAGGGCCACCCTCCCGCCCCATGTCCGTGACTCTGCTTCTGCTGGGGCTTCTGCTGCTTGGGCTCGCTCTTCTCTTGCTGGAGCTTCTGCTGTGCCTGCTCCTGGAAGCAGTGCTTCTGCTGCACACTCTGCTGAAGCTGCTTCTGGTCCTGCTGGTCCTGCTTGTTCTGCTCGTGCTCATGGTCTTGCTGGTCCTGCTGCTGGTGCTTACTCTGCTGCTGCTCATCCTGGTCTTGCTGCTGCTGCTGCTGCTGCTGATTCTGATTCTGATCCTGCTGGTGATTCTGCTGCTGCTGCTGATAATGATGATGATGCTAATTATGATCCTGCTGGTGATGTTTCTGATGATGATGATTCTGCTGCTGCTGCTGCTGTTAGTGTGGAGGACCAGCCCCTACAACCTCGAAGTCCCTCTGATGAGGGCCCCTATGGCCCTGCCAGAGGGAGGAAGAGTCATTCGCATCAACGGGAGAGGAGGCAGTACTTTATTGAGGAGGTGCACGAGGATGAGGTGCTGGAGTAGCTGAGAGAGAACGACTATCTGTGGCGGAAGGGACACCGGCTGTACAGGGACACCAAGCGGAAGCAGGCTGCTTGGAGAGAGAGGGCAGAGAGTCTGGGCTACACTTCGGAGGTGCTACTCGGCTGGTGGAAACATATGCACACCTGGTACGGGAAGCTGCACCGCAAAAAATCTGGCCAGGCCGCAGTCAAGCTGACGGACAGAGAGAACTACGTCATGGCCAGGTGCAGCTTCCTGGAGGGTGAGATCCGCCACCGAGCAGCACCAGGAGCCCACCTGTCTACCCACTCTCTCAGGCAGCCTGCTGCAACCCAGTCCTCTTCCAGCCGAGAGTCAGTCCCTGTCTCCAGGCAGGTTTAGGTGGAGCGTGCCACAGCGGAGAACCCCCAGGCAGGTGTTGAAAGCTTGGTGGAGAGCGAGGAGGACTCCCTGGTGCGGTGGGAGAAAGGAAACATTGAGTCCACCGCTGCCGAAGTCCCATCCACCCACACCACCGCCTCCACAGGAAGGCAGAGAGCCAGACCTCAGGAGGGGGAGAGCCACAAGGTCCTGGTGGAGATCAGGGACACCATCCACACCAGCATAGGTCTCCTCTCTCAGCTGGTCCCCATTGACTCCTCCTGCTCCAACCACAAGCCCTTCCTCAATTATTTGAACCAGACCCTGAAGGAGATGCCGGATCCCCAGTACCAGCTGGTGAAGGAGAGGATCTGCACGCTGCTTAACAACCCTCCAGACCCAGAGGCACCTGCTACCACCCAGTCCAGGTCTGCTCCTCCACCCCAGGTGATGTCCCTCCCATACCAAGACTTCCAACAGCCCCTCACCTACCAGGGCTACAGCTACCCGGAGGTCCAGCAGCAAAGGAAGCAGCCCTTCCCAGGCCAGGCTCAGAGTCATCGGGCGACACCATTGCCAGCTGTTCCACTGATGCCACCGATGCCACCCACGCCAATGATTCCACCGACGACATCAATGCCAGCCACGCCACTCCTCAGCTCACTGCACAGCAGGCAGTCCCACTACACTACTCCTTCCTCCATCCAACAGCCAAGCCCGGCCTCAGTACATCTGTCCTCGGTACTGGGGCTGACACCCCATGGCATGGAGGAAGGACCTCTCAGCATCGCGGGGATGAGCCAGCTGTCCGACACCTTTCTGAACACACCGTCCCCTGTTGTCCTCTTGGGGCCAGGCACTCCATCAGCACCTCAGACCAGCACTGCAGCAGCACCCACCTCCAGAGCACCTGCACCCTAAAAATTAGACTGGGCACACACCTCTGAGTGATCAAGCGGAGTACCAGAGACTGGCTGCCTGGATATTTTTGGACTTTATTTGGACACTTGACTTGGTTCATGTTTACTTTTCAGGTTGTTATTAGTAAAGTTTATCTTTGTTTCACACGCTTGCTTCATTATTTTTTTTCTATAAAGTCTGGGTGGAAACTTTGAGAAATGGTTTAGCCTTTGCATGCTTGTGGGATGGGTAAGGATAGCTGTGGGATGAGCAGGGATACCTTTGGGATGGGTTAAGTTAGCTGTGGGATGGGAAGGGATACCTGTGGGATGGGTTAAGATAGCTGTGGGATGGGCAGGGATACCTTTGGGATGGGTTAAGATAGCTGTGGGATAGATAAGCCTCCAGTGCAAGCATAGTGGGACTGTATGTTCCACCCTCCCAGGTGCCACCCCTATGGCCCTTATGAATTACAATGTAAGCATTGATCCACACATGTCAACATAAACACAACTCTTTATTAAACGCCCTGTTTATTGTAGGCCAACCAAACATACATGGCCCAATCTCATCCGTGTGATGAGACAGGCTGAAGGAAGCATCCATTAAGCATCTACCATCCTGTCTTGCCACTCCACTGCTCCAGCTGTGGAGTTGCACCAGTCTTTCAGAAGGTTGCGCTGCTTCTTCGCCTCACGTGAGGCTCTGTTGGGCCCTTGCACATCCTCAGTGTCGATCAGGTTTCGCCCTTGCCTCCATTCCCCAGGCTCCATGTCCCCATTGCCTTGCTGGAGGTCCATGAGCCTGTTCTGCAAGACTGACTAGCGGATGCGCATGAGATTGTGCAGGATGCAGCAAACTTCCACGATCCTCCTCATGCTCTGTGGGCGATGCTGCATGATGTTGAGAAGTACCTGGAACCTGTCGGCCAGGATGCCAAAGGCATTCTCCACCACACGCCTTGCCCTGGACAGCCTGTAGTTGAAGATCCTCTCTTCACGGGTGAGGTATTTGGAGGTGTAGGGCTTCATGAGGTAGGTTGAGAGGGAGATGAATTAGGGCACATCTTGCGTGTGTTTGGGCAGGGGTTCTGGATCTGGGAAGCCCACCATGAGGTTGCTTTCCAGCCCCTCCTTGAGGTGACTGGCGTTGTATACCTGGGCATCTGAAGATGAGCCGTTGCCTGAAACATCAATGTACATGAACTTGTAGTCAGCATCGACCATGGCGAAGGGGATGATGCTGAAGAAGCCCTTGTAGTTTAAATAAGTGGACCCCGAGTTGGCTGGAACCTTGCAGGCCACGTGCTTGCCATCGATGGCTCCAACGGTGTGGGGTAAGTTCCACTTCTGATACCACTGCTCTGCAACTTTCTTCCATCCTTCTTCAGTGGTGGGGCACTGGAGGAGCTCCTCCTTGTATTCTTCGAGGATGGCCCACACCACTTCTCTGACCACAAAGCTGATGGTGCTGGGTGGCACCCTCCAGCCGTACTGCATGCTCCTGTAGGTGGTCCCTGAGGCCAGGTGGCGCAGAGTGAGTGCCACCCTGAGCCCAGGTTCCAGGCTGGGCGGGAAGTTGGTTTTTGTCTTGCTCAACCTGGGTGTCAGGCGCTGCACAAGTTCGTCAAACATGGCTGGAGGCATATTCATGAAGTTCTGGAATGCACGAGTGTCTTCGCTCCTGAGCTCCACCATCAGCTTGTCATAAAGTTGGTACTGTGCTCTTCTGGCTAACCATCTTTGGACCCAGACTTTTTTTGGGTGCCTCCTTTTCTTGCCGTAATAGAGTTCACAGAGACTGTTGATGGTTTCGCAGTGATGCAGAAGGATGTTGGCTGCCAAAAGGATTTTGTCGCAATCCATGGTGGAGATGACTGGATGCTGTGGAAGAGGAAGAGGCAGATGAAGGCTGCAGAGGTCTGCACCGCTGGGCTGCTGGTCTGAAAGTGCGATGCAGATGAGTTGCTCCGTCTTTTTATAGGCAGTATAGGTGTCCCTTTGCATCCTCTAGGCATCCTCTAGGCATCCTCTAGGCATCCTTCATATCCAAGATAGGTCCCCTCTACGAACGTTTTTTCCGTTTTAAACACTTTGTTTCCGTTCTGCATCTGTTCTGCATCCGTTCTGCATCTGTTCTGCATCTGTTCCACTTCCTCCCTGAGTCCGTTTACCGCTGGAGCGGATGGAGTTGCGCGGATGCGCAGCGGATGCCTAGCGGATATAGCGGATGCGTAACGGATGCGTAACGGATGCGTAGCAGATGCAGAATGGACGAACTGGATACATTTTCTGCGCAAAAGTTTTAGGCAGCCTAAAACTTTTGGAGCGGATGAAACGTCCATAAACGGATGCTGGACGGATTGAGAGGAAGCCAAACGGAGGCAGTGAGTACATCGCGTTTTAGAACGGATGGCAAGATTTTTTTTCCGTTTTGCTTCCTCTTTGCATCCATTTTTGCAGTGTGACAGGGCCTTAAGCACCCTGTGGGCTGGATCCGGACCCTGGGCCTTGAGTTTGATACTCCTGTTCTAGAAGCTGCTTTCTCCACACCTTCCTTCAAATCAAGAGATTTTGATTGATTCCAATATTTCTCCTAGCTAACTCCTTGACCAGCCATTTTCTGCCATTCTGAATCGTATGTGGTGATAATGTCCTGCAGTTTACTACAAAGACAAGTGAAAGAGGACAAAAGGGGAATTGGCTTTGACTCATCTTGATTTCACAATTGGAAGAAAGACACTGATAACTCTTTTCTGAACATTATCTTTCTATTCTTTTTGAGGCAAGGGTTAACTGATCACATTGCCCCTCAAATGATCACAAACCTAAGTTACCCCAACTGCAGAAGCTGCAGGAGTGTTACACTGAACTCAAGCCATTTCTGAATACAAATGGAATAAGCACAGAGTCCTATACAGAGAGCGGTCTGAAATAAGTTGCAAAATCCATTCACAAGATGGCAGAAAAGGGAATTGCTGAGCTGCCATCTAGGTGTTATTTGGGTTTGGCTAGTCTTAGCTGAATCTCAATCCCAATCTGAATAGAAACAATACTGAACCCCCTTTTAGCCTAGAAAAATGAAGTGCTTTGGTGATCCTTCTTTTCTCTCTCCTTTCCATCCTTTCCACCATTAAAAAAGCACAACTCTACAAATTAAATATTTCTGGCATATATTAATGTCCTTGTGTATCTTTTGCACATATTATTATCACTACTTTTGCTTCTAATATATATTTTCAGGGCCCTTCCTAACTGTCACATAGTTAAGGAAAAAGGATGCCCTGGCAAATATTATTGTTCCGTTGCATCCTTATGATATTTCTTTCATCATCTCCCCAGCCCATTGAGTATCTCAGGTATCTTATAGATATTTGGGGGTTAAAGCAGTGGTTTCCCCAGATTTTCAACATGATCCAAAGATAGCTTCTGGTATATGCTATTAGTTATGACTAGTCACCATTTATTGTAGGATAAGGCAGATGACTAGCAGTAATTGAGAAGAGGCAAAGGGGTAGGATAGGGATCAGCCATGGAGACAGAAAATTTCATGGTAGTATAGTTTTTTTGTTTTTGTGGCTAAGATAGGGAGATAGAACTTCAGCTCATCTGTGGAGAAAGACCATCAGTCTGAACAAATTTCCTATAAGCATTTACTCTGAAGACATAGGTTCTGCTGGCTGATTAGAATAGCTGGGATATCCAAGGCTATTGCTGATATCTTGGCAGGTGAGCCGAATGTAATTCCTTTTTCAGTCATTTGCAAATGAAGACAAAAGCTCATTTTTTAGTTTAGTCAATTACTCTAGAATACAGAATAAGGGCTTCAAACTCATCTTAAACAGACTTTTACAAAAAGACCATAGTGATGATGTATTGCAAGTCTATGGTATCACATTTTCCAGGCGTTTTGAGGATAATGACACCATTATTCATTCTGAATATGATGCCCTCATTGGTTGAAAGCTTTGGGCCTATTCAGAGTACAGTCTAGATTGTTTGTGTGTGATGGATTATAGTTGATAGGGCTTGAGAATTTGGACAAAATTCTTCCAGTTTATACCCAGCAGCTGTGTTTTTGATTCTGTCCATAAACATACTCTTGGGCAGGACTGGTGGTATGGTCTATCAGTTAATGCCTGCTTATAAGTAGAAGGAGAGTTAGCTACCTGCTGCCAAGGAGGATATTCTACTATACCTTTTGCTCTTCTGATCCACTAATCCCACTATTCATTGAATAATTTCTGCATGTTTTGAATCTAAACTCATGCACTAGCCTACATATACATGGATGAGAAAGATTATCTATATAGACCTATTTATTGCATGTGTCTTCTAATTTCTAAAAATATCCATACTTACTTAGGTATCTGCTAAGAGAGGCATTCTCCAAATAGAGTTCAGATTTAAAGCCAAGCTGCATGTCTTTTTATGATATCTTATATGCTGTTTGCAGCTCCAATTTTACCTCATCTACCCTCCGGTCCTCACATTCCAAATTGTTAGTGCTGGGGTACAAAGCTTTATTCAAAACTTTTTGCCTGGAAAATGTCCTTCTATAACCAGTAAGGACACTGGATAAAGTATTATCCTACTGAATAAATACCCAAGGGCAGAGATAGTAATGTCATCACTGAGGATATTTAAGACAAGCCAAATACTAGAAAATAGTTCCACAACAAGAAATTCTATGATTGCCAATAAGATAGAATAGATTCTCTAATGGGCCTCTTTTATCTTTGAAGCCTATAATGATAGTACAAGCTAGACTCAGCTGTCAAATGAAACTCCTCTGTCTTGCCACATGAATTTATCCGAGAGTAATTACTGTGTAAGTAATGGAAATAAACATTCTGCCATGAAATCTGCATCCTCAAGTCTCTTGGAAATGAAGGATGATTTTTATGCACAAACATGAGAGCAAACTCCTTAGTGTATTATACAGTTCCTCTGCTTTGCTCTGCTTTAACACCCTTACATGCTAATTATCTCCTTTTCTGGCAAATCCATCATGAAATATTAACCAAAGTTAGCTGATGCAGCTGGCTCAATCGTTATACTCTTGAAAATAGGAGGAAGCAATTGGATTTTCTTGTTTAATAGATGCACATATATTATTGGATATTGAGTAGCTTCCTATTACTAGACATATTTTGCTTTCACAGGCCCTTAGCTTACTTATGTAAATACTTGGCCATTTAGTAATGTAAAGTAATCAATAAAGTTACATGTTATTTCTTTTAGTCAAGGGATGGGAAATGTTCAGCCTTCCTTATTTATGATGGTAGCAGATCCACTATCAAAATAATCCTCTGATTGTACTTTTGCTTGGGCAGGATGGGATAATGGATCTCACTTGACCTCTCAGCAGTTTTTGATACCATCAACAATGGCATCCTTCTGGATCATATCAGAAGACTGAAGGGGGGCATATTCACATTGCCTCCTTCCTTCAGGGTCAATTCCAGTTGGTGATGATTGGGTAAGAGAGGTCCCACACTCAGTACCTACTAGGCACTCTCTCTCTCTTTTTGAATACTAGCATATTGAAGATACCTTACCACATGGTGATGGATGAACTCTCACAAAAGATTCGTGCACGAATCTTTTGTGAGAGCTCATCCATCACCATGTGGTAAGGTATCTTCAATATGCTAGTGGTAATTATATATCTCCATTCCTGGTGAATTAAGTGATGATTGAACTTCTTAGTCTGGCATCTGGAGGCTTTGAGAGTCTAGATGGGGAACAACACACTTTAGCTGAACCTTGGCAAGATTAAGTGGCTTTGGATTTTTGGTCCTGTTGGCTCCAGGATTGTGCCAACTTTGGTGTTGGATGAAGTTGCCCTCCCCCAACAAACCCAATGCACAAAGTGAGGGTCCCCCTAGATTCACCATTCCTACTCAATGAGGAGATGGCAATCATGGTTAGCAGTACCCTTGCACAGCTTCGTATTGTCTGCCAGTCATGTCTGTTACTTGATAGGCTGGCCCTGCTGACAGTCATTCCTACCTAATCACCTCTAAATTGGGATACTGCAATGTCATCTACATGGGCTGCCCCTGAAGGGTATTTGGAACCTTCAGCTAGTAAAAATGCAGCAATACAAGCACTTAGAATAACATATATAAGCCCTCTGCAAGGTTCATTGACTGTCAGTTTGTTTCCAGGTCCAATTCCAGTCATTGGCTTTCGTGGCATGGGAGTGGGCTATCTGAGGGACTGCCTCTTCACAGTTGTAGCACCCCACTCTATTAAAACTGCAGAGAGGGCATTTTACAGGTTCCATCATCTAGGGGCATACATTTGGTGAGTCCTAGGAGATATGCCTTCCATGATTTGATGCTTGCCTTATGGAACATCCTTCTTGAAATTAGATTAGCTCTACAAATTTAATAGACTACATATTTAAAGAAGCAGCATTTTTAAGGATATGTTCCCAAGTCACCATTTTCACTCATTTGGATTCTGGAATAATTTTTTCTATAGTCTCTCATCCAATTCCTACACAGCTACTCATGTACACTAACACAACAATTGTGATCCATATTCATTCAGAATTTTATACAGATTCCCCCAAAATCTTCTATTATCACCATTTACTGGTGTGTAATATAGATATAATCTACCTATTAATTTCTACTTTTGTGTTTACCTACAATCACCGAGATGAAACCAGTACGTACATAGAACAAAAAATAACAGAGTTGTAAGGGACCTTGGAGGTCTTCTAGTCCAATCCTCTGTTCAAGCAGGAATCCCTATATCATTTTAGGCAAGTGGTTATCCAGTCTCTTCTTAAAAACTTCTAGCAATGAGGCACTCACAACTTCTGAAGGCAAGGTATTCCACTGATTAATTGTTCTCACTGTTAGGAAATTTCTCCTTAGTTTTAGTTTGCTTCTTTCCTTGACTATATTGCATCCATTGTTTCTTGTCTTGTCTGCTGATGCCTTGGAAAACAGGTTTAGCTCCTAATCTTTGTGATAGCCCCTCAAATATTGGAACATTGCTATCATGCCTCCCCTCATCCCTTCTTTTCTCTAGACTAGACGTACCCATTCCAGCAAATGTTGTTCATACATTTTAGACTCTGCCCCTCTAAATCATCCTTCTTGCTCTTCTCTGCACTTTTTCCAGTGTCTCAACATCTTTTTTATATTGTGGTGACCAAAATTGGATGTAGTATTCCAAGTGCGGTCTTACTAAGGCTTTGTAAAGCAGTATTAATACTTCACGTGATCTTGATTATACCCCTCTGTTAATGCAGCCTAGGGTTACATTGGGATTTCTGGACTGCTGCCACACAATTTACTCATACTTAAGTGATTGTCCACGAGGAGTCCAAGCTAGTCATTCTATTTGTATATTAACCTACACATTTATTTCCTTGCATTTACTTCCTGGCATTATTCATCAACCAAAAAAATCTGGTTACTTTCACTCAGATCTACTATATTGTCTCTTTTTCTTTTAATTTCATATGTACATAAATGATCTTTCTTTTTCTATTTTGTTTGTTGATTCACATTATTTGCCGTATCTTTCTCTTACACAGTCAGCATCACTACAGTAACTAGCCCCATAGTTACTGATCTGTGTCACCCTCATGGCTTTTCTCAATTGGGATTTTCACACAATGCCTTTTAGTAAAATAAAGAAGTATAAATTAAGTTATCGACCTTAACTTCACTCATGCCACATGCAACTTTCCCTACTAATGGTTAGAGTACTATTTCTCAGTTGCCACATTGTTTAGGCAGTATAAGGCTGCAAGAATGGATCAGTCAGGACTGTTTTGATTGTAGTGAGCTTAATCTAAAGATGAGATTAGGTGTGCATGCCACTTTTACTGTATTTTATTTTATTTTTTAGTGCTGTGATTCTATGAGCATTCTCCTGCTCAATTTTCAATACTTCTATTTTTATTATTTGCTTTAAGATTCACAGCCCAAAGGCCAAGAACCCCTGGATCAGAACATCATGAAAGTCATGCTGCCACATTCATTATCTTGTATAGGTATTCTGTTTGTATTTCATTTATTAAAAAAACAGTTTATTTCAAAATTAGAATGTATTTGCATCAGCACAGTATTTCTTAGCGACTGCAAATTTGTAAATCACAACATTGCCTTGAAAAACTATCCATTATATGCAGAGGTTTTTGTGAACATCAAACATTAATCCCATTTAATTTTGTTCTTTTCACTCCTATTTTATTGTCTGGGGGGGAAGTATGAATATAATGCTTATTTCAAACCTCAAAGTCATAACTTACAGGACCAAGATTTTTGTTGCAGGATGAACTGTTCAGAGTTTTGCAGAGTAATATAGCACCAGAAAAGTAAACACAGATGGCAGAGGCTTCATTTAACTTTTTTATAAATACATGAAGTGAATTTTACAAACCAGTTGTAGATTTCTCCAATATTGAGCAAACTCAAACAGAAGTAGGCATGTTACAAGTTCAGAGCTTCAGCAGCAACTCAGGAGCTCAGAAACAGACATCAGTTTCACTTTAGTTCAGCAGGCAAGCAAGACACACAGCAGAGGAGATAAGCAGTTTCATCTTCAATAGACAGACTCAAGAGCTTAACATAGCTTCAGAGCTACAGAGCTTTACATAGAGCCATGCCTAGGATACTTCTAGTTTCAGTTTCCAAACAGTTCTCATTGGCTGACTTAACTGCTATGCCTATTCATTGGTTAACCTTGTTACCATGCTCTATTCCAGTTCATGAATATACTCTGATATGAACTAACGCGTATGTTTTACCTAAGTCATTCTGGAAACATTGATAAGTATAATATGAAAAGAAGGACTGAGTGTGACATGATAGCAGTGTTCCAATATCTCAGGGGCTGCCACAAAGAAGAAGGAATCAAGCTCTTCTCCAAAGCCTCTGAGGGAAGGACAAGAAGCAGTGGGTGGAAACTAATCAAGGAGAGAAGCAACTTAGAACTAAGGAGAAATTTCCTGACAGTAATAACAATTAATCAGTGGAACAACTTGCCTCCAGAAGTTATGAATGCTCCAACACTGGAAGTTTTTATGAAGAGATTGGATAACTATTTGTCTGAACTGGTGTAGTGTTTCCTGTCTAAGCAGGGGGTTGGACTAGAAGACCTCCAAGTTCCCTTCCAACTCAGTTATTCTATAAGAATTCCTTTAAAATGAAGTTATTGGTTAATAATAAGTCTACAGTGTAGATTTCCTTAATCTGTTACCATTGATTTGAATCGAATTTTGATAGAGGCTTCAAATGCTATTCATTAGGCTGTTATTCATTAGAACTAGAAGGAACTTCTCTGGTGGCTGAAGTTGTCCCTTCAAAATGTTTCAGTAAAACTCTCTCTCATTCTCTCTTGCACGCGCACACACACACACACACACACACACACACAAATATACTCCATCCAATTTTACAATTCACTTCACTCAAGAAAACTCTGTCCTTTTCTAGATACAGCAAGTGGTCAAGACATATCAGCTCTATTCTGTATTCCTTTAAATAAGGTGCAGAATTAGAGCACACTATTCTAACCATTTCATGAAGGCTTACTAATCATAATATGACAATTAAATAATCTTTTCAAATAAGAACTTTTTATTGTATGATCTGAATATTGTGAGGAGAAGAGAAAGAGGGAGGGAGAAGTCCTTCCGAGATGATATCAAAATCAATAGTTGGATGGGGGAGAAATTCTAAGGGACAATCTGAATGTCAGAGAAACTATAAGCACAAAGGAATGAATTTGAGGGATAGGGTTGCTCCATCTTTTCCTTATATCTAGATCTTTGTATCAATCATTTAACTTTTAATCTCTGCATTTCTATGAATTGAGTTTTGTTAAAAGAGAATGTTCTAATTTCAGAGGAGCTAGTTTATAGTACTTTTTCCAATTAACTGAAAGGTACATTTCCAACTATAATTTACAAGAATCTCCAAACTGGTAGACTCATTCAGAAAAATTGGTGGTTTATTGTTTTTTTATCTTAGATAAATCATTTTTCTTTTAGGCTTGAGAGTGTATTTTTTATGAAACGAATGCTTTCTGATTGTTACATCCACCATAACATTAATCCTGTGGATAAACATCTGTGTTTGTAATAACATCCATTTTACTTTCTCAACATGCTGAATAAACCAATAAGTTTGCATAACCTTATAAGTTTTAGCTGGAATGTAGCCTTTGAGTTAATTAGTTTCTATATCTTAACCCTCATACAATGTGTGTGTGTGTGTATAGAACATAAATGTATCAGCAATTTGATGATTCATGTCTTTGTAATACAATTACATTCAAGCGTTCTCCTGTTCATTCCAGCAGTGCATGCCTAGCATAATTAAATTGTGAAACTACTCCATTGTATTCCCAAACAATATACAATTCAGATTGTGTTCTTGCTTTGCATATCACCAGCTAAAAGGATATGCTAGTGAACTGCTCCTTATTCCAACAATTTCAGCTGTACGAAATATCCATTCTAAAGCTCCTATTATGACTTTAAGATGATTTTAAGATGAGAACCTAATTATCTTCTTAAGTTACTATTTTTGTGTGCGTCTGAGGGCTTGTGTGGTACAGTTGTTAGGGCTGTGAATTTTGAACTCACTCAATAGCTACAGTCAAACCCACATGACCTAGCTATGGATCCAAACCGGTGTACTCACACAATAATAGCAGCCTGCCTTATGGGGCTGTTCAGTGAAGCACTGAAAAAAAATGCTGACATCATCCTTATCATCACTGATTTCTAATCTTTGTTTCTCCTCGCCGGCCTCCATACAGTTGTATAGAAACTATGGGTACCAACTCCTCTCATCCAACTCTTAGCCTATTTATTATGCAATGAATTTCTATGTATTGAATCATGACTCTTTCTGTTTTACGTCCCGATATGTAGGCTTTGTTATGGAACACCTTCTTTTTGTTTGCAATTTTTCTGAATTGGTAATGAAGATGTTGTGTTGTTTTAGAAGCTAATCTCCCTCAGAGAAGCTTGGGAAGTTGCAATATCACCAGGCATCCGGCTCATTGCCAATAAAAGCCCCATGCACCAATTGATTTTTTTCTTTCTTTTTGTTCCAGCTGTGCTCCCTGTTGCTATTTGGACTGGACCCCCTCTGAAGTTTCTCCTCTCAACAGAGTCTCATTGATCATTTCAGCAAATATGTACAGCTCTTTCTTGGGCATTAAACAGCAAAGATGAGGCAATGATGAGACTGAATTATTATTAAAGATCAGGCACTAATATTATTTTTCCCTGGTCTTGGACCTCAGTGCAAATTTGACAGCCTGGAGAAACACAAAACATTGTTAGTTACCAAGATGAAAGAAGAATAGGTAGCTCTATCATGCTATGTATATATTTTAAATCACGGCCTTCATTTACTCTTTGGAACATGTATAGATGTGACAAGTTGTTTTTAAATTTTTCATTGAACTTTCCTTAAAAGTTAGCAAATACAATAGATGATAATGTTTGAGGAAGTGTTCTGACCCAGCTCCCCAAACATGACAAGATTCCTTTATTAGAAATGCCAGCAGCCCTGGCAAAAAGTTTCTCTCACAGGCTAACAGGTCCATCCAGCTGGAAGATGAATACCATACCTATTCAGCTCCGCTCCCTTCCTTTTATCCCAGAGCTAGGATGGGGCCTCACAATAGCTCTTCCTTCCCCAGGATTGGCCCATAGATTTCCACTGCTCTCCTCTCCTCTGCCTTCTGCACAGCCACACATCAGGCACTGGATCCAGCTGAACCTCCTCTTCTTCATCAATCACCTCCAGACCTGGGGGCTGTTGACTCTCCATCTGAGGGCTGACAGATGGACCAGGATATGCCTCTGTCTCTGTCTCTCTGCCAGCTCCATTCTCTCTTTCCCCTTGGAGCTCACAGGTTTCCCTGATGCTGAACCTGACTCCCACACCTCCTCCTCCTCTGATTTGGCTACTGGAGGGGCCAGTGGCTGATAGGCCACAACAGGAAGGAAATAAGCAATCCAGTGCAGTGATGAGATTCAAAAATATTTACTACCAGTTCTGAGGGCGTAGCTTGGTGCGCATGGCATGGAAACTGTACAGCCTCCAGTCAGAGGTGGTATTTGCTGGTTCTCCAGACAACTCAAAATTTCCACTCCCGGTTCTCCAGAACTGGTCAGAACCTGCTGAATACCACCTCTGATCCAGTGACCCCATATGATATGGGCCCATAGATATGATTGCAACTCATTGGTAATTAAGCTTTATATTTCTGAAGATTTGGGGCTTGAGTAAGTTTACCAGAAATGCTGACAGAATCACAATGATGAAATAGTTCCAATTTGCAGAAGAACAAGAGCTCTACTCATATGAAACTTATAATAAGGCTTCTGTAGAAGACAGTGTGGCAAATTGCATGATTAGTAGGAATGTCTTTATTCCAGGCATACTTTGTGTTCAGAAGATGCCTCTGCATTTTTATTTGTCATTATACTGGTCGTGTAACTGCCCACTCCAAAAGCTATTATTTGCCAAATTAGGCCAATTCAAAGCAAATGCTTCATTCTCTACATTGAATTTAATGTGCTAGGGCAAAAGAGAAAATGAACACTATTAGCTTCCTATATTAAATTTTATAGGATTATGGAAATCTTCCCCACTTTGAAACTCCACTTGAACCATGACCTCCCACCTTCACAAAATGTTCTGAGAAAGTCTGATGAAGATGAAATCGTCTTATGGATTTTCTTCTATGCTTCTCTACGTAAGCAGCATGGTTTTAACACCCTGCTTCCAAACCACATCATAGATTCACAGTAATGTCTCTATTTTATAGTTCAGTGTTTCCCAAGTTATGAAATCTGCCTTCCTTGGGGACATGCAGGTAGAATCCACAGGAAGGTGGAGTTGTATAATGTTACAATAAATTCACCTTTTCCAAAATAGTAATTTTCAAGTGAGTATCATGGTGGTGGAATAGGAGGCACGAATGTTGCTGTTTTTATTTCTTTATTTTTTTTAAGTTTTGTTGTGTTCCGTGTTCATTTGTGTTCATTTTGATGTTTAGATTTAGGAGAGGCATGCACATTAAGATAATACTAAAGGAAGGTGAGATGGGGGAAAAAAAGTTTAGGAAATACTACTATAAACCAAATAAATGCCCAAGAATTCTATGTTTTGGGGGATACAACTGCATCTTCATTGCATCATCATGCAAAACTAGATCTTCCTCACTTTATATCACCTCAAGCAGCCTGTACAACCATTTTGCTTGAATAAAGGTGGGTTAAACAAATTTCTGAAATCAGGAGGCACATGCAAGCCCAGTGCCTAACCTTTCCATGCCGAATACCTCTCTAGATGGTTTCTTTATCAAGCATAAAGGTCTGCAGCAGATCTGTGAGCATATGGCCGATCTTAAGCTCAACATAAAGAGGTCCACAACAGAGATCTGTCCATATTACAAGACACTTTCAATGTGTAAGTGTGCAAGCTTAATGGCTGAAGTAGGTTTCTGTTGAGCCAATATTGTTTACAACATAAGGGAATCACATGTGGTATTCAACAGGTTCCAACCAGTTCTGGACAACTGGTAGTGGAAATTTTGAGTAGTTCAGAGAACCAGAAAATACCACCTCTTACTGGCCCCACCATCTATTCTCTGCCTCCCAAGTCCCAGCTGATTGGCTGGGTCTTCTTTTGATGCCCTGCACAGGAGAACAGAGCTGGAAAGCAGGTTAGTGGGGAGGGGAGGGAATGGAAATTTTACAGTATCCTTCCCCTGCCACACCTAACAAGCCATGCCCAACAAGCCATACCATGCCCACCAAGCCATGCCCACAGAACCAGTAGTAAAAAAAATGAATCCCACCACTGAAGGGAACGTGGTGTCACAGAGGCTTAATGATGCTGGAACTGCCAGACATAAATGGTCTTCACTTCAGCAGTTCGAGCCTGGCTCCATGAGATGTAGTGAGCTCCCACTGCTTGCTCCTCAGCTCCTGCCCACCCAGCCCTTCGAAAGCATGCAATATTGCAGCTAGATGAATGAGTACCAATTTGGTGGGAAAACTCTAGTGTGCAGAGAGAGGAAACTGGCACTGGACCTGGCTGGACACAAGGCAATGCAACACAAGGCAAAGCAAAACTGATGGAGTAGCCAGGAAGAGCCAGCAATCCGAGTGCCACTGGTTAGCTGGTGTAAGCAGGTTTGCTTCCTGGATAGGCACACAAGTGCTGAGCAGAATGAACCAGCAATTTTGGCTGTCAGGGCTGCATTGTGTCTAGTATCTTTAGATTTACATGCCACTGCATATCATATGCTAAATAAATAAATAATACCTGCAACATGGTGGACACCTTCTAAAAGCAAAGCTAATAGATTTTGCTTTGCTTTGCTTTGCTTTGCTTTGCTTTGCTTTGCTTTGCTT
>BLBF01000003.1:35141589-35176380 GCA_015471245.1 Laticauda colubrina | reverse complement strand
AGAAGAGAAGAGAAGAGAAGAGAAGAGAAGAGAAGAGAAGAGAAGAGTTGGAAGGGATCTTGGAGGTCTTCTAGTCCAATCCCCTGCTTTGGGAGGAAACCCTACAGCACTTCAGACAAATGGTATTGCATGCACTGCAAAATGTAACCAGTAGAAGAAATAACTCTGAGGAAGAGGTAGACCAGTTTGCTTCCCTTGTTTTAAAAGTTTCATAAAAATGACACTTTATAAATTTCCCTTTTATTTTAAAAATCTATTTCAAAGGAGGGGATATATTGTATTAATGTATTTCTTTTTACAGATTCAGCCAAATCATGATTCAAAGGTGATATGATTTGATTCAAATTTGAATCAAATTTGCAATAAAATTTTGATTTCAAATTTGTGATTCACAATTTAAAAGCAGTAAGATTATTATCAAACTGAATATTTGAAATTTGCTTCAATGATAAATTTAACCTTATTTGCTTAACTCCTGCTGTTTTTCCCCCCAGAATTGTGAAAATATCAAGAGTGTCTGAGCCTTCGGTAACATTAAACCTACAAAGTTTTGGCAATATCACTTCAAGAGAGTCCCCATAATAACATTTTAAAATATCTCCATCTGCTTCTCTTTTAAGACAAAAACAAAGATGAGGAAATATTTAGCAAAGAACTTCCAGAGAAACTGGGCTGAGTGGATAAATCTCTTACCCCATCCAAAAAATAAGAATTCAAGAATTGTTTAGAAAGTGACTTCCGGTTTGGGTCTCTTCAGCGACAGACCGAAATCCGTGATAGTGTGTAATTTTGATCTGTGCTCACCGCTGGAGCGCCCCGATCCTTTGGATTCAGGGCTGAAGCCACCCCGTAGAGGTGGTGAAGAGGGGGAAGGTTGCTATCCAAGTGGAGGGGAGCTGCATTTCTCCTCTTTGGCTGGTCTAAAATCTTTTCCCCGAAGGCAGTTGCAGCGGTGGTCAGAAATGGCCACCTCAAAGAAGAACCTGACTGGACAAGATTGTGCAGGAGAAAGACAAAGAGAAAAGCAGGACAGACCGGGCTAAACAACAGAGAACATCTAAGCAAGGTACCCTGAATCTAAAAGTACCTAGAGGGATACTTCTGAAAGAAGATATTTAAGTGGTGTAGGAGAGAGAAAAGGAAGTTAAAAACCTTTTTTTTTACCTTTATATTGATAATTACAAATGGTATGGAAAGAAATTTATATTAATCTATTTTGACACTAATAGGAAACCTTAAGCTGAAATCGAAGTGTCAAAAGGAGAATAAAGATTTTTTTCTTGGTCATTTTAAAGCCCTAAAAAGGAGAAGAATGGAGGCAAAAGGATGGGACTTGGAATAATGGAAAAATGGAGTGCCACCTGGAAAAATAAAGAAGATTAACAGTGAAACTTTGAAAAGACTCCCGAGGATACATTGTAACTGAAATCTTATTAAAAGGTACAGTAACCCATGGAAAGGAAAAGGAAAGGAAAGAAACAAAAAGGAACAGTCTGGGATCATTTGGTGATTTTAAAAAAAAGTTTTTGGCATTGTTTTTTTTCTTTCTTTTTCTGTTTTTATTTAAAGTCAATCGGGTGGTTGTTCAAAAGTGTTTAAAATGCCATCACTCCTGGAGGAATTGAAGATGAGTGTTAAAAAACAGAAAGAAAATGCAGAAAGGGGAGGAAGATCCTTTGGCTTCATATTTGAATTTTTTGAATGGAGATCCTGAACTATGAAAAGCAAAAGGAAAAGCTTCAAGAGCAAGAAGAAGGGCTGGACAAAGAAGAAGCCATTTTCAATGATCAAATAATGCAAAGTGTGGTAATAAGGGGAAAAAGGAGAAAAGGAGTTAAAAGTTTGAGATCAAAAGGAACAGCCAAAAAGAAAAATAGTCTGAAAAAGAAGTATAACAGCAAGGAGAAGCAGAAAAGAAAACTACAGAAGGGAAAATTAGAGAGAGAAGGGTATTAAAAAAGGGATGAGAAAAAGGGAGGAAAGATAGAAAGGGAACGGACTTATGAGGAACAAAAAGAGGAAAAAAAGAAAAGCGGAAAACCTTCAAGGATTAAAGGTATTTGCTCAGCTTGAAAGCACAGAGACAATGGTTAAATTAAGTTAAAAGTGAGGATTCTGCAAAGGTACAAAAAATAGTGTTGTGGCAGTAGAATACTGTAATGAGTTAGAAATGAAATAAGTAAATAATCTATGAGATAAAACTGTATTGTTATGTAATAGTATGTTTATTTATAATTAATGCAATAATAAAGAAGAAAGGGAAACATTGCAATTGTTTCAAAAGATTTATAAAATATTGAAAAGAAATGTGAAAGATTTATAAGGAAATTTATACCAATTATTAGAATGAATTTGAATAATTATTTTGCTTATTAATAATAAATAATATAAGATAAAACTGTATGACTATCTAATGGTATGCTTATTAACAGTTAAGTAATAATGAAGAAGGGAGGGAAACATTTCAATTGTTCTCAGATTGATAGATATTGAAGAGAAACATGAAAGATATAAAATAGATATTAGAAATTTGAATGTCATAATTTTAGAATGCACAAATTCAATGTTTAATGAGATTTCATATGATAATAACAAGATTTAAAGGTGTTACACTCTGATTGGCAATCATAGGGGGAATTTTGCTTCTTAAGAATGTTGGAAGAGAACATATGGAATTGTAAACAAGACAGACAAAAGTATAAGTACAATGAATAAAAAGATATAGAAATGTAGGTAAAAGAAATACAATTGAATAAGAAGAAAATGAGATAACCATAAAAGAAAGTTAAGAGAAGGAAAGGGAGAAATAGTGAGAAGTTGGAAAAAGAGTAAAAATATATGAAATTGAATACATAAGATGAATATGCATATGAAATTGTGTCTGTATGGAAATGTGATAACCCGGAACCATGCTGTACTCAAATAAGATCTTTTATTTGTTTTGTTAAAACTCAATAAAACTTTATTTAAAAAAATTGTTCAAAAAGTAAGTCCCTACTAAAGTTCATAGAGATATTCCACTCTCTGACTATCTGCTTTTCTTGAAGCTTGTTTGCATGATGTGCTGCTTGTTGGCAAAGTTAGCCTCTCCTAGGAATGACATGTTATTTTGATTCCACAGCATGTAAAAAAACTTGAAAAGTGTTGTACAGGTAGTCTTTGATTTACAATGGTTTATTTAGTGACCATTCAAAGTTTAAACCATTGCAGCATCTCTATGATCTTGTGATCAAAATTCAGGTGCATGGCAAATGGTTCATTTTTATGACAATTGCACTGTCTCAGGATCAAGTGATAAAACAACTGTGGCAAGAAAGGTCATAAAATGGGGCAAAATTCACTTTAAAAATGTTTCATTTAGCAACATAAATTTTGGGCTCAATTCTGGTCGTAAGTTGAGAACTACCTATATTATCACTCCTTTAAAGGTCACAGATTGTGTCCACAAATGTCTACAGATATTCTCAATCATCCAAGTCATGACTGACCCAAAGATGGTTTTTCAAGAAGCAACTGGACTTTTGTTTTTCCTTGAAGACATTTCACTTCTCATCCAAGAAGCTTCTTGAGTTTCTCGAATCAGAACTGAAGAAGCTTCTTGGATGAGAAGCAAAATGACTTCAAGGAAAAATGAAGTCCAGTTTCCTTTTGAAAAAGCACTTTTGGGATTGTGTTACAAAGAAATAGCCTGGCTTACACAAATAGCATGTAATAGTTCAATAGCAAATACAACCCCTTTGTCCTATTCATACAATTAAAACATATTTAAATCTCTTTTTGTCTCTCTTCATTCTGCCTAAATAAATTGTAACTGACAAAGTGGCTGAGAAAAATATTTGAGCAGCAAATCCCCAAAGTATTCCAATGGGCAGATTTTGCAGAGCTGATAACATTCATCAACTGACTGATTGTGACGATACCAGACAGCCCATTCCACACAGCAATGTCCCTCCACTTGGTCTTTATATGAAGGCAAAATTGCAATCCCATTTGGAAAACTGCAAAAGCAAAATGTCTCCTGAATTTTGAATGGCCTTTGAATGTCTCCAAAGCTATTCAAAGGTACCAAAGTTGATTTGATAATCAACTCAATTTAAATTTGTAATCTGATGGAGTTTGCTTGGAAATGAATTGTCTATTTCAGTAGGTGGCAAACAATGAAACAAGACTGTATCCCCAACCATGAAACAAGACTAAGCTAATTAAAGGGGAGTGGGGGGAATTGTCACTAATGCTACACCATATTAAGGCTATTTTATATGAAGGCTATTTTACATTTATTACACATCATATAAAAATTAAAGCCTCTGCAAGGAGGATTTTAATAAAATGTCATGAGGAAATTTCTAATGGATTTGCTTCAGATAAAGTTGACAGCCAAAATCAACTTTTTTTTTTTGCAGTCTTTATAAAAGCTGACATTACACACACCTATAGTCCCATTTCTGATCAGCCTGGGCCATCCAATAATTCTTCCAGTCTCACTATCAATCGTGAACTTCCCTTTTTTCTTTTGTAAACCTTCAATTATTCATATTCAGGATTGATAAGACAAGATGTAGCAAACAAGGACTTGCTTAGGAACCAAATTTCTGGGGTTGGAGCTCCTTTATTTACAATATATCAAGATTTTTTTTTAAAAAAAGTTAAGTTCTCTACAAAATTGACTTTTTAGCCAAGAAATTATGCAAGCTACATGCTACTAATACATACAAACTGCTTCTGTTCCACCTTCCTCTTTGAATGACCTGCCTTCAAAGGAAAAATGAATGTAGTGAATTGTATTATGGGATTAATTCATTCCGATGTTAACTATCTCTCAATCTACAATAATACTAAAAAGCAAAGACATCACCCTGCCAACAAAAGCTATGGTTTTCCTAGTTACAATGTATGGCTGTGAAAGTTGGACCATAAGAAAGGCTGAGCGCCAAAGAATTGAGGCCTTTGAACTATGGTGCTGGAGAAGACTCCTGCAAGTGCCTTGGACTGCAAGGCAATCAAACCAGTCAGTCCTAGAGGAGATCAACCCTCACTACTCTTTAGGAGGCCAGATCCTGAAGATGAAATTCAAATACTTTGGCCACCTAATGAGAAGGAAGGACTCACTGGAGAAGAGCCTGATGCTGGGAATGATTGAGGGGAAAAAAAGAAGGGGACATCAGAGAATGAGGTAGCTGGATAGAGTCACTGAAGCAGGGGATGGTAGAGGACAGGAAGCCTGGAGGAATGTTGTCCATGAGGTCACAGTCAGTGGTGCGATTTAATCAGTGTAACAACCAGTTCAGTGACTGTGCTCTCCGTGCATGTGTTCCACATTTTAAAAAGCCCATTTTCAGCTCTAATACCTTCTACTGCAGCCCCTGTGAATAAAACAGCTGAGGCACAGCAAACCGCTCTGCCATGCAAATCAGCTGTGCTCCAAAACAATGAAATACCACAATACCATAGACAATACTGCTACCCTTCAAAAAGATCTTGACTATGTACCAGAATGGTCAAACAAATGGCAACTTCAAATTTCAACAAATAAATGCTCTGTCTTACATATTGGCAAAAAAAAAATCAGAAAATAAAATACAACCTGAATAGTCAAGACCTTGTGGATGATCCAAGCTCTGTAAAGGACCTTGGAATGCTCATCTCTAATGATCTAAGTGCTAGACCCCACTGTAACTACATAGCCAAAAAGGTATTAGGAGTTGTTAACCTAATCCTACATAGCTTTTTTTCTGGAAATATCACACTACTAACTAGAGCATACAAAACATTTGCTAGACCAATACTCGAATACAGCTCATCAGTCTGGAACCCACATTACATATCTGATATGAGCACAGTTGAGAAAGTCCAGAAATATTTCACAAGAAGAGTTCTCCACTCCTCTACTCCTCTACTAGAATACCTTATGCCACCAGACTTGAAATTCTAGACCTAGAAAACCTTGAATTACGCCGTCTTTGGTCTGATCTAAGTATGGTATATAAAATCATACATTGCAACATCCTACCTGTCAATGAATACTTCAGCTTCAACCATAACAACACAAGAGCAAACAGTAGATACGAACTCAAGGTTAATCGCACCAAACTTGATTGCAGGAAATATGACTTCAGCAACACAGTGGTCAATTTCTCGAATACTCTACCTGACTCGGTAGTTTCTTCCCCCAAACCCAAAAACTTTAACCTTAGACTGTCTACTATTGACCTCACCCCTTTCCTAAGAGGTCTTTAGGGGGCGTGCATCAGCGCACCAATGTGCCTACCGTCCTTGTCCTATTGTTTCTTTTATTTTTCTTATATGTACCCATTTCATGTATTCATAACTATGTATATACTTATACCTATTATCTTGTAAGCAATTGACAAATCAAATCAAATAAATAAATAAATAAAAATAGAGATAAAGCACAGGAATGAGCAGGGGCAGGTGGGCGGGGCCAAATACTCACTGGAACTACCGGTTCACCCAAACCAGTGCAAACCAATAGAATCCCACCCCTGGTCACAATGGGTTGGACACAACTTTGTAACTAACAACTACAACAACCACAATATAATGTTGTGCCAATCTTACACTGCAACTAAACATGTAATTTTAACCAAATTTCCTGAACATTTATTCAAGCAACCAGCAACCTCTCATTACTTGTGCACTTTTGATCTTCTTTTGAGTGTATTTATATCTTCTTCTCCTTGGCAACTGTACTGCAAAGAAGGATGCCACACCACAGTATTCTTCCTTCTGCAAGGTATATTCTATGCTGATTCTTCCCCAGTGATATTGAATTACCTTTTGCTTCTCTTTAGCAACCAAAGGCTACCGAATTCCATATTTGCTTGCTAGTCAATTTACTATTTCTCCAGCCCTGAGTCCAACTTCAGTACTGCTAATGTTTTGCCAGCTTCCCTTTCCAGTTCTTTCTCCATGGGAGATTCTTTTTGTATAAAAACCTTTTATCTCGGTTCTCAGTTTCTCTGTTTTCTCTCAGTTCTTTCCCAGTTACAGGCTGTAACTAAAAGTACCATTTATATGTCGAGGTAGTCACATGACAGACAAACAGTGGGTGATAATCTTCTTCATTCTCTCACAGCACTGTTGGGTGGCATAGCAAGCCTTCCCTAAACTGACTCCAGAAACCATGTTAGTTTGGCATTCTGTTTAATGCAATCCCAACTACATTCCCTAAAGGTCTTTCCCACTACTGGGTTGAAAACTCTCCTTAAATCTGCAGAATACTATACCAGCTTGAAATTTGCTGTCCTCTTGCCAATCTCCTTCTTGGCTGTATTAATTCTCTTGCCAACTTCTGCCTAGTCATTTGACTTCCCTCCCAGATAACAGGTAAAGAGCCTAAAGGATTTTACAAACCTTAAGACTGCCCTTGGATGAAGTTGGAAAAGAAGGTGAAATATTTCTTTAATCCTGGTACAGCCAAGGGTGACTTAAGCTTATCTTGCTCCCAGAATAAGATGGATGTGAAACGTGGCAGAAAAAAAGATGTTTCTAGGACATGTTTGTGCCATGATAGGAAGCCTGGAGTAAAATGCCTAATGTTTAAAACAAGCCAAGTTAGCAAAGACTGAACTAATGCCATATGGAATCACAATTGCCATGATTGTGATAACGTGCTGCCTTAATAATGCTAAACAGCACTAGCGCAGAAGTGATTCCAGTGTAGGGACAAACCTCCACAGATGTTATTATCTCTATAAAAACAATATTAGGAATAAGAATGCAAATGACCAGCTATCTGCAAGGAGTATAAATCCTTCCATTTCCCACCATCCAGTCATAGCTGAGGAAGCTTCTTGGATGAGAAGCGAAACGTCTTTAAAGAAATCCAGAAAAAACCAACTTCATGACCTGGATGATTGAGAATCTCCATAGACTATTAGGAATAAAATTCTCTACAGTACAGGTAGTCCTCAACTTACAACTACATTTGAGCCCCAAACTTCCTGTTGCTAAATGAGAAATTTGTTAAATGAGTTTTGCTCCATTTTATGACTTTTCTCACCACATTTTTAAGGGAATCACTGCAGTTGTTAAATTAATAACATGGTTGCTAAGTGAATCTGGTTTCCGCATTGTCTTTGCTTGTCAAAAGGTTGCAAAAGTTGATCACATGACCCTAGGACATTGCAATTTTCATAAATATAAGTCTGTTGTCAAGCATTCGAATGTAAATCACATGAACATGGAGATGTTACAATGGTCATAAGTGTGAAGAATGGCCCTAAGTCACTTTTTTTTCAGTGCCATTGTCATTAAGTGAACTGCTGTAAGTCGAGGACTACCTGTACCTCAATCTTCATTGCAAGTGCTGTAACTAAAATGGACTTTTTAAGGGGAGACATTTATTCCCATGATGAAAAACAGCTGTGAGGGAGACAGGAAGGATGAATCCCTGCAAAATGATTGCGAGGCACCGAACCCCGTCACAAGCCTGTTTGTCCTGAGACCCAAAAACCCATGGTGCGGCAGCGCTCTTATGCACAGTGCACAGATGCTGTTTAGCATCTTTCTTTATCCTATTTGGCCAGGTGTGATCAACAGACTTCCTTCCATCATAGGCAATATGGAGCTTGTGCCAAGGAATGGTTGAAGAATCATGCCCGATCACCAGAGGAATGTGGTGATATGAATGCTAAATGAGACAGGGCTGCAAAGCTTCAAATAGCAGAGGTCAAGGGGAAAACCATGCAGTAATCTTCAGTGGAAGGGTGATGTTTTCATTAAATGGTTATGATTGCAATCCTAAATACCTTGATAAGGTTGATCTATCTTAACTGAAAATAATATTCAAATGGATATCTCCCTCCACACATTGAATTTGTCAAAAATCTGAAGCTCCGTTATTTATTTCCTTACTAGGAGCGATTCTAGGAATGGTGATACAGCAGTCTTTTTTATTTATTCCATTTGTATGGAGGCCCATTTCAGCAATTGACTGTTCCCCCATTTAATGCCTCCTACTTGCACTGGAATTTAGCAGCTTTCATCTGCAAGCCAGCATGACCTTGCTTGTCCTGACTGGGAAATATGTGAGAGCAAGAAGTACCATGTAAATGGTGCTAAATTATTTACAACCATGGAGTATTCTGATAAGGAAATGAATGTCACTGGGCTGCTCCAGAGTGGCATTTGAAAAGTAAAAATGTGTGTATATGTGTGAGGCAGGAGGGAGGGGGAGGGAGGGAGCAAGAGAGCAGAGTGAGAGGGAGGGGAAGGGAGAGAGAGAGGAAGAAGACATAGTTTTACCTGATAAAGAGTAGTTTTTCATGCTTTCTTTACTGAATTCAGGAAACACAGTAGGCAGTATATAGACAGATGAAGGTATTCAGGCAAGCTTATCAAGGTCACAGGCAAGCTTAACCAATCACCTGCAATTCATTAATGCCCTGCCACAAAATTGGCCTTACTATATTTAGAAATCTAGATCTTGTAGATTTTAATATGTAAATATCTATCATCACTAACAGGACTGTTGATATAGCTGATGGTAATGCTGTCAAGAGAAATATCTACAATATGAATTTTTTCTTTGATATTTCTAATTGTCCATTTACATTCCCCCATGTAGACTCTTGTTAATACTGCTACCCACTGGAGAAGCATATTTCAACACAATTGCTCAGTTTCTTTCAGTTACTCATCCTGAACGCTTCTTCTCAAACTTAGATTTGTATTTCTGATTTTTTTTTATCTTCTTGAAGTAAATGAGACAGTGTCTCTTGACTAATAGGATTATACATCCTTTGGAAATCTATTTTGTGCTTTGTCCTTCAAGGAGAGAGTCCAAAACTGCATTCAAGCAGCTTCAAACATTTTTTATGTAATGATGACAGACATTAGATAGTGATGATAAGGGATGGAAACAAACTCCTTCTGTATAATCTCTGGTTGAAACTAATCAAGCTCAGTGTTTAGCACATTTTTTTCCTTGCAGCTGTGTAATCAAAAGTTATCATGTGCTCACCTCCATCTTCTGCAATATGTGACATAATAGGCAGGGGTGGGATTCTACACATTCTCATCTATTCACTAGAACCAGTTGTTAACTTTCTAAGCAGTTCAGAGAACCAGTTGTTGGAAGAAATCTCCTTTTGTTTTTTTCCACCATTCTTGCATTCTTGGCAGTATGCTAGACTTACTGTCTCCAATGGAGATTTTTTTTCCTTGCTGGTACTTTCTTAAAGAGGAAGGGTTGTTTTAAGCTTTTTTCACTGCTGTTGGGAGGAAATACTCCCCTGTTGGAGTTAGTACTTTGAAGAAATAATTGAATAATAAAGCAGAACTGCCAGAAAGAATCTATTAATGATAAGTAACCAAGATGAGAGACATTCAGCAAAGCTTCTTGGCTAGCTAGAAAGATTGACATTCGAATGTGAGTTTACATACCCTTTTTGAGTTTTTGGTCTAAAACTGGTGACCAATCAAAGTTACAATGGCACTGAAAAAAGTGACTTATGACCATTTTCACATTTACGACCATTGCAGTATCCCCACTGTCATGAGAGGCCTGGCGAGGAGAAGAGCCCCTTGATGTTAGTGACATTGAGTTGGCCATGCCCACCCAGTCACATGACCAGCAAGCCACACCCACCAATTCAGCCACACCCACAGAACCAGTTGTTAAAAAAATTGAATTCCACCCCTGATAATAGCATAATGTGAGGCATTACAAACCAACTTCACTGGTAACTAGGGAGTGTTGCATGGGAGCACCAGGTTTGATATCACTATTTTCTTTGTTACTGTGAAAGATTTTTTCCCATTGTATGTCTACTGCTACATTCTCTTGAATTGTATTGAAGAGTCCAACAGGTGGAACATGATGGCCGCATTTGACAAGTATGTGTTTTAATAATTAACAAGCTCTAAAAAGGCCTACATTTCTGATACACCTTGGGACATTATGCTTTGAGGCTATGCATATCAGTGACAATTATGTTATTTAAATAGAACTGGGTGCCTGGACAGTTTTGAACCACCTGAATTATGGCTGTCTGCCAACGTATTGGTGCAGATGCCCCACAAGAAGCAAACTAGATATAATGTTATAACTGTGTGCTTGTTTTTATGGTGAGAAACACCATGAATTCTCCTCTATTTTCACCCATAAATGAACTTCAACTAAGTCTATTTTGCTAAATTGTTGGCTCCCAACAAGATTAGACAAATGTCTTAATTCCTGTCCCTGTAATAAAAGAACAAACACACTTTTAAATCCCCATAGATTTGGATAATCCCATAATTTTCAGCTAGAGAAAACACCAGTGCAGTCTATGGACTCATACAACTTTTCGCAGCATTCCTTCAATGTTAAGGCTAGGTCACATCAGCCGACAGATGCAAAACATATGTAAAAAGGACACAGCAGATGAGAAAATGTTCCATCCGTTGTTATCCACTCTCAAAAGTGCCCCAAATTTGCATAAACAGAGCGGACAACAACGGAAAGGAACGGACAGGGAGAGGACGTAGCAAGGATGTTAAGCGGATGCTCAACGGAAGCCTAACGGATGGAAGCGGATGGCATGTCCGCAGGGCTTCCAGGAGAGCAGAGCAAAGCAGACGCGCAGCAGAAGGGGTGGATGCAGAGCGGATGCGTAGCGGATGATGCAGATGCAGAGCAGACGCCTAGCGGATGACTAGCGGATGCCTAGCGGAAGCTTAGCGGATGCAAATCGTTCACTGCACATGCATGGAGGATGCATTGTGTCAGCCCCGCAGATATAAAAGGATGCAGCTCGCAAGCAGGTCACATTCATAGGAAAGACCTGCTGCCAGACACATCTTCAGCCAACAACCATGGGGAAGAAGAGGAAGCCTGTGCCTAATCCTGCCAGTCCTGGCAAGAAGGACAGGACCACCATCCCATCCCCTAGTGCTGACTCTGCTTCTGCTGGGGCTTCTGCTGCTGGGGCTGACTCTGCTGGTGCTGGTGCTTCTGCTGGTGCTGCTCCTGGTGCTGGTGTTTCTGCTGGTGCTGCTCCTGGTGCTGGTGCTTCTGCTGGTGCTTACTCTGCTGGTGCTGCTCCTGGTGCTGGTGCTTCTGCTGGTGCTTACTCTGCTGGTGCTGCTCCTGGTCCTGCTGGTGCTGCTGGTGCTCGTGCTACTGCTGGTGCTGCTGGTGCTGCTGGTGCTGCTTTTGCTGCTGCTGTTCTTGTTGCTGCTGCTGGTGGTGTGGTGGACCAGCCCCTAGAACCTCAAAGGCCCTCTGATGAGGACCCAGAAGGCCCTGCCAGAGGGAGGAAGAGGCATTTGCGAGATAGGGAGAGGAGACAGTACTCCATTGAAGAGGAACATGAGGAGGAGGTGCTCGAATGGCTGAGGGAGAATGAGTACCTCTGGCAGAAGGGACACAGGCTCTATCGAGACACCAAGCGGAAGCAGGCGGCTTGGAGAGAGGAGGTGGAGAGCCTGGGCTACACTTCGGAGGTCCTCCTCGGGTGGTGGAAGCACATGCACACCTGGTACGGGAAGCTGCACCTCAAGAAGTCTGGCCAGGCCGCGGTCAAGCTCACCGACCGGGAGACCTACGTGATGGCCAAGTGCAGCTTCTTGGAGGGTGAGGTCTGCCACTGAGGAGCAGCCCCTCTGTCAACCCTCTCTCTCAGGCAGCCCACAGAGAGCCAGTCCTCTTCTGGCCAAGAGTCAGCTCCTGTGTCCAGGCATGTATCTTTGGAGCGCTCCCGATGGAGACCCCCCTGACAGCTGCACTCCCCGTGGTGGAGCACATGGAGGACCCCCTGATGCAGTTGGAGCAAGAAGAGGCCACTACCACCAGAGACCAACTCACATCCACCCCCAGCTCCACCTCCACAGAAAGCAAGCAGAAAGCCAGACCGGAGGGACAGAGCCACACTGTCCTGCTGGAGATCAGGGACACCATCAAAAGCAGCATAGATCTCCTCTCTCAGTTGGTACACTCCGACATACCATCCTCTAACAGAAAGCCCTACGTGAACCAGACCCTCATGGACATGTCCGAATCACAGTACCAGGTGATCAAGGAGAGGATCACAGGTCTTCTGCACCACCCTCCAGGCCCATCTGAACCTGCTCTGACCCAGTCCAGGTCTGTTCCTCCACCCCAGGTGATGTCAAAGCCCTTCCAAGACTTTCAACAGCCCCTCACCTACCAAGGCTATGGCTACCAGGAGTTCCAGCAGCATAGGCAGCCCTTCCCAGTCCAGGCATTGGTACATCGCACACCACAGGTGCCACTGATGCCACCGATGCCACAGATTCCACATACTACACTGATGCCACCAATTCCACTGATGCCACAGATGCCACCGATGCCACAGATTCCACAGATGACACAGATGCCACCAACACCTCACCTCGCTCACCTGCAGATCAGACAGCCCCACTACACTCCTCCTTCCTCTACCCCACAGCCAAGCCCAGCCTCAGAACATCTGTCATCAGTCTTGGGACTGACACCCCATGTCATGGAGGAAGGGGCTCTCAACATCACGGGACTGAGCCAGCTCTCCGAGAGCTTCCTCCACACACCATCCCCTGTTGTCCTCTCGGGGCCAGGCATCCCAATGGCACCTCAGATCAGCACTCCAGCCACTGCCACCTCCACAGCACCTGGACCTTTCACCTCTGAGACGATGGGCATGCCTCAGAGTGTCTGAGAAGAGTGCCAGAGACTGGGTTGCTACCTGTTGACTTTATCTTTGCTTGGGACACTTTTCTTGGGTCATTTTGCTTTTACAATTTGTTATTAATAAAGATTATCTTTGCTTCACACACTTGGTCCATTTATTTTAGTAAATAAAGCCTTGGTGGAAACTTTTAGAAATGGTTTAAGCATTTGCATGCTTGAGGGATGGGTAAGGATAGCAGTGGAATGGGCAGGGATACCTGTGGGATGGGTAATACCTGTGGGATAGAGAAGCCTCCAATGCAAGCATAGTGGGACTGTATGGTCCACCCTCCCAGGTGCCATACCTATGGTCCTTTATTATCAATAATAATGTAATCATTCATCAACACATTTCAACATAAACACAACTCTTTATTAAATGCCCTGTTGATTGTAGGGCCACTCAACATACATGGCACAATCTCATCAGTGTGATAAGACAGGCTGAAGGAAGCATCCATTAAGCATCTACCATCCTGTCTTGCCACTCCACCGCTCCAGCTGGGGAGTTGCACCAGTGTTTCAGGAGGTTGCGCTGTTTCTTCCCTTCATGTGAAGCTCTGTTGAGACTTTGCACATCCACAGTGTCTATCAGGTTTCGCCCTTGCCTCCATTCCCCAGGCTCCATGTCCCCACTGCCTTGTTGACAGTCCACAAGCCTGTTTTGCAACACTGGGTAGCGGGTGCGCATGAGTTTATGCAGGATGCAGCAAGCTTCCACAATGTTCCTCACCATCTCTGGGCGATGCTCCATGGTGTTAAGAAGTACCTGGAACCTGTTGGCCAGGATGCCAAAGACATTCTCCACCACCCGTCTTGCCCTGGACAGCCTGTAGTTGAAGATCCTGGAAATGTAGGCCCTCATGAGGTAGGTTCTGAGGGAGAAGGCGTCATCCCCCACGATGAAGTAGGGCACATCTTGTGTGTCGTTGGGCAGGGGGTCTGGATCTGGGAAGCCCATGATGAGATTGCATTCCGGCCCCTCCTTGAGGTCACTGGCGTTGTATACCTGGACATCTGAAGCTGACCCATTGCCTGAAGCATCGATGTACATGAACTTGTAGTCAGCATCGACCATGGTGAAGAGGATGATGCTGAAGAAGCCTGTAGTTGAAATAAGTGGACCCTGACTTGGCTGGAGCTTTGCAGGCCACGTGATTGCCATCTATGGCTCCAACGGTGTGGGGGAAGTTCCACTTCTGATACCACTGTTCTGCAACTTTCTTCCAGCCTTCTTCAGTGGAGGGGCACTGGAGGAGCTCCTCTTCGATGATGGCCTGCACCACTTCTCTGACCACAATTCTGATGGTGTTGTGTGGCACCCTCCAGGCATACTGCATGTTCCCTGAGGCCAGGTGGCGCAGAGTCAGTGCCACCTTCAGCCCAGGGTCCAGGCTGGGCCGGAAATTGGTGCTCTGTTTGGTCAACCTGGGTCTCATCCACTCCACAACTTCATCAAACATGGCTGGTGGCATCCTCATGAAGTGCTGGAGTGCACGAGTGTCTTCGTTCCTAAGCTCCACCATCAGCTTGTCATAAAGCCCGTACTCGGCTCTTCTCGCGATCCATCTTCGGACCCAGACACTTCTTGGATGCCTCCTTTTATTCCAGTAGAACAGGTGAAAGAGCCTGTAGAGGGCTTCGCACTGTTGTAGAATGATGGCGGCTACCAAAAGGAGTGTGCAACGATCCATGGTGGAGATGACTGGATGCTGTGGAAGAGCAAGAGCAAGAGCAAGCCTGAAGAGGTCTGCACCCCATGTCTGCTGGACTGAAAGTGAGATCCAGGTGATTTCTCCCCCTTTTTATAGGAAATATCATTTTTCCACTTGGTGTCCTTCCGCATCCTCGAGACATCCTGCAGACATCCTAAATATCCAAGATACATCCCTATATGAACGTTTTTTTCTGTTTTCATGCTTTATATGTGAACTGCATCCACTTTCATCCTTTCTACGTCCGTGCTACTAACACTGCGTGTCCGTTCTGCATCCGTTTCGCTTCCTCCCTGTGTCCGTTTTCTGCTGGAGTGGATTTGAGTTGCGCGGATGCGCAGTGGATGCCTAGTGGATGCCTAGAGGATATAGCGGATGCGTAATGGATGACGACAGACGTATAATGGATGTTCCCCGTATGTGTAGCGGATGTAGAACGGACGCGTTGGATACTTCATCTGCTCAAAAAGTTTTGTGCAGCTCAAAACTTTTTGAGCAGATGAAATGTCAGTAGATGGATGCTGGACGGATAGAGAGGATGAAAACGTATGCAGTGAGTACAGAACGGATGCATCGCTTTAACCAAAGGATGGCAAGTGTTTCTCTCCGTTTTACATCCTCTTTCCATCCATTGGTGCAGTGTGACATGGGCTTTAGTTCAGCTTCTACCATTTTGCTTGGAACCTACAGAACTGGTGGTGCTTTGGGTGCAACATTTTATTCTAACAAGTTTGTTATTTTTTCTATACTTGGATGTGATGATGCCCTCTTTGAACGTAGACACAATGCCATTTGATAACCATTGATGGAAGTCCAATTCTTAGGCAAATTCTTCAGCCAGTTATGATCACAAAATGCTAGTCCACTTCCTTTCCAAAAATATTTGTCCAATGTACTCTGTGGCTTATTGTCTTTTTTAGTCACAAGTGTCACTCCATTAGGAACTATCTTTTCTCCAGCAGCATTTCCACCTCTGAAAGTTCAAAAGATAACATCCAGCAGTAATCTAATAGTTTTGTTTTCTACCCATTTAACTGTCACTGTTTATTTTGTTTCCCTCCCAAAGAAACTTGGGAATTATATTTTTATGATGTTGCTATGATCTATTAATGAATCAAGAGACTGTACTGAGCAAGCACCACCAAAATAGCCAATGCTTACAAAGAAGGAAAAGAGAAAAAGTTGGTGGTTACCAAAATAAAATGCATCCAGATGTTGGGATGCTTCATGGAGAGATCAAAAGAAGATGAGAAGTAGCTCTGGGCTGGAACTCTTCCTCACAATGGCAAACATAATAATGGTAGAGAAGGAACATTGTTGGAAATAAGTAACATTTTGGGCTAGCTGTATATGGTTTGGTCTCTCCATTTATATTTAATTAAATTATCATTTGGAGACCATTAGAAATATAAATTTGTTTCTATGAGTGTGAATTTGCCATATTTATTTTCAATTCATTCATTTATTTTTTTGGTTAATTTTATTTATTTATTTATTTATTTATTTATTTATTCATTCATTCATTCATTCATTTATTCATTCATTCATTCATTCATACATTCATTCATTCATTCATTCATTCATTCATTCATTCATTCATTCATTCATTTATTTATTTATTTATTTATTTATTTATTTATTTATTTATTTATTTATTTATTTATTTATTTATAAAATGTATTGGCCTCCCATCTTACCAAAGGATAACTCTGGGCAATTTACATTCATAAAATATCAACATTTGTATAAATATTAAAAAGGAAGAAATAAATACCCAGGAACATTAATGAGACTTTTTCCCAGGAAGAGTCTATAACTAACATGAAGCACATAGCCTAGCAGTGATGAGTAACGATTACTTGCACCAGAAAAATATTTTTTAACAGTTAGAAAATGCAGGTAGCTGAGGGACAAGGTGGAAATGTGAAGTGGCAATGTTACAGATTCTGTCACAGGATGCTCAGATTTATCTAGAAAGAATAATGGGCTGCAAAAAATTTTCCAGTTTTCAACAGAGATATATGGGATACTATTCACTGTAAGTTTTAAAATGCCTGGAAATCAAGGCTTCCTGCTGAATACTAGTCTCCAAATTTAAGCCTAGAAGCAGTTTCAGGACTGTGTGCACCAATGTTGGGATTCAAAGCATTTTTTACTATTGGTTCTGTGCACATGGCTTGGTGAGTGTGGCAGGGAAAGGATACTGTAAAATCTCCAATCAGAAATGGTATTTGCCAGTTCTCCAAACTACTCTAAATTTCTGCTACCGGTCCTCCAGAACTGGTCAGAACCTGCTGAATTCTACCTCTGGTGTGCATTCAGACATCCCTAATATTAATATCAACGTAAACCTAGTCTGTTTCCCTGCAGACTTCTGGCTGTCACCCAGAGCAATTGACAGTGGGATTAACACTCTATTCTGCAACACTCAAGCAATATTACTGTAGCTTTTCCTGTTGCTTAGCAACAAGGGCACCCAGAAGCTTGACAAAGAATTTCTCCACAAGCTGTGTTTGTCCAGAATAGGCACTCATCACTGTTCTGCAAACAGTAAGCAACCCCACTCCGCCCCCTTATTTACTGAGGCAAAGCAAAATGAAACTCCATATCCCACAAGGGACTTTTAAAGTAAATTTGTTAGATGATCAAATATTTGCAGGTGCCTGCGAGGAGATATTGATTAAAGAGAGATCTAAACTGTCTGGTTAATTTGAAGGGCTTGTTTGTCTATATACCCACAGAGTCTTTCTAATGGATTATTTTTTCTGACCAGGTCAGTACTCTGGAGAGTTCCCAGGATCAGCTTTTCAAGCAGCCGCCAGCAGAAAAGACTCATCCCAGATATTCCTGGCATTTTGATTTTATCACAGACAAGTTAATCCTGCATCTTCAGTTTTGTTTAATTTTGTTGGAACAAAAGTGTTTCTGTTTTGCTGCATAATTGTAAATTTAGGATTTGATCTCCAAACCAATAATAATTAATTAACGGAGACAATAAACATAGTAACCAGGTTTAAGGATAAAGCGGGGAGCAAAAATTCTAGCCTATCATAAATTCTTCAATGATAAAATTGTATTTTCCCATGGAAATATAGACAATAGATAATCAGAACATAGCTGGAAGGGACCAACCCTCTGATCAAGCAGAAGATACTGTAGAAATTGAGACAAGTGGTTGTCTAGTCTCTTCTTAAAAACTTCCAGTGATGAAGCACCCACAACTTCTGAAAGCATCTTGTTCCACTGGTTCACACTGCTAGGAAATTTCTACTTAATTCCAGGTTGCTTTTCTCCTTTATTAGTTTCCATCCATTGTTTCTTGTCTTGCCTTCTGGTGCTTTGAAAAATAAATTGACACTCCCCCTCCCCATTCTTTGTGGCAGCCCCTCAAATACTGGAATATGGCTATCATTCACCCCTAGTTCTTCTTTTCTTTAGGCTAGCCATACTCAGTTCCTGCAACTGTGTCAAGCATTACTTGGAACCTGATAAACTGTTCTTCATATGTTTTAGTCTCCAGGCCTTTAATCATCCTAGTTGCTCTTCTCTATACTTTCTCAAAAGTCTCAACATCTTTTGCTAATGTGGTGACAAAACTGGATGCCGTATTCCAGGTGTGGTATTACGAAGGCTTTATAAAGTAATAATATTATGCCCAGATACCATCAAAATTTTATTCTCAGAGAAGTCTCAATATTTAGGAAAATATATTTTGCAAAATATTTTCACAAAAACAAATGAATGGACCCAGTATAATGGACCATGTTCCTTTTCTCTAGATCAATACAAATTTTAGCCTTTTTTTTTTTTTGAAAGAATTTTATTAATTTTTAAGAAACAAACATATACAAACAAAACACAAAACATAAAGAACATAAAACATCTTTCTGGAAAGCAGTTTGATCCCGGGTTACATCTTTTTGTACAGACATAAATTCAAGTTCATGCTTACTTTTATATAGCATTCCATATCTTATTTACCATTTTACATTTTCTATATAGCTTCTCCCCTCTTTTTACTCTCTTAATTCTATTTTATTTATTTCATCTCAATTTAAATCATTATACTTATATCCTTTGTCTGTCCTGTTTCAGCTGTCTATTATCTTTTCTCATTAACGCAAAATTTCTTCTGTAATAACTGATTGGAGTATGATGCCTTTATATCTTTCCCTTAAGTTTAACATTTAAAATAATACATAATTTTCATTCGGATTCTGCATAGTACATTCTAAAGCTACACTCAATATTTTAAAATAGGAAAAAAAATTAAATATATAATATAATTAAAATAACAATCCATAGCAATTGAAATTATATCATTAAAATTGATATTCATTTAAGTCTTAAACATTTTACACATTCCTTTCCAAATAATATCATGCTTCTATGGGAACACTTATAGATTTTGCTTCGTTACTTCCCGCCCATTTCACTTATATTTTAAAATATTATGTAATGACAATGTTCCCATTCCTTTCCTAGTTCAATTCTCTCATATTTCATTTCATTTATTTTATTTTTTAAAAATCGCTAAATTACATTAAATATTTTATCCCATTTTATAATCATAAATCATAAAAATCATAAAAATCCCATTTTTAAAATCGCTAAATTACATTAAATATTTTATCCCATTTTATAATCATATGTTGTTCCAATTTTCTAATATTATTTCAAATACAAATACAACAATACAGTCTTATGTACCTTTGCAGAATCTCTTTTTCAGTTATATTTTTACCCATTATCTCTAAATAAATCCTGTTTCTTTACATCTTGTTTCAAACTTTTGTAGCTTCTCTTCCCTTCTTTCCTTCCTTGCTTCTCCACTCTACCCTTTTTACCCCCTTGTCTCTTAATCTCCACCATCTTCTGTATTCCTCTTTTCTGCTGCTTTCTGACGTTGTGTCCACTTTTCACCTTATTTTTCCCATTTTTGGTTGTTTTTTAAGTCTTAAATTCTCCAATCTCTTTTCCCCCTTTTCCCTTTCTTCCCCAGATAAAGTTGCTTGTTCATTAAAGATGGCCTCTTCTTCATCCCAATCTTCTTGTTCTTGTAGTATCTCATACATAGAAATCGCCATTTCTAAAAAATGAAAAACAGAGCCAAAACATCCCTTCCCTTCTTGTTCCTCTTCTTTATATTTTATAAATTCCATTTTCAGTTCATCCACAAGTAATGCCATTGTAAAAAAAAATTTAAACAACCCAAATGATTTTAATCGTTCAAATAAGAATTTCTAAAAGTCGCAAAGTCACCAAGCAATCCAAATACACACAGTCTATTTCATTTAACACTTTCTTCTTTTTTTCACTTTCTCTTCCTGGGGTTGTAATTCAGTTATAAAGTTCCAGTTAAAATGTATCTTTTAGAAGTCTTGTTATGATTTTGTTCTAGTCCTTTAAATTCCTAGCAATCTCCTCCAGCCAAATCTTAATCTTAATTCTTCTCCTCTCCCTTCCCACTTACAGCCTAAAAAAAGTTCAGAAATCTTTATTGTCCCCTTGGCTTTAATTTTCCAGTTTGATTACCTGCTGATGCCAAAGTGGGTTTTTCCAATTTCTCATTCATCTGCTGTCACCGTAAGGAAGGAAAGTGAGAAAAAACAAACTTTCCCTTTTCACTTTCATTCGCTGCTTCCAGATCTTCTTAGGGAGCGATGTATCTTTTTCCAAAATTTAAATTCCAGGATATCTTGGATGTTGCTTCTCATCCCAGTCAGCCAAAACTTTCACTTCTCAGCTTCCTGCTGCACATTCTTTTCCAGATGAAAGCTTCTTTTTGGCAGCCATTTCTGACCGCCGCTCTACTGCTTTCAGAAAAGGGAGTTAAGCCAGCTGAGGGGGGGTGTGTGACTCCCCCCAACCCCTGCTAGGTCTCCCCTGTCTTCAGCTACCCCTATGGGGGTAGCTATAGCCCCGAAGCCAGTTGGCTCGGGTCACTCCAGCGGCAAGCGCAGCAGAAACCGCGCACAATCGCGGATTCCTGCCACCGCTGAACCTTGCAAACCAGAAGTCCACAAATTTTAGCCTTTTTAAAGTTAAGTTTTGGGAGCATGTTTGCATCGATAATTTTTTAAAAAAATATTATTTCATTGCATGGGTATTGTAATTTATTGAAAAACATTTCTTTTCCTCTTTTTAAATGATATTTTTACAACATATTTTCATGCTCTTATAAAAGGATCAGTTCTAAGAGTGACTACTAAACAATTGGTTTTTTTTTTTTTACTCTTCAGAAACATGGGGAATCAGGTGATACAGTAAGAGAATGGAATATGAAATACTTCCATAAAATAATGTTGAATGAGAATGCCAAAACTGGGGAATATATTTAAGGAGTAGGCAAAGAATGTAACCATCTGGTAAAGCTGGAAAGAAAGAAAAAATCCACAAGAAGATTATAGAAAACTGTTTGGGATCCTTAAAAGTTGCAGGAAAAAAATATAGTACAATCAACAGAAGACATTTACAGAAGAACATTTAAAAAAAAAAAAATAAAAGAAAGCCTGTAAGGGCCAGGTTTTGAGGCATTTAAGTGTAAGATGGCCAGAATTACCTCATGATGAGATGATCAGCAAACAAGTTTCATAAATAAATGAACAAATAAATAAATGAACAAATAAATAAATAAAAGCATATGTACTAAGTAGAAAAGGGGGAAATTAGCTGAAGCAAATAAATATATATGACATAATCAAGCAGGTAAATATTTTTTGTTTTCAGAAGTATCACTGCTTCCAATACCAACCTTCGAAAGTAAATACTGTTTATGGAATGTTAGACAAATAAACTTGGGAAAAGTTTGATGGATTAAAACAGGGGTGTCAAACTCACATCATCACAGTGTCATCACATGACGTATCATGACTTTTTTCCCCTTTGCTAAAATGGGCGTGGGAATGGCCAGCATGTGACACATCCAGCCTATGAGCCATAAGTTCAACATCCCTGGATCAAAGGGACTGAAATAAATATTAAAGCATCTTTGCAATTTTTAATCTAAGCTGTTGAAGAATGCTTTTATAATATTTGCCTTTTCTTTGAACTAAGTCTTACAAGTTCATGAAGCTGACACCTTGCCCCAGACATATAAACATTTATAGGAATCTATACTTGCAGAAATGTCTACATCTCTGAAGCAGGAATGGGCAACATAAGTCCTTCAGATGTCGGTGGATTGCTAATACCATCACTTCTTGCTATCAACCCAGACTACTAGTTAGGACTGATGGGAACAGAAGTTTAATAATAAATGAAGAATGAAATGTTGCTCATCCTTGCTCAAAAGCATTATTCCAAAAGGAAAATTCCCAAACATATTTGTCATCAGTTGTATGAAATACACATTATGGATTCATTATAGATTGCTTGAAAAGCAGAAAGAGAGGGAGAAACAAAGAATAAAATGCATGTTTTGGCTGAGATGGAAGTCAAAGTAATAATGTAGTGTTCAGGCTTGTATGAAGGCCTACCTGGTGCAACTGTATATACAAAAACTTAGTCAGTGCAGACATGTTCATTTATTAAACTTCTCAGCCTTCTTTGAAGAATCAGGTCTTATCCTTACTGCTTATGTAGTGAGATTAAACCCTTTTGCAATGCCTAAACATAGCTAGAGATGCCACTGAAAATTAGGTATCTTGTGTGTCATGCCACACCATATATCTTTAAATACTGTTGTTGCCCCCTAGCCCCATTTAGTGGCCTGAGAGATAAATATTCCCCAAGTAAATTGTTTTGAAGGTGACCCATCCCATTTTACCTATCAGCCCGCACTCTCAAACCAATTGCATGCTGGGAAGCGAGACTCCATTTCCTTTAGCATTTGGAGAAGGCAGAAGTACATGGTCATCCAAGGACAAACCCACATTCCACACAGAGCATCGCTGGTGAGATTTAAAGGCCCTGTCACACTGGCCGATGGATGCAAAATGTTTGTAAAAAGGACACAGCGGACGGGAAAAATGTTCCATCCGTTGTTGTCCGCTCTCAAAAGGGGCAAAAATTTGCATAACCAGAGCGGACAACACGGAAAGGAACGGACGGGGGGAGGACGCAGGGCGGATAGAAAGCAGAAGCCTAGCAGATGGAAGCAGATGGGAGCAGATGGCACATCCGCAAGGCTTCCGGGGGGCACAGCAAAGCGGACGCGGAACAGATAAAGCAGATGCAGAGCGGACGCCGAGCGGATGAAGTGGATGCACAGCGGATGCAGAGCGGATGAAGCGGATGCAGAGCGGAAGCCTAGCGGATGCCTAGCAGATGCCTAGCGGATGTCCAGCATTCACTGCGCATGCAGGGAGGATGCATTGCATCAGCCCCGCGGATATAAAGGGAGGCAGCTCCCAAGCAGGTCAACATTCAGAGGAAAGACCTGCTGCCAGACACATCGCCTGCCAGCCTGCCAGCCTGCCAGCCTGCCAGCCTGCCTGCCAGCCTTGCTTCCAGCCAGCCTGCCTGCCTGCCTGCTTGCCAGCCTTGCTGCCAGCCTGCCTGCCAGCCTCCCTGCCAGCCAGCCTGCCTGCCAGCCAGCAACCCCTCAACCATGGGGAAGAAGAGAAAGCCTCAGCCATCTGCTGCCAGCCCTGGCAAGAGGGACAGGGCCACCCTCCCACACCCTGGCCCTCACTCTGCTTCTGCTGGGGCTTCTGCAGCACGGGCTAGCTCTTCTGCGGCTGAGGCTTCTGCTGCTTCTGCTTCTGGAGGAGCTGATGATGATGCTTATGGCGGTGGTGCTTCTGCTTGTGCTTACTCTGCTGATGCTGCTTCTGGAGGTGGTGCTTCTGCTGGTGCTTACTCTGCTGATGCTGCTTCTGGTGCTGGTGCTTCTGCTGGTGCTTCCTCTGCTGAAGCTGCTCCTCGTCCTGCTGGTCCTGCTGGTGCTTCTGATCCTGCTGGTGCTCCTGGTCCTGTTCGTGGTCCTGGTCCTGCTCGTGCTCCTGGTCCTGCTGGTGCTGCTGGTGCTGCTGCTGCTGGTGGTGGTCCTGCTGGTGCTGCTGCTGCTGGTGGTGTGGAGGAGAAGCCCCTACAACCTGGAAAACCCTCTGATGAGGGCCCATGTGGTCCTGCCAAAGGGAGGAAGAGGCAGACACGACAACGGGAGAGGAGGCAATACAACATCGAGGAGGAACATGAGGATGAGGTGCTGGAGTGGCTGAGAGAGAATGAGTATCTATGGTGGAAGGGACACAGGCTCTATAGGGACACCAAAAGGAAGCAGGCTGCTTGGAGAGAAAAGGTGGAGAGCCTGGGCTACATTTCAGAGGTGCTCCTCGGCTGGTGGAAGCACAGGCACACCTGGTACGGGAAGCTGCACCTCAAGAAATCTGGCCAAGCCGCAGTCAAGCTGACGGACAGAGAGACCAACATCATGGCCAAGTGCAGCTTCCTGGAGGGTGAGATCCGCCACCGAGGAGCAGCCCCTCTCACAACCCTCTCTCTCAGGCAGCCTGATGAGAGCCAGTCTCTTCCAGCAGAGAGTCAGCTCCTATCTCCAGGCAGGTGTCTGTGGAGCATGCCACGATGCAGAACCCGCGGACAGCTGTTCTAACCGTGGTGGAGCACGTGGAGGACTCCCTGGTGCAGTGGGAGAAAGGAGACGGCACTTCCACCACAGTCCAACCCGCATCCACCCCCAGCTCCACCTCCACAGAAAGGAAGAGAGCCAGACAGGAGGGGCAGAGCCACACTGTCCTGCTGGAGATAAGAGACACCATCAGGAGCAGCATAGATATCCTCTCTCAGCTGGTACACACTGACTCCTCATCCTCCAACCACAAGCCCTTCCTCACCTATGTGAACCAGACCCTCATGGACATGGCGGAACCCCAGTACCAGGTGGGGAAGGACAGGATCACCGAGCTGCTTCACAACCCTCCAGATCCAGATGAACCTGCTCCCACCCAGTCCAGGTCTGCTCCTCCACCCTAGGTGATGTCCCTCCCATTCCAAGGCTTTCCACAGGCCCTCACCTACCAGGGCTATGGCTACCAGGAAGTCCAGCAGCACAGGCAGCAGCCCTTCCCAGTCCAGGCACAGAATCATTGGACAACAACGTTGCCACCGGTTCCACTGATGCCACCGATGCCACCCACGCCACTGCTGCCACCAACGCTACCGATGCCACTCATGCCACCGATGCCACCGACGCCAGCCCTCACCCAGCTGCAGACCAGACAGCCCCACTACACTGCTCCTTCCTCCACCCCACAACCAAGCCCGGCCTCAGTACATCTGTCGTTGGTACTGGGGCTGACACCCCATGGCATGGAGGAAGGAGCTCTCAACATCACGGGGCTGAGCCAGCTGTCTGAGAGCTTCCTCAATACACCGTCCCCTGTTGTCCTCTCGGGGCCAGGCACCCCAGTGGCACTTCAGACCAGCACTCCAGCAGCAGCCACCTCCACAGCACCTGGACCCTTCACCCCTGAGACTGGGCACACCTCTGACTGACAGAGAAGAGTGCCAGAGACTGGTTGGCTACCTGTAGACTATATTTTGACACTTGACTGGGGTCACTTTTATTTTACAGCTTATTATTAATAAAGATTATCTTTGCTTCACACACTTGCTTCATTTATTTTTGTTAATAAAGTCTTGGTGGAAAATTTTAGAAATGGTTTAAGCCTTTGCATGCTTGTGGGATGGGTAAGGATAGCAGTGGGATGGGCAGGGATACCTTTGGGGTGGGTAATAGCTGTGGGATGGGTTAAGATAGCAGTGGGATGGGCAGGGATACCTGTGGAATGGGTAATAGCTGTGGGATGGGCAGGGATACCTTTGGAGTGGGTTAAGATAGCTGTGGGATGGACAGGGATACCTTTGGGATGGGTTAAGATAGCTGTAAAATTGATAAACCTCCAGTACAAGCATAGTGGGACTGTATGGTCCACCCTCCCAGCTGCCACACCTGTGGCCCTTCATTATCAATAACAATGTAAGCATTGATCCACACATTTCAACATAAACACAACTCTTTATTAAATGCCCTGTTCATTGTAGTCCCACCCAACATACATGGCCCAATCTCATCAGTGTGATGAGACAGGTTGAAGGAAGCATCCATTAATCATCTACCATCCTGTCTTGCTACTCCACTACTCCAGCTGGGGAGTTGCATCAGTGTTTCAGGAGGTTACGCTGCTTCTTCCCTTCATGTGAGACTCTGTTGGAGCCTTGCACATCCTCAGTGTCTGTCAGGTTTCACCCTTGCCTCCATTCCCCAGGTTCCATGTCCCCATTGCCTTGTTGGAGGTCCACGAGCCTGTTCTGCAACATTGGGTAGCAGGTGCGCATGAGATTGTGCAGGATGCAGCAAGCTTCCACGATATTACTCACGGTCTCTGGACGATGGTGCATGTTGGTGAGAAGTACCTGGAACCTGTTTGGCAGGATGCCAAAGGCGTTCTCCACCACCCGCCTTGCCCTGGACAGCCTGTAGTTGAAGATCCTCTCTTCACGGGTGAGGCATCTGGAAGTGTAGGGCTTCACGAGGTAGGTTCTGAGGGAGAAGGCGTCATCCCCCACCATGAAGTAGGGCACATGATGCGTGTCGTGGGGCAGGGGGTCTGGATCTGGGAAGCCCATGATGAGGTTGCGTTCCAGCGCCTCTTTGAGGTTACTGGCATTGTATACCTGGGCATCTGAAGCTGCCCCGTTGCCTGAAGCATCAATGTACATGAACTTGTAGTCAGCATTGACCATGGCGAAGAGGATGATGCTGAAGAAGCCCTTGTAGTTGAAATAAGTGGACCCTGACTTGGCTGGAGCTTTGCAGGCCACGTGCTTCCCATCTATGGCTCCAACGGTGTGTGGGAAGTTCCACTTCTGATACCACTGCTCTGCAACTTTCTTCCAGCCTTCTTCAGTGGAGGGGCACTGGAGGAGCTCCTCCAGGTATTCTTCGATGATGGCCTGCACCACTTCTCTGACCACAATGCTGATGGTGTTGTGTGGCACCCTCCAGCCGTACTGCATGCTTCTGTAGGTGGTCCCTGAGGCCAGGTCGCGCAGAGTGAGTGCCACCTTGAGCCCAGGGTCCAGGCTGGTCTGGACGTTGGTGCTCTGCTTGGTCAACCTGGGTTTCAGCCGCTCCACAACTTCATCAAACGTGGCTGGTGGCATCCTCATGAAGTTCTGGAATGCATGAGGGTCTTCGTTCCTCAGCTCCACCATCAGCTTGTTGTACAGTCCATACTCTGCTCTTCTCCCGATCCATCTTCGGACCCAGACACTTCTTGGCCGCCTCCTTTTCTTCCCGTAGAACAGTTGAAAGAGCCTGTAGATGGCTTCGCACTGTTTCAGAATGATGGTGGCTATCAAAAGGACTGTGTTACGATCCATGGTGGACATGACTGGATGCTGTGGAAGAGCAAGAGGCAGATGAAGGCTGCAGAGGTCTGCACAGCAGGGCTGCTGGTCTGAAAGTGAGAGCCAGGTGAGTTGCTCCCCCTTTTTATAGGCAATATAGGTTTTCCCCTATGTGTCCTTTTGCGTCCTCTAGTCATCCTCCAGACATCCTTAATATCCGAGATAGGTCCCCTCTGCGAACGTTTTTTCCATTTTAAATGCTTTCTATGCGACCTACATTCCCTTTTATCCTTTCTCCGTCTGTGCTACTAACGCTGCGCGTCCGTTCCATGTCTGTTCCACTTCCTACCTGTGTCCGCTTTCTGCTGGAGTGGATTTGAGTTGCGCGGATGCATAGCGGATGCATAGCGGATGCATAGCGGATGCCTAGCGGATGTAGCGGACGCGTAACGGATGATGACAGATGCAGAATGGATGTTCCCTGTATGCGTAGTGGATGCAGAATGGACGCATTGGATACATCTTCCGCTCAAAAAGTTTTTAGCAGCTCAAAACTTTTTGAGCGGATGGAACCTCAGTCGATGGATGCTGGACGGATAGAGAGGAAGAAAAACGGACGCAGTGAGTACAAAACGGATGCATCCTGTTAACCAACGGATGGCAAGTGTTTCTCTCCATTTTACATCCTCTTTCCATCCGTTCGTGCAGTGTGACATGGGCTTATATTGCTTGTTTTTATTAATTGGTATGTTCAGCAGTAACTTAATACTGTCTATTTTGTATTTGGTTCTAATTGTATGTACCCCTATTTTCACCAGTTTCACCATATCCTGTTCTTTCAATAAAGCATTCCAAACTATGCACATCGTCTGTTTTATTGGAGGATAGGTGGCTTTAACTGCATGTCAAGTTACACACAGACTAACCTGTAGTGGGGACAGAATATTGGGGAAATGCTCAGCTGAATACACACATTAGATCTTCCAGTCCAGATAACTTCTTATCCTAATGGCTGAAACATGAGATCTAAAAGTGCACCATTGCTAGAAAGTGTGCATTCCCAAACCATGGCTATTGGTTTATTTGCTAGTTATTGAAAACAAGATGCTTTTCCACTGTCGTCCTCTGAGGAAATTCCAGCATTTATCTTATTTAATATAAAATGAATGAATAATGAACCATTAATATAGAACATTGGTCATTAATGTGGATAGAGTAATCCATAATGAATGCCAAGGGAATCAAAGCCAAGTGAGAAAAACTAATATCTTTAGTGAAAATTCAACAATCTGTGCCTTAGTTTTTGAGTATCTGACCTAAAGGATATATAAAGGCCTGTTTTTATTTGTAATCAGAATCATCAGCAAGAGTCTTTGCATCCTGTCACCAGACAGGGCATATTTGGCAGTGATGTGAATACTTTTCAGATGGCCCTAGAACTTCTTCCCCCAAAAAAAATATGTGGTACCATTTTGGATGTTTTCAGATAAACAGGCAAGATTGAGGAGTGGATGGGGGAGGCTCTAAAAGGGCTTTTAATCCTTCTGCTCTGATATGCTTTCTAAGTCCTTTTAAAATATTTTAGCTGTATAAAAAAAAGTTTTTGGGTTTTTTAGTATATTAAAATGTGTGCTTGGGGTTATAGCTTTCTTGGGACCATTTTGATCAATATTTTTATTACATTTTGGTTTATGTCAGTGCAATGAACACAGGCCAAAAAGAGTAAATGGCTAATTAAGGAAGGGGGAAGGGAAACATGGGTATCTGTCAATAGTTATAGGTTAGTTTCATTATCAAGCTTCAGAAAGTGTGGTAAACAAAGTACTTTATCTATTGTTAAAGCATTGAGTCCAGGAGAGCTATTTTACAGATTTAAATCTGCTATACAAACATTGTTATAAATGAATTAATAAGAAAGGCCACATTTTTTCACTATTATCATTGTAAATCCACCTTTGTCAGCTACTGAGAAAAGCAGTGGTAGCCCAAGGTTGTAGTAACTGTGCTTATAGTACACATACACAGTATGTGTATGCACCAACTTCATTCCATGAATAAATTTAGGTTTCTGCCTGTTGGGCTAACTTTGACTTGCTTTCTGACACAACCTGTTCATGATACAGATTTAAATACGATATCTTTTTGTCAATTTGAATGTGTATGTACCATTTATGAACCTTTTCTTACAGACTCAAAAAAGTGAATATGGCAGGTGCAGAAATTTGGATACCATTTATTTTTCCTATGTTTTAATGTTTAATGTTTAATGTTTTAAATGCTCCTAGATAGCAGTATTAACTGTAAAAAAAAAAAAAGATTAAAAAACAGAAGTGACATGGGAGTGTTGAAGTCAATGTAGTAGTGGTGGGATTCAAAAAGTTTTTATTGCCAGTTCTACCAAAGTTTTTACTACCAATTGGTGGGCGTGGCAGGGGAAGGATACTGTAAAATCTCCAGTCAGAGGTGATATTTGCCGGTTCTCCAAACTACTCAAAATGTTGCGACCAATTCTCCAGAACTGGTCAGAACCTGCTGAATCCTCTGCAATGCAGGATCTGGAAGAACAAGAAAAATATCTGCAAGAACTGTCCCAAATTGTTCAAATCTACAAAACAGAAACCTGGAGGCTACAACAGATGGCCAATTGCAAATTTTAGCCACCTCTAGAGTGGTTAGCTACAGGTTACAGTTCAACAATTTCCCTGCACGACAATGATCTATATGGGAAAGTTGTCAGATAGAAACCTCTTTCCTGTTAAAATAAAAGTTATCATCTGAAGTATGCAAAAGCAAATCTTTATTCTATGAATCTGATCTTTTTTTGCAACATAGTGTTTTAAATTGAAGAAAATAAAACTGAACTTTCAGCCATAAGCACATGGTAAAAAAAAAAACATACAAAAATTATTTGGAAAAAACAATATCATGTCAACTGTTCAGCACATTGGTAGCTCTGTTATGCTTTGGGGTTCCCTAGCAATCATGTCACAAGTATTCCACTGGTACAAGGAAGAATGAATTCAGCTAAATAGCAATATATCTCAGAAACTAATTTCCCACCATTGGTGAAAAGTAAGTATGCACTGAAATTTGCAGAAGGATGTCTTGTTTAATTTTGTGCTATGGGAACATTGGTCAACTTCTATTCACTTGAGTATTTCTTGAAACATACAATTTGACCAGAGGTTTCTAAACTTTTGCATGTGACTGTAGCAGCTGAAATTCAGCCATGTCAGTGTAGCTAAGTTGTGCTGTGAGTGAGCAATGAGTATTATTATTCTTTGCATTCTAGGGCTATTTTTCAGTTTTCTTACATTTCCAATTACACCTCAAAGTTGCCATCGATCTGTTTGTCGTTAGCATGGAATTCAGAGATGCTCTGATCTATTTAACGTAAAGTCTCTACCTTCATTAACCCTCCTTTTTGTTTTAAGAAAGACCATTTAAATTGATCGCTATTAAATAAAAATCACAAGTGCTATCAATCCCTCTGCTTCAGAGAGCTAAAATAAGCAACGATTAGACCAGGAAGCAATTGCTTTGTGTAATCCTTTTGCTTAAACTACTGCATTAGTTTTCACATGTAGATTTAAAACTGCTTCCTGCGTACATGGATATCACTTAGGAAAAACAGCAAAAGAAAATGGACCATTGATTTAAACTGAACAATACTGAATCTAGCTTTTATATGTCATCTCTGCTGGTGGATTAATGTTATTTACATACTGTCCTGATTCACACTAACCTGATCCCAGATTCCTGGATCCTTCAAAGGTTTTTTTGGTATCCAATCTGGATGGCCAAGACCTATAGAATTGTAAATAATGGGCAGGTATATTTGAACATCCGCATACTGATTAATCTAATGAATGCTGCCTATATGTAGACGCTCTGTCTACATATGACTAAAGTATAGGATGTGGAAACAGACTCACTGGGTATAAAACCTCATGCTTTCAAAGGAGACATGTTTGCATTCTACACATAACATTTTTGGGAGTTAAACTGATAGAAAGAGTTCCATTCTATCCACATAAACCCCCAACCTCTTCTCCCTCTATTACTGCTTTTTCTCTTCCACTTTTCTTCATGTTTTAAGAAATTGAGTACTTCACATATTTGGACCTATATCTTTGATACCCAAAAGTAGTTTTCAAATTCCCTTCTCTCGTATTTGGTTCTCTTTCGTGCTTTCTTGCACACACAAAAAAGTATGCAAAAACATAAATATTCTTTCCATTCAAAAATTTACCTTAAATATGCTTTTCACCGGAACCTCTCTTCAAGATGCTTGAGTGTGTGATTGAAAGAAGGAAAAAGGCAAAAAAGAAAAAGAAATTAAATAAATAAATATATATTTTTCTTTCCAGTGTTAATCCCCAAATGCTCCAATTTATGATGAACTAAACTTTACTAAGATATCCTGCAACTGTTGACTGAGTTACTTCATAGCTCCCAATAGGGCATCCTCTGAGGGATGTGCCTATTACAAACTAACCTGCATTTTCTCAATGTTGGAATTACAAATTGTGGGATTATAAGTAACATGGTCCAAATCAGAATGTCAGAAACTGTCTATTCAGAGTGATAATCAATGATGTCAGCCTAGATATTCAATAATCTCTACATGCCTGCTGGGAAAAAAAGTGGATACTTTTCCCCCTACATTTCCTTAGGCCAGGGATGTCAAACTTGAATTCATTGAAGGCCACATCAGGGTTGTGTTTGATCTTGGGGAGGGGGGTTTGGCATGGCCAGAGTGGGCATGGCTAGCTTGATTTCACTCATGATGTGGATGCCTGTGGTGGCCTAAGCGCTCTTTGGCAAAAATGGGCTCCTGATCTTGCATGCTGCCGTCCCAAGCTCCATTTTCACTGGCAGTGGCACCTCGGACTGGTCCTTCGCTGTTTCCAGAGCAGCCCTGCAAGCCAGATCTAAGCACCCCATGGGTCATATCTTGCCCCTGGGCCTTGAGTTTGACATCCCTGTTTTAGGTGATACTACTTAGATCCTCAAGCAAAGAGTCAACATGTTTTTGCAGTTGTGAGAAACAGATATTCTTTTTCTGACACTTCATCTATGCAGTAACCCCTAAGCAAAAGCAATGGAGAAGAGAGGCAGATAGACAGTTCCTACCAGAGATCCCAACTGGTCACTTATAAAAATTTTGTAAGTGATTAGTATTTTGAAATTAGTTGGAGGATCATAAAAAAATGGAAAGCTGATGTAGTTTTAGGGATATAATTTGCCCACCTCTTCTTCAAAGGACTAGAATTGCAGGTTGTGTGTTCTAGTGTCATCCAGTTTTGTCAATGAGGATCAAGGAACTGAACACAGCTGGATTTGTCACCCTTTGGCTTGTTTCTTTTCATATACAGTTTCAAAACACACAGATGGACTAGAACAGTATGGAATGTATTTCAGCAGCTTCATACGTTGCACAAGCCAAAGTCCCTTTCAAGTCTCATATTCATGTTCCTCAAGACCATGGGACCACATAAATGATTTCATCTTCTCTGAAGCTGGCCTACTTTACTAGACTGTTGTAGGGAAGAATGTGGAGAAGGAGGTGCACACCATTTCGACATACTACAGAAAAGACAGGAAAAGACAAGACAAAACTAAATTTGTATTGATGCCAAATATACACTAAAACTGCCAGTCTGAAACATGCATTTCAAATAATGCAAAAACCTACAAGCATTCATGCAGATTTCTGGTTGCAAAGAAAGAAGCGCAATGTTCCTCAAAAGAGTAAAATGAAGGTAATGCTAAACACATTAGCAACAAAGTAAAAGTGAACTTGGCAGATTTGTCTCTCCCTAGGCCTTTCTTGATCAAAAATAGCCTCACCACAATAAGCTAGATGAGTATATTATATTATATTCATTTCTGAGAGCTCAGGTGCATTTGACATATGAATCTCTTTGAAATATAATCAGCACAATTGCCAGACAACTGACTTAAACCACTTAACATATTGTACTGCACTGGCACTCAGTCTGTTGCCTCTGCTTCTGGTCTGTTTCCAGGAACAAAATTGGAACGGTGGTGTTTCCTTTCAAAGACCTACAGAGTTTGCCTGTTCTGACATTAACCTCCTTCAGCACTGTGATTAGATGGAAAGCTCTATCCAGATGTTTCCTCCATGTCAAGGTACAGGTAGTCCTCAAGTTATGCCCACAACTGAGCCCAACATTTCTGTTGCTAAGTAAGGCAGTTGTTCAGTGAGTTTTGCCCTATTTTATGATTTTTCTTGCCACAGTTATTGAAAAAATTGAAAATTGAATTCTTTAATGTCATTGTACATATATACACAGTATACATACAATGAAATCCACATAACACCTAGAGACCAGATTCAACATGCATACACATATAACAATCCCCAAACACTTTCCCACCTGCCAAAATTCCCCACCTCCTAAAACACACACAAGCATCCACACAACAGACCAAATAATACTGTCCAACAGTTTACTGATGGTGGTCCTTAAGTTCACGATGTCTCCTTTCTCTCACTGCACCAGGGAGTCCTCCACGTGCTCCACCACGGTTACAACACCTGTCCGCAGGTTTTCCGCCATGGGACGCTCCACAGAAACCTGCCTGGAGACAGGGACTGACTCTCGGCCGGAAGAGGACTGGGTGGCAGCAGGCTGCCGGAGAGAGAGGGTAGTGAGAGGGGCTCCTGGTGCTCCTCGGTGGCGGATCTCACCCTCCAGGAAGCTGCACTGGTATGACGTAGGTCTCTCTGTCTGTAAGCTTAACCGTGGCCTGGCCAGATTTCTTGAGGTGCAGCTTCCCGTACCAGGTATGCATGTGCTTCCACCAGCCGAGGAGCACCTCCAAAGTGTAACCCATACTCTCTGCCCTCTCTCTCCAAGCAGCCTGCTTCCGCTTGGTGTCCCTGTAGAGATGGTGTCCCTTCCACCACAGATAGTCGTTCTCTCTCAGCCACTCCAGCACCTCATCCTCGTGTTCCTCCTCAATAAAGTATTGCCTCCTCTCCTGTCCCCGCATACACCTCGTCCTCCCTTTGGCAGGACCAGATGGGCCCTCATCAGAGGGGCTCCCAGGTAGTAGGGG
>BLBF01000003.1:35098560-35115102 GCA_015471245.1 Laticauda colubrina | reverse complement strand
TCGGGTATTATCCCACGTCATTGTAGTTCTGTTAAAGTTGTAGCAACGTTTCAGCAGAATCTCATCTGCCATCATCAGGCTTCTGTATGGATGTTGGTCTTACAGCTCCTGGTTTTTAAATTTGAGGCTGGTTCATTCTGATTGGCTGGGAGCCTGGACCTATTTCATTGGACTTGGAGTTTGATTGATTGGTGTTATCATTTTCTCTTAAATTCTATTATTTTTATATTGTAAGGTTATCTATAAAATATATCATTTCCACACTTCTTTTTCCAACCATTGATAAAATAAATCCCATATCTTATAATACTGTTTTTCTTCTTTTTCTCTAATTTCAAATGTCAATTTACTCATTTCAGTACATTCCACTATTTTCTTAATAACTTCCTTCTGTGTTGGTATTTTCTCATTTTTCCAATTCTTTGCAAATACAATTCTAGCTGCTGTTAGTACATTCACAATCAAACATATCAGTTCTCTACTATATATCTCTGGTACAATACCCAATAAAAATATTTCTGATTTAAGATCAATGTGACTTTTTGTCATTTTTTTCCAACCCTGTGTGGATTGTAGTCCAATATTTTTTCGCCTTTGCGCATGTCCACCACATATGGTAAAATTAACCAGGTAACTGATGACATTTCCAACATTTTTCAGATTTATTTAAACATTCTTGCTATTCTCATTGGGGGAAGATGCCACCTGTAAAACATCTTGCACAAATAAATTTTGTTTATATGCAGTTGACATTGTCATTTTATAATTTTGACACCATCGTTTTTGCCATCTCTCTAAGTCAATCCCGTATCCAAATATTTTCCCCCATGCAATTATTGTTTCTCCAACTTATTCTTCTTCTAATTTAACCTCTAATAAATATCCATATAATTTCTTAATCACCTTTTCATCTGTACCTGTTAAAATTTTATCTAAAGCAGTCAATTTATCATAAAAACCTACTGTTTTGAGATCTTTATTATGTCTAGAATGTATTTGCACATATGAAAACCAATTCATCCTGATACCTCGTTACTCCAGTTCTTGAGTAGATTTAAGTTCACCCTTTTCATTCATAATTTCACCATATTTTGTTTGTTTGTTCCATTTTATATATCACTGGATATGAAAACGCTTCTATATTTGAAAGCCAGACTGGAATTTTAAAATAGTGTTGCCTTTTAATCTTTTCCCAATTTAATAATAAAGCCTCTCATATATAGTGTCTTCTAAAATATCCATGTGTTTTAGTTCCCTTGTACCATAGGAAAGCATGCCAACCCAACAACAAATCATGTCCTTCAAGTGTTAATAGTCTAGTATTTCTCAATGTAATCCATTCCTTGACCCACATCAAAGTTGTCGCTTGATAATATAACTCCTAATTTGGCAGACCAAACCCACTTCTCATTCTAGCATCTTGTAATACCTTTAATTTTATTCTTGCTTTTTTCCCCTTCCAGACATATTTCAGCACTATTTTATTCAACTCATCAAAATACTCTTTCCCTAATCTAATTGGAATTGTCTAGAACAAATATAATATTCTTGGTAAAATATTCATTTTAATTGTTGATATTCTCCCTATTAATGATAATTGTAAGTTTTCCTATTTTGCCAAGTCTGTCATAATCTGTTGCTTGAGTTTATTATAATTATTCTCTTTAAAAGTGCCACATCTTGCTTGTAATTTGTATTCTTCTTTCTTAATTTTCATTCCTTTTATTTCTTTTGTTTCTCTTATATCTCTAGTTAGCACTTCTAATGTTAACACAAATAACAGAGGTGACAGCAGGCAACCTTATTTGCTGTGCTGAATGGGCTACAGAGGCACCTCTAAGTAAGAATGCAGCTAATTGCCAACTTATCATAGATACAGAAGTAACACTACCACTGGGACAAATTTTTTAGTTAAGGTTAGGTGAAGGGAATGACAGGCTGTCATGAAGACCGGACAGTCCTTGGTCACCCACTATCTTATTTACACCAAATGCAGTGACTGATTTTATGTCTCAGACACTGAAGAAGTCAAGTGAACCCCTTTAAAAGCTTGCAAAATATTTCCTTTGTCTGAGAGTCAGAAAACATACGATAAGCCATGAGGCCTGCCGGACAACACAACTCTCCTCCTTAGTCTGTTTCTTTTCAAGCTTGGGCCCAGCCTCTTCTTTTGTCATGCTTAACACCTGCTGCAGTGTAGCTGGCTCTTTTTCTTTGTGCCAAGAAGCTCATTCTGTAATATAGCACTGTATCAAGCACACCCCTCTATTATGGTGATTTTTGACATTTTGCATCTAGACTAGCCATGTATGACTCTCTCGCTCTTGGTTGCATTTCTGAATATAAACTGACATAGCCTCTTTTACCTATAAGTACTCACAAGCAAGCCTTCTTTGGAAGAAGTTAGAAGCATAATAGAATAATTAGTAGAAATAATTATACTAAATTATACTAAATTACTAAAGGCCCTATCCCACTGCTCAACGGATGCAAAACGTTAGTAAAAAGGACACAACGGATGAGAAAAATGTTCCATCCATTGTTATCCGCTCTCAAAAGGGGCAAAAATTTGCATAACCAGAGCGGATAACACGGAAAGGAATGGACGCGGGGAGGACGCAGAGCAGATGGAAAGCGGATGCGGAACGGAAGCCCAGCGGATGGAAGCGGATGGGAGTGGATGGCACATCTGCAGGGCTTCCGGGGGGCCTCAGCAAAGCAGATGCGGAACGGATACAGCGGATGCACATCGGATGAAGCAGATGCAGAGCGGAAGCCTAGCGAATGCACACATCAATGAAGCGGATGCACAGCGGAAGCCGAACGGATGCCGAGCATTAATTGCGCATGCGGGGGGGTGCATTGCGTAAGCCCCGCGGATATAAAGGGAAGCAGCTCCCAAGCAGGTCACCATTCTGAGGAAAGACCTGCTGCAGGATACATCAAGTCCTTGCCTGCCCTGCCTGCATGCCTGCCTGCCAGCCTTCCTGCCACCTGCCTCCAAGCCTCCTGGCCAGCCTCCCTGCCAGCCTTGCTATCTGCCTCCCTGCCAGCCAGTGTGCCTGCCAGCCTTGGTGCCTGCCTGCCTTCCTGCCAGGCTTCCTGCCAGCCTTCCTGCCAGCCTTCCTGCCAGCCTTCCTGCCTGCCTGCCAGCCTTCGTGCCTGGCTTCCTGCCAGCCTTCCTGCCAACTTTCCTGCCAGCCTTCCTGCCAGCCTTCCTGCCAGCCTTGGTGCCTGCCAGCCTCCCTGCCAGCCTCCCTGCCAGCCAGCAACCCCACAACCATGGGGAAGAAGCGAAAGCCTCAGCAACCTGCCGCCATCCCTGGTAAGAGGGACAGGGCCACCCTCCCGCCCCCTGTCCCTGACTCTGCTTCTGCTGGGGCTTCTGCTGCTCAGGCTCGCTCTTCTGGTGCGGAGCTTCTGCTGGTGCTGCTCCTGGCAGTGGTGCTTCTGCTGGTGCTTACTATGCTGAAGCTGCTCCTGGCGGTGGTGCTTCTGCTGCTGCATACTCTGCTGAAGCTGCTCCTCATCCTGCTGGTCCTGCTCATCCTGCTCGTGCTCCTGGACTTGCTCGTCCTGTTCGTGCTCCTGGTCTTGCTCGTCCTGCTCGTGCTGCTGGTCCTGCTCATGCTCCTGGTCCTGCTGGTCCTGCTGGTGCTGCTGGTGCTACTGCTGCTGATCCTGCTGGTGCTGCTGCTGCTGCTGCTGATGATGATGATGATGATGATCCTGCTGCTGCTGCTTCTGCTGCTGCTGCTGATGATGATGATGATGATTATGATCCTGCTGGTGATGATGATGATGATGATGATGATGATGATGATCCTGCTGCTGCTGCTGCTGCTGCTGGTGTGGAGGAGCAACCCCTACTACCTGGGAGCCCCTCTGATGAGGGCCCATCTGGTCCTGCCAAAGGGAGGAAGAGGCGTATGCGGGGACAGGAGAGGAGGCAATACTTTATTGAGGAGGAACACGAGGATGAGGTGCTGGAGTGGCTGAGAGAGAACGACTATCTGTGGTGGAAGGGACACCATCTCTCCAGGGACACCAAGCGGAAGCAGGCTGCTTGGAGAGAGAGGGCAGAGAGTATGGGTTACACTTTGGAGGTGCTCCTCGGCTGGTGGAAGCACATGCATACCTGGTACGGGAAGCTGCACCTCAAGAAATCTGGCCAGGCCACGGTTAAGCTTACAGACAGAGAGACCTACATCATACCAGGTGCAGCTTCCTGGAGGGTGAGATCCGCCACCGAAGAGTAGCCCCTCTGTCTACCCTCTCTCTCCGGCAGCCTGCTGAGAGCCAGTCCTCTTCCAGCAGAGAGTCAGTACCTGTCTCCAGGCAGGTTTCTGTGGAGCATACCACAGCGGAGAACCCGCGGACAGGTGTTGTAACCGTGGTGGAGCACGTGGAGGACTCCCTGGTGCGGTGGGAGAAAGGAGATGGCACATCCCCCACAGCCATACACGCATCCACCCCCAGCTCCACCTCCACAGAAAGGCAGAGAGCCAGACAGCAGGAGGGGCATAGCCACACTGTCCTGCTGGAGATCAGGGACACCATCCGGACTAGCATAGATCTCCTCTCTCAGCTGGTCCACACCGACTACTCATCCTCCAACCACAAGCCCTTCCTCACCTATTTCAACCTCGTGGACATGGCGGAACCCCAGTACTAGGTGGTGAAGGACCGTATCACCGAGCTGCTTCACAACCCTCCAGATCCAGAGGAACCTGCTCCCACTCAGTCCAGGTCTGCTCCTCCACCCCAGGTGATGTCCCTCCCATTCCAAGGCTTTCCACAGGCCCTCACCTACCTGGGCTACGGCTACCAGGAGGTCCAGCAGCACAGGCAGCAACCCTTCCCAGTCCAGGCACAGAGTCATCGGACGACACCATTGCCACCGGTTCCACTGATGCCACCAATGCCACCGATGCCACCAACACCAGTCCTCACCCAGCTGCAGACCAGACAGCCCCACTACACTGCTCCTTCCTCCACCTCACAGCCAAGCCCAGCCTCAGTACATCTGTCATCGGTACTGGGGCTGACACCCCATGGCATGGAGGAAGGAGCTCTCAACATCACGGGTCTGAGCCAGCTGTCTGAGAGCTTTCTCAACACACATCACCTGTTGTCCTCTCGGGGCCAGGCACCCCAATGACGCTTCAGACCAGCACTCCAGCACCAGCCACCTCCACAGCACCTGGACCCTTCACCCCTGAGACTGGGCACACCTCCGAGTGACCAAGAGGAGTGCCAGAGACTGGCTGGCTGGCCACCTGTGGACTTTATTTGGACACTTAACTTGGGTCATTTTTCTTTTACAGCTTGTTGTTCAATAAAGTTTATCTTTGATTCACACACTTGCTTCATTACTTTTTTTTAATAAAGTCTTGGTGGAAACTTTTAGAATTGGTTTAAGCCTTTGCATGCTTGTGGGATGGGTTAAGATAGCAGTGGGGTGGGCAGGGATACCTTTGGGATGGGTAACAGTTGTGGGATGGGCCGGGATACCTGTGGGGGCAGGGATACCTTTGGGATGGGTAATAGCTGTGGGATAGATAAACCTCCAGTGCAAGCATTGTGGGACTGTATGGTCCACCCTCCCAGGTGCCACACCTATGGCCCTTTATTATCAATAACAATGTAATAATCATCCACACATGTCAACACAAACACAACTCTTTATTAAATGCCCTGATCATTGTAGGGCCACTCAACATACATGGCCAATCTCATCAGTGTGATGAGACAGGCTGAAGGAAGCATCCATTAATCATCTATCATCCTGTCTTGCCACTCCACCGCTCCAGCTGGGGAGTTGCACCAGTGTTTCAGGAGGTTGCGCTGCTTCTTCCCTTCACGTGAGGCTCTGTTGGGGCCTTGCACATCCTCAGTGTCTATCAGGTTTTGCCCTTGCCTCCATTCCCCAGGCTCCATGTCCCCATTGCCTTGTTGGAGGTCCAGAGCCAGTTCTGCAAGACTGGGTAGCGGGTGCGCATGAGATTGTGCAGGATACAGCAAGCTTCCATGATCTTCCTCACGGTCTGTGGGCGATGCTGCATGGTGGTGAGAAGTACCTGGAACCTGTTGGCCAGGATGCCAAGGGCATTCTCCACCACCCGCCTTGCCCTGGACAACATGTAGTTGAAGATCCTCTCTTCACGGGTGAGGAGTCTGGAGGTGTAGGGCTTCATGAGGTAGGTTCTGAGGGAGAAGGTGTCATCCCCCACGATGAAGTAGGGCACATCTTGTGTGTCATTGGGCAGTGGGTCTGGGTCTGGGAAGCCCACAATGAGGTTGCATTCCAGCCCCTCCTTGAGATCACTGGCGTTGTATACCTGGGAATCTGAAGCTGACCCATTGCCTGAAGCATCGATGTACATGAACTTGTAGTCAGCATCGACCATGTAGTTGCAGGCCACGTGCTTGCCATCTATGGCTCCAACGGTGTGGGGGAAGTTCCACCTCTGATACCACTGCTCTGCAACTTTCTTCCATCCTTCTTCAGTGGAGGGGCACAGGAGGAGCTCCTCCAGGTCTTCTTCGATGATGGCCTGCACCACTTCTCTGACCACAATGCTGATGGTGTTGTGTGGCACCCTCCAGCCATACTGCATGCTCCTATAGGTGGTCCCTGAGACCAGGTGGCGCAGAGTCAGTGCCACCTTGAGCCCAGGTTCCAGGCTGGGCCAGAAGTTGGTGTTTGCCTTGATCAACCTGGGTGTCAGCCACTGCACAACTTCGTCAAACATGGCTGGAGGCATCCTCATGAAGTTCTGGAATGCACAAGTGTGTTCGTTCCTGAGCTCCACCATCAGCTTGTTGTACAGTCCGTACTCTGCTCTTCTGGCGAACCATCTTTGGACCCAGACTTTTTTTGAGTGCCTCCTTTTCTTCCCGTAGTAGAGTTCACAGAGCCTGTAGATGGCTTCGCACTGTTGCAGAACGATGGTGGCTGCCAAAAGGACTGTGCTATGATCCATGGTGGACATGACTGGATGCTGTGGAAGAGCAAGAATCAGATGAAGGCTGCAGAGGTCTGCACAGCTGGGCTGCTGGGCTGAAAGTGAGATCCAGATGAGTTGCTCCCCCTTTTTATAGGCAGTATAGGTTTTCTCCTAGGTGTCCCTTTGCATCCTCTAGGCATCCTCTAGACATCCTTAATATCCGAGATAGGTCCCCTCTGCAAATGTTTTTTCCATTTTAAATGCTTTGTTTCCGTGCTGCATCTGCTAGGCATCCGTTCTGCATCCGTTCTGCATCCATTCCGCTTCCTCCCTGCATCTGTTTACCGCTGGAGTGGATGGAGTTGCGCGGATGCAGAACGGATGCCTAGCGGATATCGCGGATGCGTAACGGATGCAAAACGGATGCCTAGCGGATGCCTCGCGGATGCAGAACAGACACATTGGATACATTTTCCGCTCAAAAGTTTTGAGCAGCTCAAAACTTTCTGAGCGGATGAAACGTCCATAAACGGATGAAATCCGTCCATGAGCGGATGAAACGTCCATAAACGCTGGATGGATAGAGAGGAAGCAAAATGGAGGCAGTGAGTACAGAACGGATGCATCGCGTTAATCAACGGATGACAAGTGTTTTTCTCCGTTTTACATCCTCTTTCCATCCCTTGGTGCAATGTGACAGGGGCTTAAGTAAATAGATTTTTCTTTTTTTTTTTTAATGTATATTTTATCCATTGAAAGTTTATGCTTCATAAGAACTGGGCCATTGATGGGGAAGAGAAAGCAGTAATATTGTTGATGACCAGCCAAGCTTTTTCATTTCATTTCATCTCTCCCTCCCCCTCCCCCCCCCCCCCTCTCCCTCCTTCCCTCCCTCCCTCCCCCTCTCTCTCTCTCTCTCTGTTCAAAGATCACACTGAAGTTTTCTACTTGAAAAAGTGATAAGCTGTCTTCTCTTTATACTCAGTGAACTCCCAGGAGCCAAATTGGGAAGAATAGAATTGGAAACAATGTTGATACGATAAACCTTGATGGAATGCAAACTGGAAAGTAATTTTGGATTTCCCTATCCCCTTCCTATTCCACCACATTCCCTAATACTGGCAGCCTCTTGTCAGAAAATTCTGAGGACAAACCACAGCCACCCTGAGGAACAGGGTTGGGTTTTTTTTTTAGAACTTTTAGAATTCTAGGGTTTGAAGGGACCTTAGAGGTCTTCTAGATCTCTGCTAGATCTCTGCTCAAGCAGCAGATCCTTTCTCATTCTGGACAAAAGACTGTCCAGACTTTTCTTGAAAAATTTTGCTTTCTGAAAAACATTGCTGTCAGAATAAATAAACTCTCCACACAAAATTGCATGTTCTGATTTTGAAAATCTTGAATTTACCTGTGATGAGTTAATTAATATGTGTCAATTAAAGTTTCAGTCCTTTCCTGGGAATAAGCTGTACATAATTCAACAAAGCTTTTTTGCTGAGTAAGCAAGTATGGACTGACCTTTAGGATTGTCCTGTATGGCTGCAATCCTATCATTAAGTGAGGGAGGAAACTGAGTCAGCACAAGATTACTGAGAAGTACAGTCCTTAATCTTTGAATTAACTTTCAAAGATTATTGTAAATATAATCCTCTCTTAAGGATTATATTTACAATAATAGACAACTCTACACACAAGATATAAAGCAAGTCTGAGTTTGGGTACAAGTCCTATTAAAATAAATTATGAACATTTACAATATGAATTTATTTCCTTTGTGAGTATGTTTATAAAACTCTCTTCTCCTTTTGGACTCCATTAACTCTGATTGGTTAGGAAAAGTTTCTATGTCAGTTGAAGATTTTTCATGAGTAGCAGCATTATTCAATCAGTGTTATCTGGCTTGTAATTCCCAATTCTCCACTTCTCTTACATGCTGGGTTGTGTAGATATGAGACTGGTCATAAGGAGACTAGCACAGGTCTTGGCAGAGAGCTCTGCATTTTTCAATTTCTAACCTCAGAATCACTGGGAAGACAAATCGTCCATCTTATTTTCTGCAACTCTGATAGGATCTTTTAAAATCTATGAGTTTACTTGCCTTCAATTGAAATACGACTTGGCCTTTCTTTCACAAGTTACTAGTTATACAACCATTTAAGCATATGCAGGTTATGTTCTAACACATTCCACTGCAAGGATGCTATAAAAATATTTGTAAAAGCAAATAGAAAATGAAATTGCATATGTAGTTAAGATTACTCTAAGCAATTTTTCCTCACATTTCACAACAATCAAAACAGAATTGTAAGCTTTAAGTATATTGCAGAAATAAATTGGGTATATCTACCATTAACTCAGAGTAAGTACAGTCTCCATTTATAAACTTGTAATAGAGATGGAAGAAATATGAAGACAATATTTAAGCTTTGTAAAATGGGTCTCTGCTTAAATCAAGTCTTCGAAGAAATTACAATACCCGTAATAATCCAATTCTCAACAAAGAGGTTTTTGAAATTAATCTCAGTAGGTAAATTGAAATTTCTAGTGGATAATCAGGACAAATGTTAACACCAAATTTCTCTCTATGTGACCATACTTCCACGCAGGATTTACAGTAACTGTAATCAGATGTGGTGATTTATTTTAGGACCCTTCACAATATTTGTTCATGATAGATAGAAAAAAATGGACACCCTTTATACAATTACACATTTAATATCATTTATATGTGGAAAAAAACGGGGTTGCATTGGGATCTAATCCAGGGTAGATGCAAACTTCTACTATTGCCAAAGTCCCTTTTAACAGTGGGCTGTGCCTGAAGAGTGATTATATAGTGGAACATTGGTGACACCTAGTGGATGGTAGTTTATGACACTTTTCTACCCAACCACTTCAATGTTTTTTGCATGTTTACAAAAATTTACTCAATTCTAGACTGCTGTAGCAAATGACATCAGAAGGTCCAAGAGTATATTCCAGACTTTGAAATGTGAATTACCTTTCTCATTAATTATCCACCAACTCTTTTCCTTTTTTTTTTTTTTACATTTTTCTGATTTTTGAACAAAATATTTTGCAAAGCAGCCTGCTTAGTGATATTATTTCTGGGTTGCAAATTTAGCTATTTCTTTCCTACAGTATCTTGATTTTCGCAACTCAGACCTTGTAGCCTCACAATTTGAGAATTTAACAGGCACTCTAACTCATTCCCACAAGGAACTCTGGACAATCCAGGTGATCTGTTAGTTGTCAGCAAATCTCTTTTTCCATCCATCCTGGTTTGCACAGTTTTGTTTATTATTATTTGTGATTACTAAAGATTATGTCTTATTGAAAAGGCATAGGCAGAAATGATATCCCTTTTTCATGTAAAATGTTCACAAGCAACACTAGTTGTGTGAATTACTTTTCATTGCAAACCCCATAGGTAATGTCAAAAGAGTACATCCTTTTGTGACTGAGGGGAAAAAACACCATTTTAAGTAGAATAAGAAAACAATAATCCTAGATAAATTAATTTGCCCACAAATGATCTTGAATATTCTAAACTTAGATCAACCTAGAAATGATCAGGTTATAGATTTTGGATGATATAATAAGCAGTCCCAAAAAATGAGATTTTTTTTTATGGTTGAAACCCTACAATAAGGGCGTCAAACTCATGACATCACGTTGTTGTCTCATGACATATTGCAAGTTTTTTTCCCCTTTGCTAAACTAGGGAGTGAGTATGACCAGTGTGTGATGTATCCAGGCCATGGGCCACGAGTGTCAGCTTTGGAAGCCATATTGAGATCCGATGCTCCCATGCTGCCACAATTGAGCCTGCAAAAGTGGGAGGGGGATTCATTTGAGTATATCTAGTTAAAATATATTTTTTTTTTTTGCTGATTCAAGGTCAGCACATAGTGAAAAGGAAGTCTTACTTTGGGATGGATGTTGATTGGGCCATGTGATATGGTAAAACTCCTTCACTCAAAACGACGTTATAGAGCACTGCACACCAGAACAACTAGACACAAGGACAGTTTTTTCCCAAATGCCATCACTCTGCTAAACAAATAATTCCCTCAACACTGTCAAACTGTTTACTAAGTCTGCACTACTATTATGATTAACCTTCTCATCACCCATCCTTATCACCCATCCCCTCCCACATGTGATTGTATGACTTTAACATTGTTGCTTGTATCCTTATGATTTATATTGACTGTTTCCTATTAAGATTTGATTGCTTATTGTACCCTATGACTATTATTAAGTGTTGTACCTTATGATTCTTGACACTTGAGGAATGTATCTTTTCTTTTATAAACACTGAGAGCATTTACACCAAGACAAATTCCTTGTGTGTTCAATTAGCCAATAAAGAATTCTATTCTATCTATTCTATTCTAATGGGAATGGGGGATGGATTTGTAGATTTTACTTTTGCAAAGAAGCCCGGAACTTCAGATTTGGTATTCCACAGGTGTACCAGTTGTTATCCAAATAAAAGGAACTTTTGAGAGATGTCTGTCTCAGAGTTATCGGTTGGAATGGAGGTTTTCTGGAATGCTGACATCGAGTTTGATGCCCCTGCCCTAGAAAGAGTGCCGAGAATAGCAAAGATGATAAGGAGTCTGGAGGCTAAACCATGCAATGAACATTTGAAGAAACTAGGCATGTCTAGTCTAATGATGAGAAAGACTAAGGGTGGTATGATAACAGTTTTCCAGTATTTCAGGGGTTGTCATAGAAAATTGGATGGACCTATTCTCCAAAGCACCTGAAGAAACAGCCAGATGATCATTTAAAAAGGTCCAACATAAATCTAAGAAGAACTTTCCTGACAATGAGAACAATTAATCAGTGGAAAAGCTTACCTCCAGAAATTCTGGGTGTTCCATCACTGGAGAAGTTCAAGAGGTTTTCAACTGGACATGTTCTATGTTCTAAATGATTGTAACATATGGAATGAAAAACAGCCTATCCAAGAGTAAGAACAGAACCTAGCATGTTGTCTGATAGAATTTCCAAGTATTAACTAATTTGCTTAAACATGGTGGGTGACCACAGCCAGTTGTATGAAAAAAGCTATAACTTAAATGATACATTGAAATAAGGGAATGTTCAGTCTTTGAACAATTATAAGCTGAAAGGACTAATAGAAGCTTTTGCCACTTGAATTCCTCTTTCTAGACATTAATTCTTAGTTATATATACTATGTTCTAGAGAGAAAACAGGATCCCCCTTCCACAGATTATCAGAGAATTCCCAAAAAGTAGAATCCAACCGAGGTTGCATATTTAGGAGAAGCATTAATCTATTGTAGTGATTAAGGCACCAGACTAGAAATAGGAGGTGGAGAGATCTAGTTCCACCTTGGCATAAAAGCCAGCTGCATGACTTTGGGCCAGTCGATCTCTCTCAACCCAACCCACCTTACAGGATTGTTGTTATGGGGAAAAGAAGAGGAGGAAAAAGTATTATCTTTGTTTCAAGGATGGGATGCCATAGAACCGGGAGCTCTGAAGAGCAGCAGACACTGAACTGGTTCTGTGTTTGCTGCTGTTTGGCCCACCCACCTATCCAGGTTATTACCTGTCCTTTATTTCCTGCTTTTTCAACCTCAGCTGCTTTGCATGGCACAGCTGAGGTTGAAAAAGCAGAGAAAAAGAGGCTTTTCAAATGTTATGCACCTACGCACAGTGCTTTTCAGCTGTCCAAGTGGCACAGCTGATGGTTTTTTTATACGCATGCGCAGCACCCATCAGGCATGCAAAACGTAGCCACCGAACTAGTAGTAATACCAGTTGAATCCCACCCCTGCTTTGTTTGTCACTTGAGCTATTTATAAAAATAATAAAGGCAGGATAAAAATCTAAGAAATAAATCTCAAGAAAATCCAGTTTTCTTGAGATTATCTACCAGCACTTCACTGCTCAGCGAAGGTTTGTGTGTTAAGCATACTATCTTGTGTCTACAAAACTATCTGGTTGTTCCCAGATCCATCATATGGTGTAAAATACGACACTGTAGAATATGTGGAAGGTCATTTGGCTCTGAAATTAACTTCTGCTTATGAAAGAGGGGCATCATATTATTTGCTTCAGGGAGATTCACCCTCGATATTTCAGTCTGCTCCAAAGAGGTTCTGCTATGTCCATAGGTTGCTCCTAGTTCAGTTTTGAATTTCAGTGGAAATGGAACATGCACAATGGAGATGCCGCTCATTCTTCTAAGAAACTTTCCCCAGTCTTTACCTCTTGGCATATTCAAATATCCGTTTAGAACATGCAGTTTGGCATTAAAAGTAATGTTCCAACAAATGACCATCAAGAGAAAAAGGGGGGTGCTTTGAGCAGAACAATGGCAATGAAGAGGGCTGTGTTCCTTTCATCAATCCTGTTTCGTAATCGCTATTTATCTGTTTATTTTTAGATCATTTGAACTGAGAAAACACACACAAGAGAGACAAAGACACCTATTTTGACAAATCTGCAAGACCTGAAGCTTCTGCATTTCCAGGACTCCAACTGGCTTGAAGCACATATAACATCTCACAATATTTTATTTAATGATAGGGAACCAGAACTGGGGAAGGGATGGTGAATCAAGTCCATCCAGGAGATCACAGGCTACTTAGAAAAGCTAAACTAACATCTTCTAGAACTATGTCACCAATTCAGTTACTAGAAGCCTGAATGTTTTATATTTAGAAAATAATTAAAATTTCCTGTTTAACTTTTGATCCAGTTTGTTGCAAGTACAAGTAGTTCTTAACTTACAACCATTTGTTTAGAAACTGTTCAGACTTGGGCCTTTGGCAACCAGCATGTATTTAAAATGGTTATAGTATTTCAGAGACCCATTATCACAGCTTCAAGTTTGAGTTCCTTCAACGACAGACCGAAATCCACAATCATGTGTGGTTTCAATCTGTACTTAACGCGAGAATGCCCCAAGCCAGCTGGTTTCAGGGCTAAGCCACCCCCTAGAAGTAGTGAAGAGGGGGGAGACTACCAGCAGGGTCGAGGAGAGCCGCATCTCTCCTCCCCACCTGGCCATTAATCCATGATAGCCTGACTCACAGAGGAACTCAATAAAGAAGCCTGATAATGGCAGATGAGATTCTGCCAAAACGTTGCTACAACTTTAAAAGCACAACTACAATGATGTGGGATAATACCCGAAGGAAGCTGAACAGCACAAATGTAAGCACCCGTGAAAACCTAAAAAAACAAATATATACATATATATATATATGGATCTTTGGTTATTCGGGTTTTCTCCCGCGTAGAATTGGAAGTATCTAGGCAACGTTTCGATGAAGTCTCATTCATCATCTTCAGGCTTGTTTCTTCAGCTCTGTGCTTCTCAGAGTAATGTGAGCTTGCAGCTGCTTCTTCCTTTTAACTGCTAGTGGGGGTGTGACTTGATTGGGTGGGGGTTTGGCTGTGTTCTGATTGGTAGGGGGGTTGGCTGTGTTCTGATTGGCTGGGGGTGTGTTCTGCTTAGGTGGGGGCTTGGTTGTGCTCAGGTTAGTCTTAGTTGCTGGGGGATTTGAGCTGGTGAGCTGTGATTTTGTTGTTTGGCTTCGTGTTCGTGGTCGTGCCACATCTTCATGGTGGGTGTCAGTTTGCTTCTTGTATGGGTCAGAGGGGTTTGAAGTGGGTAGTGGTGCAGCTGCAGTATGGTTTCTGGTTCGTGGTCGTGTCTCCTCTTCTGTGTGGGTGTGAGTCTTTTTTCTGTGTGGAAGTGTGGTGGTGGCATCTTGTGTGGCACTTGCGGGTGTGGGTCTGGTGTCATTCTTCAAGTTAGTTACTCGTTTATTACTGAGGGCAGGTTTCCAAATGGTTGGTAGGCGGGAGGTATCATCTCGTCTATTCATGCTGTGTGGCCGTTTCTCTATCTCTATGGCTTCTCTGATTATTCTGTTGTTGAAGTGTTCGGTTTTGGCGATGGTTTTGGTATTTTTAAAGTCAATTTCATGTCCTGTGGCTTTGAGGTGTTGGACCAGGGAAGAGGTCAGTTCTTCTTTTTTGATTGAGTTTTTGTGTTCTTCAATGCGTGCACTAATTCTTCTGTTAGTTTGTCCTATGTATGTGCTGGGGCAGGCAGTGCAAGGGATTTCGTATACTCCTTGGTTTTCTAACTCGATTTTGTCCTTAGGGTTTCTCAGGATGGTGGATATTTTTCTGTTTGTGCAGAATGCTGTTTTAATGTTGTGTTTTTGGAGGATCTTGCTGATTTTGTCTGTAGTGCCTTTTATATATGGGAGGAGGGCTTTGCCATTCTCTTGTTCTCTGTCTTGGCTTTTGGTTGGGGTTTCTTTTTGGATTAGGTGGGTAATCTTCTTTTTTGGAAATCCATTGGTTGTAAGTACATTAGTGAGGGTGTGTAGTTCGGTTTTTAAGTGTTGTTCATCGGCTAAGCATTTTGTTCTGGAGATGAGTGTCTTGGCTACGGAATTGATCTGTGCTGGGTGGTGGTGTGAGAGTGCATGTAGATAGCGGTTTGTATGTGTTTTCTTCTGGTAGATGGTGTGTCCTAGGGAGCCATTGGATTTTTTGTATACTAAGACATCTAGGAAGGGAAGTTGATTGTTGGCTTCTGTTTCCATGGTGAATTGTATTTTGGGATGTAGGCTGTTGAGGTGTGTGAGGAAGTTGTTCAGTTTTTCTTTCCCGTGTGGCCAGATTATGAAGGTGTCATCTACGTATCTGAGCCAGAGTTTGGGTTTGTGATCATATTTTTCTAGAGCTTGTGTTTCAAAGTGTTCCATGTAGAGGTTTGCAATGACAGGTGAGAGGGGTGATCCCATGGGTGCTCCTTCTATTTGTTTGTATTTTTGTCCATTGTAGGTGAAGTATGTATTGGATAGGCAGTGGTTGGTAAGATCTAGGATGTACTTGGGGGGGTTGTATTTGTTTTGGATGGCTGTCAAGGCTTCTTTTATAGGCACTTGGGTGAAGAGGGATATGACATCGAAGCTCACCAGTAGGTCGCTGGGTTGTAAGTTTTGTTTCTTTATGATCTCAATGAACTGGAATGAGTTCCTTACCTGTGAATTGATGGATTCTGCATAGGTCTGTAATTGTTTGGCGAGAAATTTGGCTAAGTTTTGTAGAGGTGAGCCTATGGAGCTGACTATTGGTCGTAGTGGGGTTCCTTCTTTGTGTATCTTGGGGAGACCATACAGCTTGGGGCATCTGGATGATTTTTCTCTGGGTATGATTCTTTGCTGGATTTCTTCGCTGATGGGGGAGGCTTTTATTTTGGATCTGGTGGTTTTTTCTAGGTACGTGGTGGGGTCAGTGTTTAGGGGTTTGTATGTGGGGTCTTGGAGTAGGTTGGTTAACTTGGTTTGGTAGTCAGATGTATTCATAATCACTGTAGCATTGCCCTTGTCTGCTGGTAGGATTATTATGCTGGTGTCTTCTTTCAGGTTAAGTAGTGCAGTTTGTTCTTCTTTGGATAAGTTGCTTTTGGGTGGTTTGCTCGTGCAGAGGATGTTGGTGATTTCGAGTCTGATTCTGTTAGCATCATCAGGGTTGGTTTTGGTCAGGCTGGTTTCAACTCCGCATATGATGGTTTCTGTGGGGATGT
>BLBF01000003.1:35056235-35093560 GCA_015471245.1 Laticauda colubrina | reverse complement strand
CATAGGAATTTTAGGTCACATAGTATTCCTGCTCTTTTAACTTCCAGTTTCTCATAGCTTCTGATCTGGCTGTTTATTTCCTCCCCGTAGAGGTCAGATATTTGTTTTCTTAGGTTTTCGCGGGTACTTACATGTGTGCTGTTCAGCTTCCTTCGGGTATTATCCCACGTCATTGTAGTTCTGTTAAAGTTGTAGCAACGTTTCAGCAGAATCTCATCTGCCATCATCAGGCTTCTGTATGGATATGGGTCTTACAGCTCCTGGTTTTAAATTTGAGGCTGGTCCATTCTGATATATATACCCCAAACCACAATATAAATTCCAAATGTTTGAACATCAGCCTTTTCTGCATTACTGTGCATTACTGTGTTTGGAAACAAGAAATCTGATTAATTTTGTTGCTAGGAAGAAAAAAGAATCCACCACAGTGTTCTAAATTCAGAATTACTGATTCTGTGTTTCTGAATTGTGCCAATGTCTAATTTGACCTCAGTGCTTCTAAAGGGCAACTCTCCTTGGTAACTATTATTTGTTTTTAATTTTAATTATCTCTGTGGCCAGAGGGTAGCTTTTCTTCTTAAAGAGACTGTACACTTTCCTACTTTCTTCCCATTAAAAAGTCTGCAACTGTCTTTAGCAGGTGAAACTGTGGGCCAGTTATCCTTGACCAACAATCTTTTAGCATAATGATTTGATATCCTTTGCACATCAACAGAGAGATATTAAAGGGACTGGATATACTGCACACTCTGCCACTCTAATATTGCTTCAGTCCAAGTATGCCAAGTGTGGAACATTTTGATTTGTTATCTCAATAGCAGAAGAAGAATACCTGGGAGAGCTGGGCTGAGAATGGGGAAAAGTATGGTGCTTTCTCTGCAGTCATGTGGCAGCAACACTGTTGTCTGGATCAAGCATCACATTGTGTAAAATGTCAATTTCTGGGTGCTTCTACATTAATAATCCAGAGAGGAATTAGTCTGAAAATCATCCTTCCAGATGAGTGAGAGAGGCAGGAAATGCAACTATCTCTACTGAAGGACTGCCAATGCCTATGATTTCAGCAGCGAAGTATCAGCTCTCATATTAATTGACCCTTTATTTTTTTCCTTTAAAACAAAATCACATTTACGTGCTTCCCACATGGCCCATTGCTTCCTGAATCTATGAAATGGTGGAACAACCAATGGTGGAGCATAAGGAATGCTCCATAAGCAGCAGTCACAATTATGGCCATATTGATTGTTCCTGGAAGTTAATTCTGACAGCTGTGAATGGCTGGATCCACACCACCCAATGCTTTGAATGCAGTGGAATGCCAGGCCTAGTTGCTTTGTATCCAGGAATAATGGCTTGCCATTTAGAGCTGATGAGTCATTGTTGCATTCAAATGAACTACCGGAAGCTGTTTCTAATGTAATCTCCAAACCTTCTTTTCCCATCGGTAGCCAGTTCAAAGGCACAAGCCATCCTTTATTACAAAACATTTATTTATTACATTACCACTTACATTCTGCGTTTTAGCCTAAGAGTCTTTTCAAACTGCCTTAGAGCCGTAAAAATAATTTTAAATAAAATACCCAATTTATTGTCTTACTGGAAAAACCAAAGAACAAAGGGATCTCCAATAAGTTTTTCACAAAGTAATTGTAATAATGGAAGGGGCTTTCTTATAGTTTATCATTTTAGTAGGGAACTTTGATGGGGAAAAATCTCATAACCTACTTTATTTGTGTATTTATGAATTTATCTATACTGTCCCTCTGCCTCTATTTTCCACATTTCCTCCAGGACTCAGGATAACAATCTGCCATTTTTTTTCTCCACAGAGGTCTGTAAGATGGCCTGAGAAAACTGATATGTCTAAAGCCATCCAGTAAATTTCAGACACCTAATGACAATCTGAGCAGAAGTGGATTTGGGTCTCTCTGGTCCTAGTCCAAGTAATTAACCACTTCTACACAGTGACATGTCTCCTCTTTTTAAGGATATTTACTTACCTTTCTATTCCTTACATCTAATATTATAAGATACATTATTATTTGAGCATTTCAAGCAAAATAAGCAATATCAATTCCATCATCTTTGTGACAGCCCTTCAAATACTCGAATGGCAACTATCAAGTAGCCTTTTGGGATCCTTCTGTACAAGATGTCTGTAGAGATTCTTAGTCATCCAGGTCATGGTTGTCCCAAAGGTGGTTTTTCAGGAGGCAATTGGACTTTTTTGTTTTTTCTTTTGAAGACATTTCACATCTCACCCAAGAAGCTTCTTTAGCTCTGACAGGATAGTGGGGAATGAAAGGGTTTATATTCCTATATTATGTACAAGACAATTATTGTGCATTCATTCTGTCTCATTCACTAGAGGTTGTTGGACGGAACAAACAGAAATTATTCCCATTTGTAACCTTATATTTTTCTTTCACCTTTTTAAAAATAAGGGATAAAAATATTTTTTTTTCTCGATAAAATTCTTCACCTACCTCCATTGACCAGTCCTCAGAGTTCAGCAAAATCTGGAGATCCCAGCAATTCCCCATCTGTTTTTGGTAATACTACAAGTCATATAGTTCAACAGTTGCCCACCAGTGGGCCATGAGAAAATTGTGGTGGGCCGCAGAGAAATCTCACCCCCAGAGCACGACACCAAAAACAATCCAGGCTGTGGAAAAACACAAGACCTTGCCACCCACATGGCCTGCAGGAAGCCTCCCCACTCACTCACCCACTCAAACTTGCCTGCTAAATTGCTATTTTTTTCTTTTTCCAACCATCATTTCTTCTGCTGTGCTGAGAAATTTAGATTTACTAGGAAGCAGGAAATGGTTGGATTTCTTGCTTTCTAGCTAGTCTTTGGCTTTGCTTTTAAGCACAGCCGAACCTCCTTTAGGACTGAAAGTTCTATTATTCAGTGCAGACTCACGGCAAGCAAATTTGAGAGACTGAGCTAGCCAATGGCAGATAGATAGATCACTGAATGATTCTGTGAGCAACTCATTCAGCCTGCCTGCTTTGCTTGATTTTGGGTAAAAGTTGCTCTTTTTTAATAAAAAAAAATCAATATTTACATACATGGTGTTTTGTGAGTTAATTTTATGAGTTTGCTTGCAAGCAAATTTTATGTGACAGACTGAGCTAGCTAATAGCAGATAGATAGATTTCTGAATGAATCTGTGATTCTGTGAGCAACTCAATCTGCCTACTTGCTTTGCCTGATTTTGGGTAAAAGTTGCTCTTTTTTATAAAAAATTCAATATTTATATAAATATTTATAATATTTGCAAACAAACCATGCTCAGCCAGTCACATGACCACTAAGCCACACCCACAAATTAGGCCACACCCACAAAACCAGTTAGTGGCCCCTGGGATTTAAAATTATGAATTTGGTGGTCCTTGAGGTCGAAAAGATTGGTGACCCCTGATATAGTTGGAAATATTCCTATCTGTCCTTTTTCAAAAATGAAACTTAACCTTCCATCCTCATAGAACTCACCTCAAGATGCCCCTGAATCTTCGGTGCCCTCCTTGGGACACATCCCAGATTGTTTTTATCCTTCTTAAATTGCTAGTGCCCAGAATTTAAATGGATTAGGAGAAAATATCACTGCTAAAATAGAAATGTGTGCTTTGTCAACAACATAAATGCAGCAAGAGAACCAAGTTTGGCTCTAATGTTTCCAACAGGCCATGAAAATAAAATTGCATTACTGTCCCATTTACCAGGCTGTATAATCTACTGATTTTGGGGAGATTTATCTCTAAGGGGTGTTTTTACTTCTGAGGAAGCCATTTGAGTGCCTCAAAAAGTGGTAGACAAAGGGCCAGTGGGAAGGGTAAGAAAACAATTTAACAAGAGCTGGTTCTTTTAGAAGGGAGGTTTTCCCCTGAAGACAAAATTAGAGACAGAAGAAGAAAACAGTGTACTTAGTCCAAGAGTTGACAAAGGAGATTTTAAGAGAAGATAGATTTCCATTCAACTGGCAATAAGAAACTCTTAACCTACCTAGCGAAGAGTGATTGATATTTTCAAATCACACACAAACACATATTAGGTAGCATTGAGCAGTGGTTCTTAACCCAGGCAATATTGCCCCCCAAGAGGCGATTTCGTTTTTCAGGGGGGCAATGGAACGAAAAGGGGCGATGCGGGGGCAAAGGATTGGAAAGGGGGGTGATATGGGGGCAATGGAGCAAGAAGTTTTGGGGATACTTTTGAGACTTTTTTTTGTACAGTGAACCACTGTATATCTGTCATACAAAAACATCAAATTGCTCGCTAATAGTAGATTGAACTGTGTTTTAAAATGTTCCTCCAGCTACCTTCAGTACAGAACGCCATACATATGTGAATACGCATCGCTCATCTTCATGCGCATTGCGCAGCAGCCTCTATCACTCTACCCATTAAATTTGTCACTCTGATTTTTGTTGCTTTTCTTCTGTAAAAATTTTCTTTGTGTCTTTTTAACCCTTTTTACAGTGTGCATGAATATACATTTTCCTCAAATCTTAATTTAGTTTCAGAGTTTTCATCTTGAAATTCTTAGTTCCTGCATTGCGGTTTGTTCTTATGCCCTTTTTATATTTCTTTTTGTGTCTTAAAATTCACTTGTAATGAAATCATTAAATGTTACTGTTTTTTTCGGGCATTTCATTTTCTTGCAATTGAATTTTGTTTTCAGAGGTCATTGTATGTAAGTGTCTTGAATAAATAAGATAATAATGAAATACACGTATCACAAAGTTTGGGAGTAAAGTGATTTTTCACACAGTTGAGATATGAGGAAAAGACTGGAAATAAATTATTTGCATCGATATGTCCTGATGACAATTTTAAAGAAAACAAAAAATATGTTTGCATAAATTGAATAATTATTTCCCTGTGTTGTGATTGAGAGGTTATGTTGGAGGAGGGGGCGATGATAACTTCCTCAATGGCTCATGATTCATTCAAAAAGGTTAAGAACCACTGGCATTGAGGATGCTTTGGAATGCATGGTGACACAAACAGCACCTGTCTGCAACTCTTTAAAACTGCTAATACTTTTCCTGGGAATGAGCAAATGCTTTTTTTTATTGACCCTTACATTGGGTCATTAAATTAATTGGTTCATTACCCCTACATTGGGGTGGAGTCAGGGTGGCTGAATGGAACTGAGCATTTAAATGGCCAGACTCCCTTCCTGGCACCAACACTTGCACCCAGAGAGAAATTTCTGCCGCTACCTAGGATTGAACTCACAGCCTCCTGATTATGAGGCAAGAGCTCCACCTTTAGGCCACCACAGTGGTCAGAATGATTATTTTTTATTTGGTTTAAATTTCTGGCCTTGAGTAAGTACTCCAAAACATTTTTTCTGCTTCCACAAAATAATCCTTTTATAGTTCTAAACTCCTGGATATGGACCTGTCAAAAATGACCTAGTTTCCTAGTTTCCAAAATAATTTGCAGAGTCCTGGAGCTCTTCAGAACATCAGTAAATTGTTGGTGCATTCATAAAATACACAGCTTGTAAGATAATTTGGAGGATTCAGGATTGTGTCACACATTACACTAAACCATGTTTTTTGGTTTTGGCTAACTATGTGAACCAGGATATGATTGTTTATTGAGCAAATCAGCATAATGCATGAAGCCAGGAGTGGTGTTCCTTTGAGCAGAAATGGCCAGCAGGGAGATGGAAGCTAAACAAATATTCAATTTGGAAGGCTCTTCATCATTATATTGAGCTCCTCCAATGATGTGGCTAACCATACAAAATAATACCTAGCATTTCATGATATAGATGAAATTACTGTATCGTATTCAGAATTCAGGCTTGCAAGTTTAGTGTTTTTGTTTTGTTGTTTTAAATTTCCTATATCCCTCAGTAAGGGCCAGAAATCTGGAGTTAGATGAAAACAGTAGTTCAGGAAGTAAAGCCAATTATCCATTTCAGCATATGAGTTTTACACTGGATAATCACCATATATCAGTTCAAATTTAGATGAGAATCATTATAAATCAAGGGTTTGAAATGTTTAATTGGATGGGGGTGGGAGGTTGGTAAGAGAAGGATTTTATTGTTGGTACTGATAAATGATCTGTAAGGGTCCTAATTGTCAGTCTACTGAAAATCATCAAGTAATGTGTCAAAAAAACCTTCTCTACCTTCAGTTTACTCCTTTATTAAAGAATACTAATTATTCTGACCAAATTTGTACTACTTTTTTGGTGGGGGGGGCTGATAATTAATGAGGTATGCAATCCAAAAGGCTTATCATGTAGACAAAGGCTCAATTCTTCCAGGGATAAATATCTCCCTACATTCCAATTGTGATGAAGTCTGAAGAACCATATCAGTGAAAAATGACATGCAGCCCATTTCTAGAGTGAGTAAAACATTACTTTTTACCACTGTAATGGATGTGAAATCTATACACAAGATTCATTCCTGGTTGAAACATGCAACCATTTGAAAACTGGTTAGCTCCTGCTAAATGTGCTAGCAATGCTGACATTCGTAAACCAAATCCTGCCTTAATATAAAACTATTTTCTTTAATCCTCACATTTGCTCCAAGATACAAATAATCTCAAAAGTATCTAGGATACTTGAGATACAAATACAAATAATCAACTTATTTTCCAAAGCAAGGCAAAACAAGAAACAAAAGGTGGAAACTAACTGTTCTATATGTAAAGTGGATGACTCCAAATCTACAAACCTGATTGGTTAATAAAATGAACACTGGATTGGTTCACTAGGAACCAATCCAAAGAGCTGCCAAAAAGGCGGCAAATCTAAACAACTGCCATTGGCTGCAAGCAGGCAAGCCAGCCTGTATAAAAGGCTGGCCCCGGCTTCAGCCAAGTGTTCCTATTTACTGACTAGTTAAGAATAAAGCATTTGTTGTTGGAACCCGGTCTACCTCGGGTGTTTTCCGAACAAAACACTGGCGACGAGGATGGGATCATCCTGAACGGAAAAACCTGCACGCGGTGATAAGAAGTCCAGATTACAACCAAGATGTCTGGAAACAACGCACCGCCCGCACCCTTCAATCCCAACGAAGAGGATTGGGATTCCTATGCTGATCGCTTCCAAATGTATTTGGAGAGCAATGAAATGGAAGGCATTTCAGAGCAACGCAAGAGAGCTGTGTTCCTGACGCACTGCGGGCCAACAGTTTTTAAGATGGCAAAGGCCCTTGCGAAGCCCCGGGACGTTAAACAACTAACGTGAACGGAATTGCAAAGACTCCTCAAAGCACACTACGCTCCGATGGTGTCTAACTTAATAAAGCGACACAAATTTTACCGCAGAGACCAGAGAGAGGGAGAGACCGTCGCCGATTTCATCGCTGCCCTCAGACAAATAGGGGGTGAGTGTGAATTTTTGAACATAGACGAGGCAATGAGGGATCGCGTGGTGCTGGGCCTGAGAGACTCGACCGCACAGAGTAAATTGCTCAACAAGCCCAACATCACCGTTACCGAAGCCATCGCGGAAGCCACAGCTGCTGAAGCCGCGAAAAAATCTGCGGTAGCCATTAAAAAGATGAACACACACAGCGAAGAAACACCAACCAAAGGCAGAAAGCACCCTGCCACCACAACCCACTACGAAGAGTCGGGCGAAACAATCGAATCGAGCGAAGAGGACGACGAGGTCCAACGTTTGCTCACAAACAAAAAAGAGCGCGAAAGGAGAAATTGGCGGGAATGTGCTGGCTGCAGAGGATACCATCCCCGAGCCGAATGTAGATTTCTCAATGCCATCTGCCGGCATTGCAAAAAACGAGGGCACATCGAGAAGGTCTGCAGGAACAAGAAATACTACAGCCCGACGAGACGCAGAAATTCCCCAACACGAGCCGAGCCTAAACGAGCCGAGAGAAAGTGGCAACAAGAGAAGTGAGCCAATACACACCAAACTGTCATAATACAGAGCGCTCAGACGGAAAGTGGAAAAAAAATTAAAGTCATCGTGAAAATTGAAGGAAAACACTGCAGGATGGAAGTGGACTCGGGGTCCTTCCTCTCCATGGTATCGTGGGACACAATAAAACAGCTAGTCCCATGTATCAAACCCAAAGAATTGAAGAAGCAGCACCTAACTCTCAAGGACTATCAGGGAAACCAAATCCCTGTGGTAGGCATGGGACAATTCCGAGTCGCCTACAAACATCACGTCAAGGTGCTTCCGCTGACCATAGTCGACCAAGACAGACCAAGCCTCCTGGGCATCGAATGGTTCGCGCCATTGGGCATCGGGATGACCGGGGTCGATCGAGTGACTACAACCGGCTGGGAAGACGACCTCATCCGAGAATTCCAGGACGTGTTTGACGGCTCACTTGGCAAGTATCGGGGAAATCCCATTTCTTTCAATCTAAACCCCCAAATAGCCCCACGAAGAATAAAAGCCAGGCGAGTTCCTTTTGCACTAAAGGCAAAAATAGAGGAACAGCTGGACAAATTAATAGCCCAAGGGGTGTTAGAACCTGTGGACCATGCCAAGTGGGAAACGCCTATTGTCACACCCATTAAACCTGACGGGTCCATCAGAATCTGTGGTGACTATAAGGCTACCCTGAACCACGCATTACAACCAAGCGCATACCCGGTGCCAGTAGTCCAGCATTTGCTTCATTCCCTGGGAAAAGGCAAAGTTTTCGCCAAACTCGACTTGGCACAAGCCTATCAACAACTCCCAGTGGACCCAGAAACAGCAGAAGCACAGACTATAGTCACCCATAAGGGCGCATTTAAATGTCACCGGCTCCAATTTGGAGTAAGCGGGGCCCCTGGCGTCTTCCAGAGTATAATGGAACGCCTTCTAAATGGCATACAAGGAGTCGTCCCCTATTTTGACGACGTCCTAATCTCGGCCAGAGATGAAACTCAATTAAGGAACAGACTCAAAGAAGTACTAACTAAGTTTAGGGAATCTGGCCTCAAGGTAAAAAGAGAAAAGTGCTGTTTAGTTAAGAACAGCGTCGAATTCCTGGGCTACTCAATAGATGGAGAGGGTATCCACCCCACAGATAAAAAAGTTAAAGCAATCAAAGACGCTCCTGAACCAAGAAATAAAACCGAACTACAAGCGTTCTTAGGATTAATTAATTTTTATAATGTGTTCCTGCCAAACAAAGCCACTATAGCAGAACCGTTACACCATCTGCTAGACAAAAAGGCAACTTGGACTTGGGGTTACAAAGAAAAAAAAGCCTTCCAAAATATTAAAAGCTTGCTAACATCAACAAACGTTCTCATCCAATTTAGCGACACTCTGCCATTAACAGTGACCTGCGACGCCTCACCATATGGAGTAGGTGCCATCCTGAGCCACCAACTACCTGATGGCAGAGAAGCACCCGTCGCATATTACTCTAGGACTCTATCAAAAACCGAGCGGAATTATAGCCAATTGGACAGGGAAGCTCTAGCAATTGTCGCTGGAGTAAAACGATTCCACGAATACTTATATGGGTTGACTTTTCAAATCATAACGGATCACAAACCACTAATGGGGATTTTGGCGGGAAACAAGCCAACACCTAATATACTGTCCCCAAGAATGACGAGATGGTCAGAGTTCCTAGCAGCTTATTCCTACACTCTGACACATCGCCCAGGGAAACAAATTTCCCATGCGGACGCTTTGAGCAGAGCACCCTTACCAGCAACCGACGCAGACCCGGCACCAGCGATGACAACGCTACAAATCGAGACTTGCCCCGATCTACCCATATCGGCGTATGATGTCGCCAGAGCCACCGCGAAAGATTCATTGACTGCCCGCGTTCTTAGCTGGGTAGGTAAAGGCTGGCCGGAGAATCAAAAAACTGAAAACTTTAAACCTTTCCGGTCCAGACAGACTGAACTTTCAATCCAAAAGGGGTGTTTGTTGTGGGGTGATCGGGTAGTAATCCCTGCCAAATTACAGCCCAGGGTACTTAAGTTGTTACATGAAGGGCACCCGGGAATGGTTAAGATGAAAAGCCTTGCCAGAAGTTATGTTTGGTGGCCGGGTATTGATAAGGACATAGAGTATTGGGTAAGCTCATGCCACAAATGCCAGGCAATTAGACCGTCCCCACCAAAAGCACCCGTTAAGGACTGGGAAACCCCTCGGGGACCGTGGTCAAGAATACACATTGACTTCGCGGGTCCTACCAAGGGGCATACCTTTCTGATTGTCGTTGATGCCTATTCAAATTGGCTTGAAGTAAAAGTTATGCCATCAACGACAACAGAAGCTGTAATTAAAAAGCTGGACAACCTTTTTGCCACCCATGGCATACCGGACGTTCTTGTCTCAGATAACGGGCCACAGCTAACCAGCATACCATTTGAGCAATACCTAGCCTCCCTAGGTATAAGACATGCCCTAACCGCACCAGCTCACCCGGCTGCGAACGGCAGAGCTGAGAGAATGGTCCGGTTTACCAAAGAAGGGTTGGAATGAATGGACGCTGGAGATGTCCAACAGAAAGTAAACCGTTTGCTCACACTCCAGCACATAACGCCCAGTACCATAACAAATAAGTCCCCAGCGAAAATTAAGATCTCACCTTGATAGGTTACACCCAAATTTTACCCCAGAAAACCCCCCTGACTCCTCGACACGGTTCAGACAATTCAAAATAGACGATTTGGTATACGCCAAAAACTTCACCGGGGACCCGGTATGGCTACCAGGACAGATTATCCAAATTACAGGCCCCAAATCCTACCGATTAAAATTAGACAATGGCAGGGAATGGAAGCGGCACATAGACCAGCTTCGATCTCGAATTATAGAAAGAACCACAGACTTACAAACATTCACCGAAAAAACCGGCGAATTGCAAACCAAGGTGGGGGGGGAAAGGCGAGAAATAAATAAAGAACTGTTTAAAACCAAACCCAACAAAACATACGAACAAAAAGAGCAAATAAAAGACTCACTGTTTGAAGAGACTTGCGGGAAGAGCCCATCGGAAGGGGCCAGCCAAGCCAGCTCGACCTGCCCAGAGGAAACGGGAGGGAGCGGCAAAACCGTCGGCCTAAGAAACTCAGGCGGCGGTAAAATGGCTGACTCACCCTTCCAGACGGTTCCAGGGAGAAGGACGGACAACACAGCAGCCCCATCCGAACCGGTCGAAGTCTTCACTAAGAATGAACTGCGCAAGTCAAGTCGAGTCCGGAAAAGCCCCGCCTACCTGCGAGACTACGACACCACGTAGGACTGAACTAAGGGGGGAGGGGTGTTCTATATGTAAAGTGGATGACTCCAAATCTGCAAACCTGATTGGTCAAATAAACTAAGCATTGGATTGGTTCACTAGGAACCAATCCAAAGAGCTGCCAAAAAGGCAGCAAATTTAAACAACTGCCATTGGCTGCAAGCAGGCAAGCCAGCCTGTCTAAAAGGCTGGCCCCGGCTTCAGCCAAGTGTTCCTATTTACTGACTAGTTAAGAATAAAGCATTTGTTGTTGGAACCCGGTCTACCTCGTGTGTTTTCCGAACAAAACACTAACCAAGGAGAGAAGCAATGTAGAATTAAGGAGAAATTGCCTTTTATTTTATTGTTCTTTTGATTTTCTACTGCTGTTTTTAGTTCAGACCACGTAATATCTCTAATTAGCATTTCTTTCATCTCATCCTCAATTACTTTGTCTTTTGTTTCACCCAAATAGTTTCTTATCATATCCTAGTTTACCTCCTCCTTTTTATAAAGGTCTTCAAAATATTTACATGCAATTTCTTTTTTCTCTTCTATTCCCTGTTAGGCATCCCCATTTTCATCTATTAATTGGTAAATTAATCTTTTCTGTTCTTTTTTTTTAGTTGATAGAACAACCATCTTCCTGGTTTATTAGCCTGTTCAAAGAATATCTGTCTAGCTATATTCAACTTTGTAACCATTCCTTCCTGTTCAATTAGGTTTAATTTGTGTTTAGTTACTATCATCTGGTTTTTCAATCTACAATCCTGTGGAGTATTTTGTAACTGCGTTTCTAATTCTTTAATTCTTTGTTTTAGCTTATTTTGTTGGGCACATTTTTCTTTATTTCTCCTGGCAATATATGATATTGTTGTGCCCCTTATTACTACCTTCATTGTGTCCCAAATATTCTGCTTCGTAATTGCCTATTATTTTTTTTAAAAAAAGTAGTCTAATACCTCCTTAAGTCTATTCATAAACTTTCTCTTTAATTAGCTGTGTATTTAGCATCCACTTTTTCCTTGGCTTTTCCTACCTTTCCACACTATCTGAATCAAATTATGATCTGCCCATTCATTAAGTGAAATTTCAATCTCTTTTAACTTATTTGCTAACTCACCATTCATCCACACCATATCAATTTGTGTCCATGATTGGTGTAGGTTGGAATAAAATGTAAATTGCTTTTTCTCCAGGTTTAATTTTCTCCACATATCTATCAAATTTAGTTCGGTCATCATTTCCTCCCGTGTTTTCGGTAATTCTCTTTTTTCTCCCCACTACTGTGATCTTTCTGATGGTCCACAAGATGCAAATCTTCCTTTTTTCTAATCCCACTATTTTTTCATGTAATTATTTAAAAAAGTATTTTTGATTATTGTTAGGGGCATAAATTACTACTAATAGAATTGTGGTTGATTTAATCCAAATTTGTAAAACCAGAATTATTCTATTGAAATCTGTCCAAATTAGCTCTGCTTTCATATCCTCTTTCACATATACTTCTATCCCTTTCTTTTTCCTGAAGTCTGCTGGTGACGTATACAGATTCCCTAGCTTGGGGCATTCTAAATATTTTTCCTCTACCTTCCTTATGTGGGTTTCTTGTAAACATATCTACATTTTGTTTAATTAGTTTAGTTAGTATTCTTTTCCTTTTTATCCTAGAATTCAGGCCATTTATATTAATTGATAATATTTTCTTTTCCTCATCCATTATCTAATTGATTCTTGCTCTTTGTCTTGTAGTTACTCCTGTTACCTTTTGTAGCTGATCACGTTATCTATCCAGTTTTAACATAGACCTTCCTGCAGATATATTCTAATTTAATGAAAATATGCCATCTACTGCAACACAAGGGTAGCTTTCTGAAAGTCCACTTATAATTTAAGAACACAGTTTACATTTCTTTGTTAATCATTCCTGAGCTGAATTTCAATGTTTGTCTGTCTCCAAATAAAATCAATCTGCATTTGGTCACAGCATCTGTAGCTAGATATCCCTGCCTCTCGTGCTATGAGTAACTTCTGCAAGTACTAAGATGAATCCCTTCAAGCATGAATAGTAAACTAAAACATACCCTGGAAGACAGATTAAAGCACCCCAGCACTTTGAGATAACATTTGCAATGCAGATAAAGTGCTCGAGCTTTCATTTTCAGCCACCGACAACAAAATAAGAAAGTGTGCAGGAATAGTATTTTTTTCTTTTAGAACCAGGTCCCCAAATTATTCCTATTGAAAGAAAACAACCAAGAATGATTTTCAGCAAACAGTGCATGTAGAAAGATTGTACATGATTATCAGCAATGCAGCAGTAACTTTTCCATTTGAAGTAGAGTGTGAAGAAACACAAAGGTGTTTCTTAACAGACTGAGTACGCTTTAAGTCTAATTAAGCAATGGCTAAATGTGGTTGGCTAAACACTTTTGAGTACTGGAAATCAAATTTGGTAGCAAAAGCGAACTGTGTGCTATGCATGTAAGAAATGTCTGTGAGAGAGAGGGAAAGGAAAGCAAGGTATCAAATAGCACTAATATGTTTCCTCAGGATCTCAGAAAGATGGAATTAAACATTTTAATACAAAAATAATAGTAATAATCAAGCAGATCTATTAAAATATAACACTAAGTGTCAGGATTCCAACACTTAAATAATAAATCTCTAGCCAAACTCCAAAATTACAAACCATCAACTGACCAATGTCATCCCTGCTGAGGGGGATGCTTCATTGGCAGAGGACCTTCTACCGCTACACCATAGAGAGCATTTTAATATACTGCACCTCTGCATGGTTTGCCAATTGCACAGTGGCAGATAGGAAAGCACTCCAGAGGGTTAATGTCATTGCCCAGAAGATCATTGGTTGCCCCCTCCCCTCTTTGGAAGAGCTTTATAGCTCCTGCTACCTTAAAAATGTTCAAAACTTTCTCAAAGATCCATCTCATCCTGGGAACCCTTTTTTTTTTTTTTTTTTGAACTATTACCATCTGGCAAATGGTACAGAATAATAAAAACAAGGACAAATAGGCTGAAAAACAGCTTCTCTTCCAGGGCAGTAGCTCTTTTGAATTCTGCTGTATAGTGCAGCGTTGGTGTGGTATCAGGGGTTTTCAATTTAATGAGTGGAGTGTGAAAGATGTGTGTTTGTGTTTATTTTCATGTCATGATGTGCACTGAAGTTGGTGTTTGATTTCATTGTACGAGGTGTGATGACAATAAAAGTAAACTAAACAAAAGGATTTATTGGGAGTTAAAAGATATGGCACTGCCTGTTTGCAAAACATATAGGTTTACTTGCACTGAGTGAAAATACTGCTGCAGGAAGTATGGAAAATCGGAAGTTGCCTGTAAAAGACAAAGAATAGATCCATACAAATGAAGCAGGAATGGCAAAATAATTAAAATATAATATATTGTGGATTTTTAAAAAGACAACACAATTTTAGATTTTGTAAAGAAAAATTTCTGGATTAATACTTCACAATCCATTATAGTGAATCATAAATAAAACAACAAAATGAAATATTTTCTCTTGCAAGCAAAAAGATGCTATTATATGCAGCTTTCATAAAATACAGAACAGGTAGTCCTCACCTTCTGAGCACAATCAAGCCCAAAATTTCTGTTGATAAACGAGGCAATTACTAAAGTGATACACACTCCATTTTACAACCTTTGTTGCCATGGCTTTTCAAGAAATCACTACAGTTGTTAAGTGAAGCATGAAGTTGTTAAGCAAATCTGGCTTTCCATCTTCACATTGCTTATCAGAAGTTTCTAGGAAGGTTGCAAACGACAAGCTAGGGCCTCAGGAGGCTGCAACCATCGTAAATCTATGCCAACTGCCCAGCACTCAGTTTGATCATATGACTGTGGGGAATGTTGCACTGGTCCTAAATATGAGAACAGGTCATAAATCACTTTTTTCAGTGCCATTGTAACTTTGAGGGATCATTAATTGAATGGCTGTAAGACTAGAACTACCGATATACAAATAGCTAAAGGCCCTGTCACACTGCCCAACGGATGCAAAACGTTAACAACGGACGAGAAAAATGTTCCATCCGTTGTTATCTGCTCTCAGAAGGGGCAAAAATTTGCATAACTGGAGCAGATAACATGGAAAGGAATGGATGGGGGGAGGACACAGGGCAGATGGAAAGCAGATGCGGAACGGAAGCCCAGCAGATGGAAGCGGATGGGAGTGGATGGCACATCCGCTAGGCTTCCAGGGGGCCGCAGCAAAGCGGACACGAAACGGATACAGTGGATGCAGAGCGGACGCTGAATGGATGAAGCGGATGCACAGCGCAAGCCTAGCGGATGCACAGTGGAAGCCTAGTGGATGCCGAGCGTTAATTGCGCATGCGGGGAGGATGCATTGCGTCAGCCCCGTGGATATAATGGAAGCAGCTCGGAAGCAGGTCGCCATTCAGAGGAAAGACCTGCTGCCGGACGGATGGACTGCCTTGCCTGCCCTGCCTGCATGTCTGCCTGCAAGCCTTGCTGTCAGCCTTGCTGCCAGCCTCCCTGCCAGCCTTGCTGTCTGCCTGCCTGCCAGCCTTGGTGCCTGCCTGCCTGCAAGCCTTCCTGCCAACCTTGGTGCCTGCCTCCCTGCCAGCCTTCCTGCCAGCCTTCCTGCCAGCCTTGGTGCCTGCCTGCCTGCCTGCCAGCCTTCCTGCCAGTCTTGGTGCCTGCCTGCCTGCCAGCCTTGGTGCATGCCTGCCTGCAAGCCTTCGTGCCTGCCTCCCTGCCAGCCTTCCTGCCAACCTTGGTTCCTGACAGCCTCCCTGACAGACAGCAACCCCACAACCATGCGGAAGCACAGTAAGCCTCAGCCATCTGCTGCCAGCCCTGGCAAGAGGGACAGGGCTACCATCCTGCCCCCTGGCCCACACTCTGGTTCTGCTGGGGCTTCTGCAGCACGGGCTCGCTCTTCTGGGGCTGGGGCTTCTGCTGTTTCTGCTTCTGGAGGAGCTGATGACAAGCACTCCAGCACCAGCCACCTCCACAGCACCTGCACCCTTCACCCATGAGACTGAGCGACCAAGAGGAGTGCCAGAGACTCATTTTTGTTTTATAGCTTCTTGTTAATAAAGTCTATTTTTGATTCATACACTTGCTTCATTTCTTTTTTTTAATAAAGTCTTGGTGGAAACTTTTAGAAGTGGTTTAAGCCTTTGCATGCTTGTGGGATAGGTTAAGATAGCAGTGGGATGGGCAGGGATACCTTTGGGATGGGCAGGGATACTTGTGGGATGGGCAGGGATACCTTTGGGATGGGTAATAGCTGTGGGATAGATAAACCTCCAGTGCAAGCATAGTGGGACTGTATGGTCCACCCTCCCACGTGCCACACCTATGGCCCTTTTTTATCAATAATAACGTAATAAATCATCCACACATGTCAACATAAACACAACTCTTTATTAAATGCCCTGTTCATTTTAGGCCCACCCAACATACATGGCACAATCTCATTCGTGTGATGAGACAGGCTGAAGGAAGCATCCATTAAGCATCTACCATCCTGTCTTGCCACTCCACTGCTCCAGCTGGGGAGTTGCATCAATGTTTCAGGAGGTTGCGCTGCTCCTTCCCTTCACGTGAGGCTCTGTTGGGGCCTTGCACAGTGTCTATCAGGTTTCGCCCTTGCCTCCATTCCCCAGGCTCCATGTCCCCATTGCCTTGCTGGAGGTCCACGAGCCTGTTCTGCAACACTGGGTAGCGGGTGCGCATGAGATTGTGCAGGATACAGCAAGCTTCCATGATCCTCCTCATGGTCTCTGGGCGATGTTGCATGGTGGTGAGAAGTACCTGGAACCTGTTGGCCAGGATGCCAAAGGCGTTCTCCAACACCCACCTTGCCCTGGACAGCCTGTAGTTGAAGATCCTCTCTTCACGGGTGAGGTATTTGGAGATGTAGGGCTTCATGAGGTAGGTTGTGAGGGAGAAGGCGTCATCCCCCACGATGAAGTAGGGCACATTTTGCATGTCGTTGGGCAGGGGTTCTGGATCTGGGAAGCCCACGATGACGTTGCGTTCCAGCCTACCCTCGAGGTCACTTGCGTTGTATACCTGGGCATCTGAAGCTGACCCATTGCCTGAAGCATCGATGTACATGAACTTGTAGTCAGCATCGACCATGGAAAAGAGGACGATGCTAAAGAAGCCCTTGTAGTTGAAATAAGTGGACCCTGAGTTGGCTGGCGCTTTGCTGGCCACGTGCTTGCCATCAATGGCTCCAACGGTGTGGGGGAAGTTCCACCTCTGATACCACTGCTCTGCAACTTTCTTCCATCCTTCTTCAGTGGAGGGGCACTGGAGGAGCTCCTGCAGGTATTCTTCGATGATGGCCTGCACCACTTCTCTGACCACAATGCTGATGGTGTTGTGTGGCACCCTCCATCCATACTGCATGCTGCTGTAAGTGGTCTCTGAGGCCAGGTGGCGCAGAGTGAGTGCCACCTTGAGCCCAGGTTCCAGGCTGGGCCAGAAGTTGGTGTTTGCTTTGGTCAACCTGGGTGTCAGCCGCTGCACAACTTCGTCAAACATGGCTGGAGGCATCCTCATGAAGTTCTGGAATGTCCGAGTGTCTTCGTTCCTGAGCTCCACCATCAGCTTGTTGTACAGTCCGTCCTCTGCTCTTCTGGTGAACCATCTTTGTACCCAGATGCTTCTTGGCCGCCTCTTTTTCTTCCCGTAGTAGAGTTCACAGAGCCTGTAGATGGCTTCGCACTGTTGCAGAACGATGGTGGCTGCCAAAAGGACTTTGTTGTGATCCACGGTGGACATGACTGGATGCTGTGGAAGAGGAAGAGGCAGATGAAGGTTGCAGAGGTCTGCACCGCAGGGTTGCTGTTCTGAAAGTGAGATCCAGATGTGTTGCTCCCCCTTTTTATAGGCAGTATAGGTGTCCCTTTGCATCCTCTAGGCATCCTCTAGGCATCCTCTAGACATCATCTAGACATCCTTAATATCCAAGATAGGTCCCCTCTGCGAACGTTTTTTTTGTTTTACATGCTTTGTTTCCGTGATGCATCCGCTAGGCATCCGTTCTGCATCCGTTCTGCGTCCATTCCGCTTCCTCCCTGCGAGTTGCGCAGATGCATAGCAGATGCATAGCGGATATAGCGGATGCGGAATGGATGCAGATGCGGATGCCTAGCGGATGCGTAGCGGATGCAGAACGGACAAATTGATACATTTTCCACGCAAAAGTTTTGAGCAGCTCAAAACTTTCTGAGCGGATGAAACATCCATAAACAGATGTTGGATGGATAGAGAGGAAGCAAAACGAAGGCTGTGAGTACATCGCGTTAACCAACAGATGGCAAGCTTTTTTCTCCGTTTTACATCCTCTTTGCATCCGTTGCTGCAGTGTGACAGGGGCTTAAGATACTATATTGCACTTTTATGAATTTGTCCATACTGTCACAGATTTTTAAAAAAGTTTCCCTTTCTATGAAAAGAAAAGAAGGTAGTAATATTGTAACTATAAGATGTTTAGGTTTGTCTTCTACAGCTGGAAATGTTAAGTTATAAAATAATCTGCATCTGAGGTAGAACTCATTTTGGAGATTATGCTTACTGTAACAAGTAATAGTCTCAGTTCTGCACAATTGCCTTTGATAATTATGCTGGATAAAATACAATAAATGCAAATAAAATGCAGCTATTTGCTGGATAAAAAGAGCAGAAACATAAAAACACACTAAGTAAAAGACTTTAAAATCATTGATATTCAAAATTTACTGAGATATACTCCCCTAAAATAAGACTGCCAGTTAAAATTATCAAGGCAAAAGTAACCAGCTATTAATTGCAGGTGAATTCTGCAAGTTATTACTGAAAATGTGGCTGTATTAAACTTTGTTCTTGAGTTCAAGTCACACAAAAGGTAATGGATATAGAATTAATCTGCTTGCCTGGAAAGGTTTAATAGGGAATGCTATTAACCTTATCATAGAATCTCTGTAAAAATTACAACATAATAGAAAATGAGCTAGCAATTCTACTGTTCAAGGACAGATTCTGCTTCCATGCAGAAGTTTAGTAAATATACCTTGTTAGCAGAGGTGGTATTCAGCAGGTTCTGACCAGTTCTGGAGAACCGGTAGCAGAAATTTTGAGTAGTTCGGAGAACTGGCAAATACCACTTCTGACTGGAGATTTTACAGTATCCTTCCCCTACCACGCCCACCAAACCAGGCCCACAGAACCGGTAGTAAAAAAAATTGAATCCCACCACTGCTTGTTAGGCTGTTGAGGATAAGGTACGAAAATGTAATAGCAGGGAAGTTTTCTGGTGTTGAGGTTAGTTTTTCAAGGTAGTTAATTGCCTTAAGGCTAAGGTTAATTGACTTCAACAGGTTTGATGGATTGATTATGATTATGTGTCATCAAATTATTTTCAGCTTCAGCAGCCTCATAACTCAACTTTATTAGAAATTCTCCTGTCTTCTATTGCAGTTTTCATAACTGTACTCCTCCATCTGTGGTCTGCTGTAAACTGTTAGCAGCCCAAGACAAATCACATTTTAGAGGAATTTTTATGTCATAGCAGCTTGCCCTTCACTTCTGCATTCACAAAAATCACTAGCTGTCAACATTTGTGAAGTGAAACATGTGGGCAAAATGTTTGTTTTAAACAGTAGAAAGAGTTGATGTTTTACTATTTTATTTCAACTTTGGTCAAGCCCAGGTCAGTGCATGTGGTCACAACATTCCTCCTAGAACAGACAGCAGGATAGCATGGGCAAAAAATTTTGGCTACACAATTGAACTAGAGAAATGGCAAAAATTGTAGAATAGGAATTACAAATTAATAATGTCAACCGCATATAAAGAAAATTTATACAAGATGTTTTATAGATGGCATTTTGCACCAGCTCAGCTAGCAAGGATGTTTAAAGATAAATCGGCTAAATGTTGGAAATGCCACCAGATACCTGGGTCATATTATCATATGTGGTGGATTTGTTGAAAAGCTAAAAAAAAAAAAATTGGACCAAAATACACAGATGGCTGGAAAAAATAAAAAAACAACATACTGATTCAAAACCAGAAATATTTTTACTGGGGATCCTACCCAAAGAATATATTAAGGAAAATGCATATTTAGTTATTCATATAATAACTGCTGCTAGAATTGTATTTGCACAAAATTGGAAGAGTGAAGAAATACCTACAGATGAGAATGTGATAAGGAAAATACTAGAATGTGCGGAAATGAATAGATTCACTTTGGCAATTAAGGAGAAAGAGCAAACTGAACATTACATGGTATGGGATTTATTCTATCAATAGTTAAATAATAAAAATGGAAGTGAGAAATAGGGAAACAAAATAAAAATGATATGTTAAAAAAAGATAAGTTAATATGATGACTAACATATTTAATATTATTATGTTAATGTTGTACAATCAATAGGTGGATATTACTATGTTAAATATTGCAGAATTAATATGTAATAAAGGATGCTGTAATTTTGATTATTGTTCAATGAAGTTGTTTGTACCTGGACAACACACTGTTCAACTGAAAATGGATTGATTGTATTAAAAATAAAAAATTATATCTGAAAAAAAAAACATTCCTCCTAGATCAGCTTTCTCCAAATGTTAGACTGAACCATGTCAAACAAAGCAAATCCAAAGTGTAGGCTTAATTGAACCCTAGAGTGCCATTAAATAATCATATTTTCCTATGTTTCTTACCTCATTCCTGTTTATGTATACAACCTATTTTGTCCAGAATACCTTTAAAGAAGGGTTTATTCAATACAAAATGTGTTAGAGAGTATGACAAAATTGAACACTAAATTGCAGTGGCGAACTGTGAGCATTACAGCTGGGCCTTCACCTCAGCCCTCACTGCCAAGAAAATAAATCATTGCGGAAAAAAAGAAACAGTACGATGAATTGAAAGCGTTCAACAACTGCAATCCTTTAATTAAGGATGTGCACAATTACGCACGGCGCAATGAATACTTATGTCAAAAGTCACAATTTTCATAGGTTCCACTATACCTCCTTAATTCTCGGAAAGGGACAGAAAGGGGGGAGCCATGGGGGGGAATAAAAACCCTCTAAAAAACAAAAGTCCAACTACATACTTCTGATAAGTTTGATAAGTTTACTGTTCTGGAGTTGGTCTTCCGTTTTTTATTATTTGGAGTTTTTCTGTGAAAGGCTGCCTTGAAAAAGGCGATGCTAACAAGCTAGCCACAGCTTTATTCTCGTCTTCCGCCATTTAATTGTCACTCACCGCTCTCACCACTCTGCCCGCCTTTCAGACTTCACGAAGGCCTATGATCTTTTGTTTTTGTCCCACCCACTTAAAATCAAACCGTGATTGGTCAGTTTTCCCATCATTCTCCAAACCAAAACACATAGCTTGGCCTTCCCCTGGATTCATGAAGTCCTAACCAATTAATGAGCCAGCTAACCGGGCTTTGATAGAGACGGACGATTCTGATTGGATTATATGTTTTAGGACAGTAACCCTTTCATTGCTGATGTGAACTTGACAGAACTTAACTTTAGAACATAGATTAGAGAAAATGTATTAAATGTATTGTATTAAATTAAATTAGATAGATTATATATAATAATTTAATACTTATATTTTTTGGTCCAGATTTTTTTAAGGCCTTCTCTGAAGGCGTAGAAGGCCCTGAAGGTTCCCCTCTGCTAAATTGATATTTACCCATCCTCTTTGTTCTTTTCCTAGTCTAACATTATCCCTTATACTACACTAATTCCCTTTAAGTGAAAAAACAGGCATAAATTCATTTAGTCTTCGATTTAGGCCATGAAATAGAGCCTACTTGGAGATTACCTTTTTCTTGGTAATGAACAGATCCAGTGATTCTCAGTTGCTTCTGTTAAATTGTTGTCTTTCTTAATAGCTTGAATGTAGTGGCTTGGTGAAGCCAGATATTGAAGGGTCAGTTTTAAAAGGTAACAATTTGGGAGGTTGGTTAAACTCTTTGGATATCAGCTGGTGGTCTCTTTATCTTGTCTCACATAGCAGTTAACTTTTAGATAAAACATTTGGAAGGTTTCCAGGTTGCCCTTTCAATTGTAAATCCAAGGAAGCACTTTAAGATCTAAATCTGTGTTCAGTGTTAGAAACATGCCAGATGCAATGTTAGTCTGGGGATATCTTCATTGAAAAGTAATCCATTTGAAACATAGAATGGAATACAGAATAACAGAGTTGGAAGGGACCTTGTAGGTCATCTAGTCCAACCCCCTGCTCAACCAGGAGACCTATCCCATTTCTGTCAAGCAGTTATCCAGTCTCTTCTTGAAAGCCTCCAGTGGTGATGCTCCCACAACTTTGGAAGGCAAGCTATTCCATTGGTTGATTGTTCTCACTGTCAGAAAGTTTCTCCTTATTTCTGGGTTGACTCTCTTCTTTCATAAAAGTATAAATAACATTTAAATATTATATAAATAATATTGAAGATAAATATTATATAAACATAAGATGTAAATAATCTGTAGAAAAATCTGAGGCGTCGCTCTCCCGGAGGGCTCCCCACAAACTGCCGAATGGGTTTGAGGAAAGACATGACACACGTTTTCTCCTCGGGGTGAGCGAGCCCCGAACTAGTTTGAGACAAGCTCTTTTATTGAGGTTTGGGTGGGTTACAAGATATCAGAAAGCAAGCATGTGATCCTGATTGACCATATTCAAACTGACACATTGGGTTGAATACACATATATGGCAACTATGTTTTGCAAACACAGTTGAGTGGGATGGATATCCATATTTGGGTGTCAGTAGATGTTTTCTATGTGTAATAAGCAGTTTCTACATCACGTCCAGTATTTTTCGGACAGGCCCCTGTGGTTAGCGTTTCTGAGCAGTTTGCAACAGCAGATGTGGTCATATTTCTACAGAGCTTTTCTGTTGCAGAATGTCATATGCAGTGAGGTAGTTCGTGGTTGGAACAGGATTTGGACAAACAGTATAGCTATAGCTTATTCAAAAGATTATATGGCTAATGCAAGGCAAAACTATCTGATCATTGCAGTAATATTTCTCCACATCTCCTCCTTTCTTTTTTATTTCAAGGAAAAGGCTGTGGCAGGTTAAGCCGGAGTGTAGCCCGGACTCCTCCAAGCCTGAGAGTCACTTCCACTCACCAACCACTGGACACAGAGTCAAGTCCTCCGACTCAGCCTGTATCGTTTGACCTTACCCTATCATAGTCTGAGGAGATGTTTATTTGTTTAGAGGACTGAGTCGATCTCATTCTCCCCATTCAAGATGAAGAGATTTTTTGTGACATATTATTCTGTGGCACGGATTGATAGGTGTCACCGCTTTCCTGGTCCCAGAGGGTATTCTGGGATTGCAACAACAGGGTCTGCAATGAATCCTGTTCTATATGTAAAATGGGTGACTCCAAATCTGCAAACCTGATTGGTCAAATAAACTAAGCATTGGATTGGTTCATTAGGAACCAATCCAAAGAGCTGCTGAAAGGCGGCAAATTTAAGCAACTGCCATTGGCTACAAGCAGGCAAGCCAGCCTGTATAAAAGGCTGGCCTTGGCTTCAGCCAAGTGTTCCTATTTACTGACTAGTTAAAGAATAAAGTATTTGTTGTTGGAACCCGGTCTACCTCCTGTGTTTTCTGAACAAAACACTGGCGACGAGGATGGGATCGTCCTAAACAAAAAAACCTGCACGCGGTGATAAGAAGTCCAGATGACAACCAAGATGCCTGGAAACAACGCACCGCCCGCACCCTTCAATCCCAACGAAGAGGATTGGGATTCCTATTCAGATCGCTTCCAGATGTATTTGGAGAGCAATGAAATGAAAGACATTTCAGAGCAACGCAAGAGAGCTGTGTTCCTGACTCACTGCGGGCCAATGGTTTTCAAGATGGCAAAGGCCCTTGCGAAGCCCCGAGATGTTAAACAACTAACGTGGCCAGAATTGCAAAGAATCCTCAAAGCACACTACGCTCCAATGGTGTCAAACTTAATAAAGCGACATGAATTTTACCGCAGAGACCAGAGAGAGGGAGAGACCGTCACTGATTTCATTGCTGCCCTTAGACAATTAGGGGGTGAGTGTGATTTCCTGAACATTGACAAAGCGATGAGGGATCGCGTGGTGTTGGGTCTGAGAGACTCGACCGCAAAGAGTAAATTACTCAACAAGCCCAACATCACCGTGACCGAAGCCATCGCGGAAGCCACAGCCGCTGAAGCTGCGAAAAAATCGGCCGTTGCAAGGAAAAAGATGAACACACACAGCGAAGAAACAAACCCAACCAAAGACAGAATGCAGCCTGCCACCGCAACCCACTACGAAGAGTCTGGTGAAACATTCGAATCGAGCGAAGAAGATGATGAGATCCACTGTTTGCTCACGAACAGAAAAGAGCGCGAAAGAAGGAATTGGCGGGAGTGCGCTGGCTGCGGAGGAAACCATTCCCGAGCCGAATGCAGATTTCACGATGCCATCTGTAGGCATTGCAAGAAACGAGGGCACATCGAGAAAGTCTGCAGGAACAAAAAAAGCTACAGCCCAATGAGACGTAGAAATTCCCCAACATGAGCTGAGCCTAAACAAGCTGAGAGATAGTGGCAACAAGAGAAGCGAGCCAATACACACCAAACTGTCACTATAAAGAGCGCTCAGACGGGAAGCGGGAAGAAAGTTAAAGTCATTGTAAAAATCGAAGGAAAACACTGCAAGATGGAAGTGGACTCGGGGTCTTTCCTCTCCATGGTATCGTGGGACACAATAAAACAGCTAGTCCCAGGTATCAAACCCAAAGAATTACAGAAGCAGCACCTAACTCTCAAGGACTACCAGGAAAACCAAATCCCTGTAGTCGGCATGGGACATTTCCGAGTCGCCTACAAACAACACGTCAAGGTGCTACCGCTGACCATAGTCGACCGAAACAGACCAAGCCTCCTGGGCATCGAATGGTTCGCGCCATTGGGCATCGGGATGACCGGGATCGATCGAGTGACAACAACCGGCTGGGAAGACGACCTCATCCGAGAATTCCAGGACGTTTTTGACAGCTCACTTGCCAAGTATTGGGGAAATCCCATTTCTTTCAGTCTAAACCCCCAAATAGCCCCACGAAGAATAAAAGCCAGGCGAGTTCCTTTTGCACTAAAGGCAAAAATAGAGGAACAGCTGGACAAATTAATAGCCCAAGGGGTGTTAGAACCTGTGGACCATGCCAAGTGGGAAACGCCTATAGTCACACCAGTCAAACCCGACGGGTCCGTTAGAATCTGTGGTGATATAAGGCTACCCTGAACCATGCATTACAACCAAGCGCATACCCGGTGCCTGTAGTCCAGCATTTGTTTCACTCCCTGGGAAAAGGAAAAGTTTTTGCTAAACTTGACTTAGCACAAACCTATCAACAGCTCCCAGTGGACCCAGAAACTGCTGAAGCACAGACTATAGTCACATATAAGGGCGCATTCAAATGTCACCGACTCCAGTTTGGAGTGAGTGTGGCCCCAGGCGTTTTCCAGAGTCTAATGGAACGCCTCCTAAATGGCATACAAGGAGTCGTACCATATTTCGACGACGTCCTAATCTCAGCCAAAGATGAAACCCAATTAAAAAACAGACTCAAAGAAGTACTAACTAAGTTCAGAGAATCTGGCCTCAAAGTAAAAAGAGAAAAGTGTTGCCTAATTAAGAATAGCATCGAATTCCTGGGCTATTTAATAGACGGAGAGGGTATACACCCTACAGACAAAAAGATTAAAGCAATTAAAAATGCACCAGAACCAAGAAATAAAACCGAATTACAAGCCTTTTTAGGACTAATTAACTTCTATAATGTATTCCTGCCAAATAAGGCCACTATAGTAGAACCATTGCACCGTTTTTTAGACAAAAAAGCAATTTGGACTTGGGGTTACAGAGAAAAGCAAGCCTTCCAAAAAATTAAAAGCTTGCTAACATCATCAAACGTTCTCATTCAATTTTGCAACACACTGCCCTTAAGAGTGACCTGCGACGCCTCCCCATTCGGAGTAGGTGCCATCCTAAGCCACCAACTACCTGATGGCAGAGAAGCACCCGTCGCATATTATTCAAGGACTTTATCTAAAACCGAGCGGAATTACAGCCAATTGGACAGAGAGGCACTAGCAATTGTCGCAGGAGTGAAACGTTTTCACGAGTACCTATACGGGCGGACTTTTCAAATTATAACAGACCACAAACCGCTAATAGGAATTTTGGCAGGAAACAAACCTACACCAAATATCCTCTCCCCAAGAATGACTAGATGGTCAGAGTTCCTAGCAGCCTACTGATACACTCTGACACACCAACCGGGAAAACAGATTTCACATGCGGACGCTTTAAGCAGAGCACCCTTGCCAGCGACTGAAGAAGACCCGGCACCAGCGATGACAGCACTACAAATAGAGACTTGCCCCGATCTACCCATATCAGCATATGATGTCGCCAGAGCCACCGCAAAAGATTCTTTGACTGCCCGTGTTCTTAACTGGGTAGGTAAAGGCTGGCCGGAAAATCAAAAAACTGAAAACTTTAAACCTTTCCGGACCAGACAAACCGAACTTTCTATTCAAAAAGGTTGTTTACTGTGGGGTGATCGGGTGGTTATTTCTAACAAACTACAACCTAGGGTACTTAGTATGCTACACGAAGGTCACCCGGGGATTGTAAAAATGAAAAGCCTTGCTAGAAGTTATGTCTGGTGGCCGGGTATTGATAGGGACATAGAATACTGGGTAACCTTGTGTAACAAATGTCAAGCAATTAGACCATCCCCACCCAAAGCACCCATTAGAGATTGGGAAATCCCACGGGGCCCCTGGTCACGAATCCACATCGATTTCGCTAGTCCAACTAAAGGACATACCTTTCTGATTGTTGTGGACGCCTATTCTAACTGGTTAGAAGTAAAAATTATGCCATCAACAACAACTGAATTATTAATAAAACAACTGGACAGCCTTTTTGCCACCCATGGCATTCTGGACGTCCTCGTGTCCGATAATGGACCACAACTAACCAGCCTACACTTTGAACAATACCTAGCCTCCCTAGGTATTAGACATGCCCTAACCATGCCGGCCCATCCGGCTGCAAACGGTAGGGCAGAGAGAATGGTCCGATTTACAAAGGAAGGGTTAGAAAAAATGGACACTGGAGATGTACAGCAAAAAATTAACCGATTGCTCACACTCCAGCACATAACACCCAGTACCACAACCAACAAGTCCCCAGCAGAGCTACTCATGGGGAGAAAACTAAGGTCACACCTTGATAGATTGCACCCAGAATTCACGCCAGAAAACCCCCCTGACTCCTCTACATGGTTTAGAAAATTTGGAATTGGTGATTTAGTCTACGCCAAAAACTTCACTGGGGACCCAGTATGGCTACCAGGACAAATTACCCAAATAACAGGCCCCAAATCCTACCGGTTAACAGTAGATGATGGCAGGGAATGGAAGCGGCACATAGACCAGCTTCGATCCCGAAATATAGAAAGAACCACAGACATACAACCATTCGTTGAAAAAACTGACGAATGGCCAACTAAGGTGGGGGGGGAAACGCGACAATTAAATAAAGAACCATTAAAAAATAAAACCAATGAAACATATGAACAAAAAGAGCAAATAAAAGACTCACTATTTGGAGAGACTTGCATGAAGAGCCCATCGGATGGGGCCAGCCAGGCCAGCTTGACCTGCCCGGAGGAAACAGGAGGGAGCGGCAAAACCGCCAGCCTAAGAAACTCAGGCGGCGGTAAAATGGCTGACTCACCCTTCCAGACGGTTCCAGGGAGAAGAAGGGACGACACAGCAGCCCCATCCAAACCGGTCGAAGTCTTCACTAAGAATGAACCGCGCAAGTCAAGTCGAGTCCGGAAAAGCCCCACCTACCTGCGAGACTACATCACCACGTAGGACTGAACTAAGAGGGGAGGGGTGTTCTATATGTAAAATGGGTGACTCCAAATCTGCAAACCTGATTGGTCAAATAAACTAAGCATTGGATTGGTTCACTAGGAACCAATCCAAAGAGCTGCTGAAAGGCGACAAATTTAAGCAACTGCCATTGGCTACAAGCAGACAAGCCAGCCTGTATAAAAGGCTGGCCTTGGCTTCAGCCAAGTGTTCCTATTTACTGACTAGTTAAAGAATAAAGTATTTGTTGTTGGAACCTGGTCTACCTCCTGTGTTTTCTGAACAAAACAAATCCATTCTACTTGTGATAAATTTAGAGAAGCGTTTAAACAAACATGGGCCAATTGTGCATATTAATACAAGCAAGATTAATGGTAGCAGGTGAACTTTTCTCTGAAGTACCGGTGGGTTGTGGGGGTGGCATCTTACGGTTGGTTAGTATATTCTTGGGAGCTACTAGCACAGGGGGTTCTATGGGGGTTTGTATTAGTTTTATGGTGAAAATGTTACCTGGGTCTCCATCATTATCATAAACACGACCTCCCCAAGTGACCCCTGCTTGCCATCCCCTATACCTTTTTCCCTGATTGGTAAAAGAAATTTTTACCGGATTACAATTCTGGTATACTCCTCTTTGGTTTCGCTTACATATTACGTTCTCGCCAGTCCTTTTGAGCGTAATAAAATCATCTTTGAGAGGAGGGTCCCATGATATTTCTCCCATGGAGACACAGCTCCAGTCTGCACAAAAGTATACGCTTTCCTCCCCACATTTCCTCCGGTGTGCTGTATCCTTCTTATGGCCAGGGCAGACATAGAGGGGCTGTTGCTTGACCCACTTGTGGCTAATGATGTTGTCCATCATTATACCAAAGTCAAAGTACATATCAGGAAACCAGGATCCCAGTACTGCCATGGATGAAGTGGAGTTCAGGATGTCTGCGTGTACGTCCAGTACTACCCATGTTAAGTTTTGGGGCTGATAAGGATTGGGTTGCACACAGTTAGAAGTATAAAGGGCAATGCTCAGTAGCTGAAGGGCAACAGGAAACCACAGCATTCTTCCCAGTTGAAGCATGGTTTTAGGGAGATGAGAAGGGAACCGTCTTTAATGTGACTAAACCAAATACGGTCTGGTGTGTCTGGCTGGAACCCAAAGCACTTGGTCTGGCAGCTGGACGGCTGCATAGCCTCGACCCCAGGTGATGAGATCAGCAGGTCCTCACCAAGTCAGGTTGACAAAGTTTAAGACATGAAGATTCAATGTGTTTTGCACTGCTGGGAGGCCAGGGGCTGTTTTCCCCTGTGTTTTCGTATATCGGTCAAGAGCTGTTTTTAAAGTTAGATTGGCACGCTCTACCAGGGCTTGACCTTGACTATTGTAGGGAATACCAAACTTGTGTGTGATTCCCCATTTGTTACAAAAGTCCGCAAAGGCTGTACTAATGTAAGCAGGACCATTGTCTGTTTTAATCTCTTTTGGGCATCCCAGCGATGCAAAGGTACGAATGCAGTGATTAATTACATGTTTTGTGGCTTCACCCCTTTGAGGGGTTGCCATGATAAAGCCTGAATAAGTATCGATGGAAACATGGAGATATTCCATGGGGCAAAAGATGGATATTGAGTTACATCCATTTGCCAGATTTGACAAGCTTGAGTTCCTCTGGGGTTAACTTCCATAGGAAGAGAATGTGCTTGTTGTCTACAAGTAGGGCATTGCTGTAAAATAGCAGATGCTTCTGTAGCCGATAAGCCAAATTGTTTCATGAGCGCTTTTTTGTTTTGATGAAAATAAGAATGACTTTCCCAAGGAGTTTGGGAGGAAATAGAAAGTGCTGTCATAGAAGATTTCAGATAAGCAGCCGATGCCGCAGCGTCGGCTCGGTCATTTCCTTCCTGTAGTATTCCAGGGAAGGGTTGATGACTTCGAATGTGAGAAACATGAAAAGGAGAGTGGCGAGTAGAAATGAGTGTTTGCAATTTAATAAAGAGAGTAAGTAGTTCAGAGTCAACAGACGGAGAAAGGTATGATTCATAGATGGAGGATATGATTTGAGTTACATACAAGCTGTCAAGAATTAGACTGAAAGGTTGAGAAGGAAACATCTGAAAAGCAAGTATAGATGCAAAGAGTTCTGCTCTCTGAGGGGATTTCTGGGGTGGTGTTATCTTCGTGTGCCACTGGCCATCCTGTTGCCAGGCACATGCCCCAAAAGTTTTGCTCCCATCAACAAAGACAGTAAGTGCGTGAGGGATTGGTTGAAGAGAGTGAGGGGAATTCCATGAAAAAGGTACAGTTTTTAGTAATAGTAGTCTTGGGTCTGGAGGAAGATGGCAGGAGACTTCTCCTGGCCAATCAGCAAGTGCAAATTGCAATTCATCAGACATAGACAATAACGATTCCCAGATAGAAAGAGAAAAAGGAACATACAGCACAGAAGGTTCTAAACCTATAAGGAGTCTACAACGATAGCAAGCCTTTGAGATAAGTAAAGAAAGTTGTGTGGGTTTGGGAGTGACAGATGTTCAGGAAGTATGAGGAAGGTGGCTATTCAAGAATGAGAAGCCGTGGCAGCCCTTCCCTCTGGACCAGGGCAGCCGTAGGCAACATGACTGTATTTTAAACTAGAACAGAGACAGGGAGATTAGAAGCAAATCTATCCACCCACACTGAACTTAGGGCTGTATTGACTTGTTCCAATGCATGAAGTTGTTGAGTGTTAAAGGTGATTCGGTCTGCAGGATGAGAACCTTGTGTAAGGGCAGAGAAAAGGGGAGAAAGTTGTGCAGTAGTAAGGGCCATATAGGGACGAGCCCAATTAATGGACCCCAAGTACTGTTGTAATTGAACAAGGGTAGGATTTTTAGAGAGATGTAAGAGAGGCATGCTTGGAGCTGCAGCTGAGCGAAGGACAACATGACCCAGGTAAGAAAAGGGAGGTGTAAACTGAATTTTTTCAGGGGCTACAGTGAGACCCCCCTTCTGTAAGATTGTTAGAAGAGTAGGTAAATGAGGTTTGACCATCCCAGGAGGTCCTGGGGCAGCAATTAAGATATCATCCATGTAATGATAGACCAGAAAGGAAGGAAAAAGAGTACGGAAAGGTTGAAGGATTTTATCCACATAATATTGACACATAGTAGGACTATTGAGCATTCCCTGGGGTAAAACTTTCCACTGATAGCGAGAAGTAGGCTTTGCATTGTTGAATTCAGGGACAGTGAAGGCAAATAACTGCCTATCTTTTGGATGCAACAAGATAGAGAAGAAACAATCTTTTAGATCTATGACAGCTAGATCATAGTCCCTGGGGATGATGTTTGGGTTTGGAAGACCACATTGTAAAGGGCCCATAGGTCGAATAATGGCATTAATTTGCCTGAGGTCAGACAAAAATCTCCATTTTCCTGATTTCTTTTTTATAACAAAAACTGGGGTATTATAGGGACTAAAAGAAGTTTCAATGTGCCCTTTGGCAAGCTGTTCTTGCACCAAGGAGTGCAAAGCAGTTAGCTTTTCCTGTGTGAGAGGCCACTGATCCACCCACACAGGGATATCTGTTCTAAGAGAAAGAGGAAGAGGCAGAGGGGGGGTGAAAGCCATGCTATCAATCCAAAATCAACTTAGCGTGAAACTGATGCATGAGATCCCTTCCCCACAAGTTGATATGAAGGGGAAGAACAACAGGTCGGACAAAGGCAGTGACCAAAGAGTCTGGTGATCTTGCCGGCAGCCAATTTCTGCTGACCTGGGCTGTCTGAATTCCGCCGACCCCCCGCACTGCTGGAGACAAATCAGTGGGCCAGTCGGGGGGCCACTCAGCAGTGCGAATCACAGAGACATCAGCTCCGGTATCTAAAACACCAGAAAAGGAACGTCCCTGTATTATAAGAGTCAGAGAGGGACGCGATCTTGAGACATGTTTTTCAATAGTCATTGCAACAGGAGGAAACACTGTGGTTGTAGAAGGGGAAGAAGGGAGGGGGATCATGGTAGCAACCACGTCTCCCTCCTGTACGTGAACCTCTACGGTCACCATGAAGGCAAGGGCGAGAGAGGAAAGATCCGTGGACTCTCGGAGAAAAGGGGAAGCGAGGACGCCTTGAGCAACAAGATTACGATGAGGGAATACAATGGCAGGAGTGGTCTCAGGAAAAGTAACGGCCATGGATGGTCGTAAAGGAACAAAATAGGTAGTCGTAGGTAAGGAAGCGACAACAGATTCTGCAGCTGTTAGTAGAAGAATGTCAGGATCTGGTTCCAATGGAGGGATATCAGCCTTGTGTGCGGGGCTAGCCGAGGGCCCCACATCTAGTTTCCTGACTGGGCAGGGTTAGATCGGCAGTCTCTTGCCCACTGAGATCCCTTTTTGCATCGTGGACAGACAGCTTTTGGTCGGCTTGTATTATCAGGAGGGGGGCGAGTCCAAGCGGACCCGCCACCAGGAGCACGGCATTGCGCCTTAAAATGTCCTGGTCTGCCACAATTGAAACAGTTCCCAGTGGGATATTTTGTGCCCTGTAGGACATTGGCAAGAGCCTCCATGTTATAGGCTTGGGTGCCAACTATACGGCATGCCTTTAAAAAATCTGCCAGGGTGTTTTCAGGGCGGGCTGCAAGGGGTTGGAGGATGTGGCGACAATCAACATTCGCATTTTCAAAGGCCAATTTCAAAAGCAGTTCAGATTGAGCTGTGGGGTCCTCAATTTGATGGGCAATTGCCTTTTGCAGCTTATCTATAAAGTCTGCATAGGGTTCTGTTGGTCCCTGTAAGATTTTTGCAAAGGTGGAAGAGGCTTTGCTGCCAGACTCATCACTTTTACTAAAAGCTTGCACTGCACAGAAAGAAGTAAGCAGAAAGGAAGCAGCATTTGCTTGTATTTGAGCATTAATCTGAGAATTAGGGCCCATTCCGGCAATTACATCAGCAGTAATCCCTGGGATCCCCGAACGGATAGCAGCAGCGGCAGCAACTCGCAAGAAATCAGACTCCCATACCACATATTGAGGGCCATTAAGGATCATACGAGCAAGGTCCTTCCAATCTTGGGGGCACATGATGAAAGTGCCTGCCATGGAATCCAAAAGACCCTTCACAAAAGGGGAACTAATGCTATAGGCATTTACAGCACTTTTCAGGTCCTTTATGGTCTTCATAGGGATTGGCCCATACTGTGGAATCAAGTTCCCCTGTCCATTGGTGACCAAGGTCACTGGACATGCAATTAGATCTACATATTCCTCTGATTCCAATGATCCCTGCGCATGAGCTTGAGCTAGTGCCATGGCCACCGCCCCGGTGGTAGGGGGGTGATTAAGATTGGCAACAGAAGGATTAGGGCCAGGGACAGAAGAAGGGGGATACAGCGGAGTGACAGGGGACTGACAGGCAGTAGCAACCGCCACTGTGTCATAAGCAGGAGGCTTTAAGTCAAAGGTCTGTTGTTCTCCTTTTTTCGGATACAGCAAATCAATCATGGCCATAAGGGCCTGCCATGTTGTTAATAATGATGGAGGGGCTCGTGGGGGCTCATGGAGCCATTTCCCCACGCGCACCCATGCTGATTTTTTCAGCGACCCTTCCTCCTGATAGGCAGGGCAATGGTCTCCCAGATACTTCAGAAGGATTTTAACGTTTGATTGGGAGACGGGGTAAATGGTACTACCATTTGACTTCTGAATTTTATTAGCTTTCCTGACTAACCTCTCCAATTCTTGCAAATGCACAGTCTGCCTTTTGGATAGGTCCTGCCCCATAACTCACATGAGGTTGCGCGATGTCTGTTCCAGACAGCAAGTAGATGGGGTGTCAGGCAGCGTAACACGGCACCCGAACTTCATCCGCGAGTTCAACGAATCACGGAGTGGAGCCTGGGTCTGCGAATCACGTCGGGGTCACCAGTTGAGGCGTCGCTCTCCCGGAGGGCTCCCCACGAACTGCCGAATGGGTTTGAGGAAAGACATGACACACGTTTTCTCCTCGGGGTGCCCCAAACTAGCCCCAAACTAGCTCGAGACAAGCTCTTTTATTGAGGTTTGGGTGGGTTACAAAATATCAGAAAGCAAGCATGTGATCCTGATTGACCATATTCAAACTGACACATTGTGTTGAATACACATATATGGCAACTATGTTTTGCAAACACAGTTGAGTGGGATGGATATCCATATTTGGGTGTCAGTAGATGTTTTCTATGTGTAATAAGCAGTTTCTACAACATGTCCAGTATTTTTCGGAAAGGCCCCTGTGGTTAGCGTTTCTGAGCAGTTTGCAACAGCAGATGTGGTCATATTTCTACAGAGCTTCTCTGTTGCAGAATGTCATATGCAGTGAGGTAGTTCGTGGTTGGAACAGGATATGGACAAACAATATAGCTATAGCTTATTCAAAAGATTATATGACTAATGCAAGGCAAAACTATCTGATCATTGTAGTAATATTTCTCCACAAAAATCACAGACTGAAAACGTTCCCACCAGTGAAGAATATCTTTGATAAGTAAGAACAGATGGAATGCATTCAGCATTTCCTGCAATTGGTGTACAAATAAAAAATAGTTGTGATAATGATGAGTTCTTCATTGAATTAACGTCACTGTTTTTTGCAAGTTATACCGAGTGACAAAAAACTGAACTTACTGATACAACTGCCAAGAGTTTTGCAGCAAAACTCATTTCTTCTCCAGCCAATTAGTTGCTATGACATTGCCTCTGAAATATCCCCTGAATGAATTGGGGAAAGATGAAAGAAAAAGCAGAATTTTCAGATACCTCTTGAATAAAACTTCAAAGGTTAGTCATGAGAATCATGGTGTTCCAAATGTAGCAGAGCAATCCTTTTGATTACATTTGTAGTTTTAAGCAAAAATTCCAAAATAAATCCGCACTCCACCCCCATTCCCAAGCATAGACTCTTTAACTATTGGCTTGGTAACAATTGCTGTTACTGTGAAGAGGTGCTATAAGGGCAACAATAGCACTTTTCATTTTCCTTCTTTAGGAAAACCACCTCACTGTGTCTTTTCCTGCCTGACAAGATTTATTAACAGCACAGCTGTCCCTAGAATAACAGTGCAATATTTCACCATTGGTCTCCTCACAATTCTACAAAACTGCCTTGGCCAGTATATAACAAGCAGGAATACAGGGCAAAACCTGCAGCCATGTTGACTTGCAGGCTGGCTACACAAAGTTGTTTAACACAAGACAAGAAAGAGCCAAAATATGGTTAATAGAAAACCAAATGAGAGATCACAGTTCATGCTATGCATGCAAAAAACCAAAGTTCAGTTCTTGGCACCTCCACATAAAGGGATCAAGATGCCCAGTTGATGCTATTAAGTTACTCTAAGTAGTTTGACTATTATTGTTATTATTATTGGATGTATATCCCATCTTTATTTTTGTACAAGGCAGCAAACATTATACTGCCACTTCCCATATCAAGGCTGGTTATAAGAGAATGAAGACTCAACCTTATCCAACCAGTTTTTATGCCTAAGGAAGAACTAGAACTCATAATCTCCCTGTTTTTAGCCTGGTATCTTCAACTACTTAATCAAAGTGGCTCTTGATTTGGGATTTAAGAAAAGAGTACAAAATCATATTCACCAAAGGAATATGCACACTTCAAATAAATAGTGTCAGGATGTTTCAGCTACTACGTCAAGTTCAGTAAAAGGAAAAATCATTCATATATATCACTCTAGAAAGAGTGCAGAGAAGAGCAACAAAGTTGATTAGGGGACTGGAGGCCAGAACATATAAAGAACAATTGCTGGAATTGGGTATGTTTAGTTTTATGAAAAGAAAGACTAGTAGTGACATGATAGCAGTGGTCCAATACCTGAGGGATTGCCACAAAGAAAAGGAGGTCAAGCTATTCTCCAAAGTACCTGCAGACAGCAGGACAAGAAGCAATGGGTGGAAATTAATCAAGGAGAGAAGCAACCTAGAACTAAGGAGAAATTTCCTGAGAGTTGGAACAATTAATCAAAGTTGCCTCTGGAAGTTGTGAATGCTCCAATACTGGAAGTTTTTAAGAAAAGATTGGACAACCATTTGTCTGAAATGGGATAGGGTTTCCTGCCTGAGAAGGGGGTTGGACTAGAAGACCTCCAAGGTCCCTTCCAACTCTGTTATTCTGTTCTATTCTGTTCTGTTCTGTTCTGTTCTGTTCTGTTCTGTTCTATTCTATTGGCTGATATGGTATACAATTGGTGGCTGAATTATTTTTCAGCCAGATAGAAGAAAGTTGCGAGGAAAAAGAAAGAAAAATACATATTTATCTAAATATTTAAAAACATAACAATTTAGCCCTCAGTAATAATCCATTAATAAATGATTTTCACACTTGGTGTATTTACAGTATAATAAGATTCATTTTAAACCTGAGTATATAATGTATTCACAAATAGTATATCATTTACAAATCAAAGGAATTGTGATATATACAATAACCAATAACATTCATTTTAATAGTCTGGTTTGGGAGGAAGCAAATTCCAGGTTCCTGGGGCATCCCAGGCTCACTGCTTCATTGTGACTCTAAAGAAAAGGGAGACGAAAATAATGTTGAGATGACATTAATTAGCTATGAAATATATTCAATACAAAACACTATTCATAAACAAAAGAAAAGACTTAACATGCCCATAAGCTAACTATCTGAATAGAAAAAAATGGAAATTAGTAAAATTGTGAAATTTAACCAATTATCTAATATATATATATAAACACAACCTGAAAGTGGCAAATTAAATTGTATGAGTTTTGAAGGTGTCAAGATTTGATCCAATTCAAGATTTCATTTAATTATGAGGTTAGCCAGGGAAAGAGCAAAATGTTGCAGATGTTTTTGTTTGCTTGTTTCTTTTAGAATGGGATAAAAATAAACAGGATGAATTGAATTGAGCTGATTGAAGCAAACTATAACATTCTTATTCTTGTTTTATTTCTAATGTGTTTTATTTGGACAAGATTAAATACTGTTTAAACAGAATACTACTGTAGATTCCTTAGCCAATATTAATCTTGCAAAATTTAATCTCCCAAATTTATATATATATATATACATACATACATACATACATACATACATACATACAAACATACATACATACATACATACAAATATATATATATATATATATATA
>BLBF01000003.1:35019655-35037743 GCA_015471245.1 Laticauda colubrina | reverse complement strand
CAGTCAAAAAGATGCAAAGCAATAGCAGAAGATCTTGAAGACTGACAATGTGCTTCTGAATATACATTCCTCTTATTCTTCTCAGTGTGCAAGGGAACAAACATTATTTAGTTCATCATTCACTCCCTCACAACATTCTCCACTTGAATATAAAATCAAAACTTTGTGTTTATCTGCAAAAGTATGGTCAGCAATGAAAACTTTTGTCAAACAGCTAAGCAAATAATAACAATTAAGAGTTTCTTTGCTTTTTATTTGAGTCAATTTTCTATCCCATTCATAGACATTAATCACAGCACTGATAGAGCTATAGAAACATTGCCAGAGGGTAATTTGTAAGATTCCAGGAACTGCATGAAAGTCAAAGCCTATGATTAATATCCATGACTTGAACAAAATGGTTGGAATTATGAGGAACAATAATAATAAAAAAAGATAAGTAGTGTGATAAAAACACAGCCTACTGCACATTTCAGTTTCAATCCCTATACCATAATCACCAGTCTCCTTTAATGTTCCCCAGTGACAGGAAGGAGCCTTGGGACATGTATGATTCTATAGTACAGATATTTAATAGGGATTTCAGAGGTTAAAAATTTGTCTGTATATATGCCTATCTATCAAATCGTATTTCTATCTAATTTATATGTCAAATCATCCATCTATCTGTTTGTCTTTCTGCCTGTCTGCTTGCCTGCCTGCCTGCCTATCTAATCTATCCATCCCAGAATGATTTTGATGCTATATTGATCATGCTTTTTTAGCAGCCCAAATACTTGTATTTTTTTAACTTGTTAGTTCTGAAGGTGTGTGAATTCCATGCCAAATGTTCAAGCAATCTGAATCCTTTGAAACTAGCCCTGGTCAGCATAGTGGAAAATGCTGGTAGTTCAACGAAGTTGGGAGGACAAAAAAAAAAATAAATCTTCAACCCTGCTTTTAGTGAACAGCAACAATTAAATCAATGCTGAAATATTTGTTCCAGTTATGTATTATTTGTATTTGTTCAATACATGGATATTTAAGTTGTATGCTACCTTTCTGATTGCATACATATTTAATTTTGTTGGGTCTCTCACTGAATTAGAACTTTTGTTGTCATTACTTTTCCCTTGAGGACTTAAGTGCCTCTCACTTTCTTTGCATGTCAAAATAGCTTAAGGAATATGTCAGATGGACAGGTGAAGGACATAAAATGGTTTGCTACAGCCTTGGACTGTTTTTATTTATTTTATTTTGTTTGGTTTATCGATTGCTTACAAGATAATAGGTATAAGTAAGAACATAGTTATGAATACATGGATACACATAAGAAAAATAAAAGAAACAATAGGACTGTAGGCACGTTGGTGCGTTTATGCATGCCCCTTACAGACCTCTTAGGAAAGGGGTGAGGTCAATCGTCCAAAGTCTAAGGTTAAGGTTTTTGGGGTTTGGGGAAGAAACCACAGAGTCAGGTAGAGTATTCCAGACATTGACCACTCTGTTGCTGAAGTCGTATTTCCTGCAATCGAGTTTGGTGCAATTAACCTTGAGTTTGCATCTATTGTTTGCTCCTGTATTGTTATGATTGAAGCTGAAGTATTCATTTGCAGGTAGGACATTGCAGTGTATGTTTTTATATATGATACTTAGATCAGACTGAAGGCGGCGTAGTTCTAGGTTTTCTAGGTCTAGAATTTCAACTCTGGTGGCATAAGGTATTCTGCAATGAATAGAGGAGTGGAGAACTCTTCTTGTGAAATATTTCTGGACTTTCTCAACTGTGTTAATATCAGATAGGAAATGTGGGTTCCACACTGATGAGCTGTATTGGAGTATTGGTCTAGTAAATGTTTTGTATGCTCGAGTTAGTAGTGTAACATTACCAGAGAAAAAGCTACATAAGATTAGGTTAACAATTCTTAATGCCTTTTTGGCTATGTAGCTACAGTGGGCTCTAGCACTTAGATCATGAGAGATGAGTACTTCAAGATCCTTGACAGAGTTTGGATCATCAACAAGGTCTTGAGTATTCAGCTTGTATTTTATTTTCTGATTTTTTTTGCCAATATGTAAGACAAAGCATTTATTTGTTGAGATTTGAAGTTGCCATTTGTTTGACCATTCTGATACATAGTGAAGGTCTTTTTGAAGGGTAGCAGTATTGTCTGTGGTGTTGAATACCTTTGCATCGTCAGCGAAGAGAACACAGTTGCTCTTAATATGCTCATAAAGGCCATTTATGTCGAGTATGAAGAAAGTTGGTCCTAGAACACTGCCTTGGGGGACACCACTGTTGACAGGTACAGAATTTCATCGGATGCTCCTAATTTTGACCATTTGTTGTCTGTTTGAGAGGAATGCTTCTATCCAGTTATGCAGGTGTCCAGAGATACAATAAGATTTTAGTTTTAGGAGTAGTTCGTCATGTACCACTGAATCAAAGGCTCTACAGAAGTCTATGTAGATTGCATCTATTGCTTTTATTTATTATTAACTTTTATTTTATTTATTATTAACTTCCAATTTATGTACCATTTACATTGAACAGTTTTTAAATCATGTCTAACCTATGCTAAAGATTTCCTTGTTGTAATTTTTTCTGAACTGGGAAAAAACATGTTATTCCATCGGGCTAAAGTTTAGTGATATAAAAGGCATATCTGATGGATCCCATCAGATGAGACTGCTTAAGTGACAGGACCTAGAGTATGCCAACTGCAGTTTCCCATGGGCAGGGGAAATCAGAGACAGACAGTGCCACAAATAAGCAGGATTTGTGCATGCAGAGCTTTAAAGGGGTTAATCAGCCTCCTTGAACTGCAAGTGGAAGCCCTCTGTCAACTCGTGCAAATCACAAGATAGTAGAATAAGAGGGGTTACATATTCTGCTGCATTCTGCACTAGTTGAAATCTCTGAATTGTCTACAAGGGTAGTCCTAGGCAGTGGTGGAATTCATTTTTTTTTACTACCAGTTCTGTGGACATGGTTTGGTGATTGTGGCAGGGGAAGGATACTGTAAAATCTCCAGTCAGAGGTGGTATTTGCCGGTTTTTGTACAAAATCATCGTTTCCAAAGCACAAGCTCCTTAAACTGCTAGAACAAAAGCTAGATTGATATTTGTGCAGAAAAGACCATAAAAACGTTGGTCCCAAGCTCCTGAGAAAGTGGATATTTCTAAGCACTTTTTCCTACACTTTTTGGACTAGACTTGATAGCCTAGAATGGCATCTTCCAACTCTAGGATTGCGTGACGATGTTGTATGGACCAGGTGGCCAGACCTACCTGGGCATACTGCTAAGGTAATGAGAATAGGTACATATGTCTTACTTTTGGCTTGGAGAACTGGGCGACATGGATTAGAATAGATTTTATCAAATGACAGCAGTTCTGATCCCTCTTCCATTAAGAAATAAAGAGCTGGCCTTAATCTAATCTTCAAGATCATGAGGAGAGTAAATTATCCATGTTCCCTCCCTGCTCAAGAGCAAGGTTGTCTCCATTATGTCACTTGGATAATTACCACTAGTCAAGGGAAGCATAGTTTGCTACACAGTGATATTTTAAGAGGGTGGTGATCTGACAAGCATTCATTGGTTGCAGCATTAGTTGGAGAAGAGGGCAGAGAATGTAAGTGTAAAAAAGAAGTGTTTAGGTTTTCCAAAGCTGTATCCACCCCAATTTTAATGCCAGTATTCAAATGTTAGGTCAATTGTCTTTAATGAATGTCAGGAGGACTTGGGCTGACCTATTTTAGGACCAGAGGTGATATACAGCAGGTTCTGACCAGTTCTAGAGAACCGGTTGAAGAAATTTTGAGTAGTTCGGAGAACCAGCAAATACCACTTCTGACTTGAGATTTTACAGTATCCTTCCCCTGCCACACCCACCAAGCCACACCCACAGAACCGGGAGTAAAAAAAAGTTGAATCCCACCACTGCTTAGGACTCACTCTCTTTCAAAAAAGGAAAAAGTGGAAGGAAGGAGGTTGAAAATCAGAAAGAAATCAAACACAGATAAACAATGACCTGCATGGTTTCGATACATTTAAAGTTTGCATTGCAAGTTGAAAGAAAATGATAAACCAACCTCTCCAGAAAAGAACCACAATTTAAACATGCTTGCTGAAACGATATGATTTTGCTTTCCCAGGCAGCTTTTTTTTTTAATAAGAACAATTGGGTTAATTATTAATTGTGCTTGAATGGCACACATATTCTTATTGTACTTTGTGATTGATGCAGTGTGCTGGTTTTTTATGTATTGCACATCAAATTATCAATCTGACAGGATCTTTCACTAGTGTAAGTATAAATGTTTCCAAATTATTGTCTCCATTATTTGTTTGAAAGCTAAAGACATTAAAGTACAATTGTAAATAACTGTGACAGAGGCTTCATATACAACCTTCAGAAACATTAAACGGGAACTGCCTGTTACAAGGCAGATTGTTTCCTAAGATCCCCACCCACTCTAAATCAAGAGAGAAATTCTTCTCATCTGGGTAATGATGAACTGTTGATATGAAAGCAATTGCTCAGTGTAAAGTTACTGACTATCATAAACCCTTCCACCTTTCAACAGTCCCAGTTCAGAATCCTGTCAAGTTATACCAAAGGGTCATGTCTGAAAAGGAAAACTAATTCTATTTTGCATAGAGATACAATTTATGCTTTGCTGCAAGGATAGAAATCCCTAAACCTGCACTTAGGAGATTCCCCAAGCAAGTCTCTGTTTTCCCAAAGCCTTGTACCCTCACCATTGCTGGTCAGTTCATTCAGACATTGACCTGATCTTCCAGGAAAAAAAGGTGGGTTGTAAAGCCCATGTCACACTGGCCAACGGATGCAAAACGGACACAACAGATGAGAAAAATGTTCCATCCGTTGTTATCCGCTCTCAAAAGGGGCAAAAATTTGCATAACCGGAATGGATAACACCGACGCGGGGAGGACGCAGGGCAGATGCAAAGCGGATGCAGAATGGAAGCGCAGCAGATGGAAGCGGATGGGAGCGGATGGTGCAACCGCAGTGCTTCGGGGGGGCCTCAGCAAAGCGGACACGGAACGGATACAGCGAATGCAGAACGGACGCGGAACAGATGAAGCGGATGCACAGCGGAAGCCTAGCAGATAAAGCGGATGCACAGCAGAAGCCTAGCGGATGCACAGCGGAAGCGGAATGGATGTCGCGCGTTGATTGCGCATGCAGGGGGGAAGTATTACGTAAGCCCCCCGGATATAAAGGGAAGCAGCTCGCACGTGGCCAGCATTCCGAGGAAAGACGGGCTGCTGGACACTTCGAGTTCCTTGCCTGCCCTGCCAGCCTGCCTTCCAGCCAGCCTTGGTGCCTGCCTGCCTGCCTGCCTTTCTGCCAGGCTTTCTGCCAGCCTTCCTGCCAGCCTTCCTGCCAGCCTTGGTGCCTGCCAGCCTCCCTGCCAGCCAGCAACCCCACAACCATGGGGAGGAAGAGAAAGCCTCAGCAACCTGCCACCATCCCTGGCAAGAGGGACAGGGCCAACCTCCCACCCCCTGCCCCTGACTCTGCTGGTGCTGGGGCTTCTGCTGAAGCTGCTCCAGGTGGTGGTGCTTCTGCTGGTGCTGGGGCTTCTGCTGTTGCTTACTCTGTTGAAGCTGCTCCTGGTCCTGCTCGACCTGCTCGACCTGCTCGTGCTCCTGGAATTGCTCATCCTGCTCGTGCTCCTGGTCTTGCTCGTCCTGCTCGTGCTCCTGGTCCTGCTCGTACTCCTGGGCTTGCTGGCCCTGCTGGTGCTTACTCTACTGCTGCTGATCCTGGTCCTGGTTTTCCTGCTGCTGCTGCTGCTGATGATGATGATCATCATCATCATCATCATGCTGGTGAGGATGCTGATGCTGATTATAATACTGCTGGTGAGGATGATGATGATGATGATGATGATGATGATGATGATGATGATTGTGATGATGATGATTCTGCTGGTGCTGCTGCTGGTGGTGGTGTGGAGGAGCAGCCCCAACTACCTGGGAGCCCCTCTGATGAGGGCCCATCTGGTCCTGCCAAAGGGAGGAAGAGGCGTATGCGACAACGGGAGAGGAGGCAATACTCCATTGCAGAGACGCACGAGGATGAGGTGCTGGAGTGGCTGAGAGAGAACGACTATCTGTGGCGGAAGGGACACCAAGCGGAAGCAGGCTGCTTGGAGAGAGAGGGCAGAGAGTATGGGTTACACTTCGGAGGTGCTCCTCGGCTGGTGGAAACATATGCACACCTGGTATAGGAAGCTGCACCTGAAGAAACCAGGCCAGGCCACTGTGAAGCTGACAGACAGAGAGACCTACGTCATGGCCAGGTGCAGCTTCCTGGAGGGTGAGATCCGCCACCGAGGAGCACCAGCAGCCCCTCTCACTACCCTCTCTCTCCGGCAGCCTGCTGCCACCCAGTCCTCTTCCGGCCGAGAGTCAGTCCCTGTCTCCAGGCAGGTTTCTATGGAGCGTGCCATGGTGGAGAACCCGCGGACAGGTGTGGTAAGCGTGGTGGAGTGCGTGGAGGACTCCCTGGTGCAGTGGGAGAAAGGAAACATTGAGTCCACCACAGTCCTAGTCGCATCCACCACCACCCAGCTCCGCCTCCGCAGAAAGGCAGAGATCCAGACAGCTGGAGGGGCAGAGCCACAATGTCCTGCTGGAGATCAGGGACACCATCTGCACCAGCATAGATCTCCTCTCTCAGCTGGTCCACACCGACTCCTCATCCTCCAACCGCAAGCCCTTCCTCACCTATGTCAACCAGAGCCTCAAGGAAATGGCGGATCCACAGTACCAGCTGGTGAAGGACCGGATCACCAAGCTGCTTCACAACCCTCCAGACCCAGAGGAACCTGCTCCCACCCAGTCCAGGCCTGCTCCTCCACCCCAGGTGATGTCCCTCCCATTCCAAGACTTCCCATAGGCCCTCACCTACCAGGGCTACGGCTAGCAGGAGGTTCAGCAGCACAGGCAGCAGCCATTCCCAGTCCAGGCACAGAGTCATTGGGCGACACCATTGCCACCTGTTTCACTGATGCCACTGATGCCACCCACGCCAATGATGCCACCGACGACAGCGATGCCACCCACGCCAATGATGCCACCCACGAAAGCGATGCCACCCACACCAGTCCTCACCCAGCTGCAGAGCAGACAGCCCCACTACACTACTCCTTCCTCCACCCCACAGCCAAGCCCAGCCTGAGTACATCTGTCATCAGTACTGGGGCTGACACCCCATGGCATGGAGGAAGGACCTCTCAGCATTGCGGGGCTGAGCCAGCTGTCCAAGACCTTTCTCAACACACCGTCCCCTGTTGTCCTCTCGAGGCCAGGCACTCCAGCACCACCCACCACCACAGCACCTGGACCCTTCACCCCTGAGACTGGGCACACCTCCGAGTGACCAAGAAGAGTGCCAGAGACCGACTAGCTGGCTTCCTGTGGACTTTATTTGGACACTTGACTTGGGTCAATTTTTTTGTACATCTTGTTGTTCAATAAAGTTTATCTTTGATTCACACACTTGCTTCATTGCTTTTTTTTAATAAAGTCTGTTAGGGATAACATTGTTCACCCTAACTGGTTTAGGTGAAATCATAACCATGAATCATAGTTAGTGTATGCAGCTTTAACTGTAAAATAGCAACTGTGGGTGTGGTTATGAAAACCATATAAAAGTAGCAAGGCTACAGCTTGCTCGCTCTCTCTCTGGCTTTGATGATCACTGATTACTGCTTGGAAGCAAGACTGCATTGCTCGAACGGGAGAGACAACAACGGACTGATTTATGTGAACTGACAATAGGATATTCTACATGGACTTTGCTAACTGAATATCCCTGAATGGACTGACTACATGGTAAATGAATATTGGACTGTTTTTGACTATGCTATAAACTTATACTGGAATAAAATATATTCTTGATAGCACAAGCGTATCTGTTATTTTTACTGTATGTTAATTAACATACAAGCTTAGCTCACTCATTTATCTGTGTGCCTATCTGACTAACGCTGCACATTCTTTTTAGCTTGTCTACCTAACCCTGGTTGGGGAACCCAGGCTTAACAAAGTCTTGGTGGAAACTTTTAGAATTGGCTTAAGCCTTTGCAAGTTTGTGGGATGGGTTAAGATAGCAGTGGGGTGGGCAGGGATACCTATGGAATGAGCAGGGATACCTTTCGGATGGCTAATAGCTGTGGGATAGATAAACCTCCAGTGCAAGCATAGTGGGACTGTATGGTCCACCCTCCCAGGTGCCACACCTATGGCCCTTTATTATCAATAATAATGTAATCAATCATCCACACATGTCAACACAAACACAACTCTTTATTAAATGCCCTGTTCATTGTAGGCCAACCAAACATACATGGCCCAATCTCATCCGTGTGATGAGACAGGCTGAAGGAAGCATCCATTAAGCATCTACCATCCTGTCTTGGCACTCCACCGCTCCAGCTGGGGAGTGTTTCAGGAGGTTGCACTGCTTCTTCCCTTCCTGTGAGGCTCTGTTGTGGCCTTGCACATCCTGAGTGTCGATCAGGTTTCGCCCTTGCCTCCATTCCCCAGGCTCCATGTCCCCATTGCCTTGTTGACAGTCCACAAGCCTGTTCTGCAAGACTGGGTAGCGGGTGCACATGAGATTGTGCAGGATGCAGCAAGCTTCCACGATCCTCCTCAAGGTCTCTGGGCGATGCTGCATGGTGGTGAGAAGTACCTGGAACCTGTTGGCCAGGATGCCAAAGGCATTCTCCACCACCCGCCTTGCCCTGGACAGCCTGTAGTTGAAGATCCTCTCTTCATGGGTCAGGAGTCTGGAAGTGTATGGCTTCATGAGGTAGGTTCTGAGGGAGAAGGCATCATCCCCCACGATGAAGTAGGGCACATCTTGCGTGTCGTTGGGCAGGGGTTCTGGATCTGGGAAGCCCACGATGAGGTTGCCTTCCAGCCCCTCCTTGAGGTGACTGGCGTTGTATACCTGGGCATCTGAAGATGAGCCGTAGCCTGAAGCATCGATGTACATGAACTTGTAGTCAGCATCGACCATGGTGAAGAGGATGATGCTGAAAAAGCCCTTGTAGTTGAAATAAGTGGACCCCGACTTGGCTGGAGCTTTGCAGGCCACGTGCTTTCCATCAATGGCTCCAACGGTGTGGGGGAAGTTCCACCTCTGATACCACTGCTCTGCAACTTTCTTCCATCCTTCTTCAGTGGAGGGGCACTGGAGGAGCTCCTCCTTGTATTCTTTGATGATGGCCTGCACCAATTCTCTGACAACAATGCTGATGGTGTTGTGTGGCACCCTCCAGCCGTACTGCATGCTTTTGTAGGTGGTCCCAAAGGCCAGGTGGCGCAGAGTCTGTGCCACCTTGAGCCCAGGTTCCAGGCTGGGGTGGAAGCTGGTGTTTGCCTTGGTCAATCTGGGTGTCAGGCGCTGCACAACTTCATCAAACATGGCTGGAGGCATCCTCATGAAGTTCTGGAACACCCGAGTGTCTTCGTTCCTGAGCTCCACCATCAGCTTGTTGTACAGTCCGTACTCTGCTCTTCTCTTGATCCATTTTCGGACCCAGACGCTTCTTGGCCGCCTCTTTTTCTTCCCGTAGTAGAGTTCACAGAGCCTGTAGATGGCTTCGTACTGTTGCAGAAGGATGGTGGCTGCCAAAAGGACTGCGGTACGATCCACAGTGGACATGACTGGATGCTGTGGAAGAGCAAGAGTCAGATGAAGGCTGCAGAGGTCTGCACAGGTGGGCTGCTGGTCTGAAAGTGAGATGCAGACGAGTTGCTCCCCCTTTTTATAGGCAGTGTAGGTGTCCCTTTGCATCCTCTAGGCATCCTCTAGACATCCTTAATATCCGAGATAGATCCCCTCTGCGAATGTTTTTTCCGCTTTAAACGCTTTGTTTCCGTGCTGCATCCATTCTGCATCTGCTAGGTATCTGTTCCACGTCCGTTCTGCTTCCTCCCTGCGTCTGGGCGGATGTGAGTTCCACGGATTCACAGCAGATGCCTAGCAGATATAGCGGATGCGTAGCGGATGCGTAACGGATGAGTAGCGGATGCGTAGCGGATGCAGAATGGACGAACTGGATACATTTTCCGCGCAAAAGTTTTAGGCAGCCCAAAACTTTGGGAGCGGATGAAACGTCCATAAACGGATGCTGGACGGATAGAGAGGATGAAAAACGGAGGCAGTGAGTACAGAACGGATACATCGCGTTAACCAACGAATGGCAAGGTTTTTTGTCTGTTTTACATCCTCTTTGCATCCGTTGGTTCAGTGTGACATGGGTTTCAACTTAATCAGCAAAGGCTGAGATGGCTGGCACTTCTCCAGAATCTGTTTCAACCACATCTTGCCATTTAAGTGGAGAAAGATGGGGCACAGGTTCAGAATTTGTTTATCCTACATTTACTCTATGGAAGTGATGCTATTAGTTCATCTAGCATTCCATCCCATGGATGTACACCAGATCAACTTCTACCAATCAGAAGACAATATTCTTTTTGCCTCAGAGAGACCCAGAACTGAATGATCTCCTCCTCAGAGACAGAAATGACATCTATCCAGATATGAACTTCCTTCCATTATGTCAGAGAGAAGAGATTGGGCTGAATCCTGTACCAGATTCCAATCCCCATTGTTTCTTCACTGTCATTGTAATCCTTTGTGGTCTCTTGTCTTCTCATTAGTTATATTCAATAAGTCAAAGTCAAAAAATACAAAAGACAAGAGAATAAAGATTGAATAGTTCAGAAGAAGAATGTGGAAGTATTTAGTCTCATTACAGCTTGCAAATTAATGAGGCAATTGGTTACCACTACAGACTGACCTTGTGACATCTAGATGATTTGAGCTACCTTCATACCGAGTACTAAATGAGTGACTTGCTAAGCTTTGCCACACATTTTATGCTGAAATTACAGCAGCATTGTCTCTATTATGTCCTACAATTACAAATTTTGAGTTATAAAAAGAGCTTGAATTAGATTTTGCAATTCCTCTTGGTTTGGATTCACCCTTCTGAATAGTGTTCTACTTCTGGCTACTGTTGGCTGGAAACACTATGGTGTGATACTCACAATGACATTTACTAAATTTGCTACAACTTAAGACTGCAAAGATACATTTCAGTGCTTCCCCATCTCTATATTAGTGGATCGAGCACTGCACCCTTCATGCACATTTATTATTTATTTAGCAGATGGGATGTCATACCTACATTAATAATATATATTAACATTTAATCTAGATTAGTAAAACACAATAAAATATAAATGTTAAAAAGATCTGTGTTCAAATGCCAATGTCTAGACCAGGGATGTCAAACTCGCAGCCCACAGGCCAAATGCATCATGCGCTGGCCACACCCACCTCTGGTTTAGCAAAAGAGAAAAAGTTGCAATACATCATGTGATGACAACATGTCATCGTGAGTTTGACACCTCTGTTCTAGACCATCTCACAATTGAAGTGCAGTATCATTTATATTTTTTTAAAAAGGCAGATACTGGACTGGTATATGTCCTTACTTTCCAGCTGGTCATGATATCATCTACAGTTTGAGATGGGACCCTGGAGTCATAAACATTGTGCATAAAGGAAAGCACATTGGAATTTTTAAAATTAGATATAGATAAAACAGTTGATAACTTTTATTTAACAAAGTCCATGCACTAACAATCCTTCCAGAGGAAGTCAATGATGCAGGCTGCATATTAAGTACAAAATCATGGGAAGTTGATATATAAAAACATCATTAACAGAGGCATGTTTAAAAATGAAACCACCCAGCAAGGATTCCTAAAAATAGAAGAAGTACCTGGCAACTCTTAGAGAACACTTATTTTATTTATTATTACAACTGCATTGCCCACAAAGGAATCAAATAAATTTACTTCTGGGTGCTCTCAGCCATTCTTTTCAAAGAATTAAATAATATATTTGCAATAAACCCATGAATAGAGCAGCAACCAGCATACAGAATCACTTCTCTTGTGTTTAAATTTTACAGTAATTAATAAGGCCATGGTTTGATCAATGTTATCTTGTCAGAGCAAACAATATGTGATATGTCTAGTACCCCCATGTATCATTCCTTGTTGTCCAGGATGAACATTAATATGATTGTGTTGTCAAAGCTATTTGCAAAAAATGTCACAAGAATTCTAGAATGATAGATTGGAAAAATCTGCTCTGACTCATTATTGGGTTGCAAATATGCCATCATATTTCGATAAAGTCTACAATGTAAAGAGAATGAGATCTTCCGATTAATTAATCTAGGTTTATAAATAGGAACATAAAGGGTTTCACCATGGTTCATGCTGGCAAAAGATGTGGGGTTTTGCTTCCAAGGATCCATAACCAGATGGATATTACCAACATAAAGATAAGCTAAATGATCATTGCTCTTTAGGAAAAAATACAGTTTTGGAAAATGTATGAGGTGATCTGGGTTTTCTCTTTTTGCAATACAAAGTCTTCACACACAACAGTGCAATGCTATACACGTTAGTTGAGTCTTTGTAGCTTTTCCTGAAATAACTATACTGTATGAATATAGATCATTTTGTGGTAATGTGGTCATTCTAGTAAGTGCTGTAAAAAAAAGCAGTAAAATCCATGCTGTTATGAGTCAATGGGTTCTTTTGGTTGAGAAAAGAAAGGGAAAAAAAATGCTGTTGTGAGCATGTTGGGCATTTTCACTGCACTAAGCGGGGGGGGGGAACCCCACCAAGCATTACAACTAACCTTATTCCAAGAATAAATTCCCATTTATTCCCCTGTTCTTAAATCATAATTGGCATAATTATGTGTCTAAATAGATCATTTAAAATCTAAATGTAAATATTTTGTAAACAACAAACTAAAAGACTCAAGGTCCATCCCACCCCTGAAAAGACCTAATGGTAAATACTGCATTGATGACAAAATTAAAGCCATCCTCTTTAACACATTCTTTGGCTCAGTATTTGTAGACAGCAATGGATCATGCCCAGTATTTCCTAGCCAAACCACAGACAACAATGATCTAATACATATCGATTTTACAGTAGACAATGTTGAAAAAGCACTATGCTTTGGGACATGCATAAGCACACCAATCGTGCCTACCATTCCTGTCCTATTGTTTCTTTTTATTTTTCTTATAAGTATCCATCTCATGTATTCAAAAGTATGTTTATTCTTATACCTGTATCTTGTAAGCGATTGACTTCAAAATCAAATCAAATAAATAAAATAAACATAGCAAAAACATTTACATCCTCAAATTATTTAGTTCTTCTAGTCAAATTCTAGGATAGAATAACCAGTATTGACACAGATATGTAGAGCTATAATTACAACAGCCATGGGTATCATTGTGTGCAGGCAACAAATTTTGGAAGAACATGGATCATACTTCTGAACTACTATCAAAACCAACCCATCCTCCTCCTCCTCTCTCTTTACTGCATGCAGTATTAATGAAACTACTATCATGTATTCTGGAGCTCTGGCTTAAGTTTGGTCTTGCACTTTTAAGACGGGCTGTGTCTTTTTCTGATTCTGTTTGCACATAAGCTGAAATGTATTACATCTGTTTCAGCTTAATACAAATGCAATCTTGGGCGGTATGGCTTGAAAAGTTTAGCTTATAGCTTATTAGACTATGTGAAATCAGTAAACTGTTAAATAGCAAACTATCAAAACATGGTTTAGCGTAATATATGAACTCAGACTTAAGTATCTCAGACCTTTTTGCCAAACAAATAATACCAACTCTAACCTTAACATTTATAAGCACTAGTGAAATAGCATATGGGAAACACTCTGGCCCCTAACATCAAAAGCAAAGTGGTATATCTTGAAAACCACATATTAAGCTGCATGCCAGAGAAAGCATTCAGCCTGCAGCTGAAAAAAAACCTTTGCAAAAGCACAGCAAAGTTGAGCTCAATTAGCTTTCAGTATAGGACTATACAAGTCTCATTTATTTTTAAAATCTTCATGCTTTCTTGTTATTGTTTCTTGAGTTGTCATTATCATTTCTTGTATTGTTACTAATGTCGCTTGAACTGATTGAATGTTTGGTGTTTGACTCGTCTTCTCAAGATTCAGCATATCCTCAATCAAATGTCCTGCTGGAAATGTTATTGTTGATGCTGGTGTGGATGTTATTTTCTTCCCAATTTTGGTGACAGTTGTAGTGGTAGACATCATAAAAATTCCAAATTTCTCTGATTTCTTAAAGAATTCTGTCAATATTATCATCAATTTTATCAAATCATCTCTGATAAATGTCAATATTTTTCCTAACTTTGTCTCTCTTTTTTTTCTCTTAAATTAGTAACTTAAACTTATTTCTACAAAATCTAATATACTTATATCTATTTTATATGAGAAAATTATAAATATAAATATTTATTCAATAATACAATTTAATTTATGTAATGTAATATAATATAATTTATAATTTAATTTAATATAATTTATGCAACAATATATACAAAAATATAAGAATAACAACAATATAGCAACAAAATAAGAATTATTATGACTATTATTTATAAATTATAATTTGTAAATGGCCCATGACCCATTACAACCCAGGAGATTATAGCACAAGCCCCAGGATGTCAAAACAATTAGAACTCAGAAGGTCATCACACAGCCCATTACCCAGTCATTACAACACAGGAGGTTGATAGACACACAGCCAATACCTCAGCCACACATGTTCTTACACATTAACTTTTTTCCCAGACCAACTTTCTACAGTACATGCATACCTGTGTCCCACTTTTAGTTGTCCTACTTGACATATAACCAGAAGTGGGATTCAAATAGTTTTTTTACCACTGGTTTGGTAGGCGTGGCTTGGTGGGCATGCTTTGCCTAACACCGGCACAGGTCAAATGAAATTGTATATTGCTCTGAGCACCTTACAAGGGATGTTAAAAATATATATTAACACCAGTTTAAAACATAAAAGATAAACACAACAGATAAAATAGTAGCATTATAATTAAATTTATTCTATAATATGTTGTGAAAATAAGACTGAATGCTCAATGTATTTGTTGCCCTCCCAATATAGAGATTTTAATCCTCCAAATTTCCCATTCAGCAGGGCTGCCAAAACTGGGCTGCAAAAGTTTGTACAACCTCTTAGTGGCAACAAAGAGTTTTCAACAACTTTATACTAGCAGCTGTTTTCTAGCAGTGACCCATACTACTTTAGATGTAATAGACAAACCATGCAGCTTGCTTAATGAGTCCAGCCTTCAGAGAGCTGGAGAAAATACAAATTAAGAAAGGTTACTTAGGTTATAATTTAGAGCTAGATCTATTACAGCAAAGGTGTCTTATCACATAAAGAGTGATGACACACCGGATACCGGAGAAGAATTCATACATGGGTGTGAGCCTTGATCCTTATTGTAACAGTCACTGGAGATGGAGAAGAGCATGTTACAGCTCACTTCCTTAACCTGGCATCCTCCAAATATACAGCATTTAGATTCACTGCACCAAAATGGATAGGTTGACCTTGGAAATGAAAGACAAGGATGAATCTGATTACTGTATGATATGGAATAAATTTTATTATTGGAGGAAACTGAAAGGGAGTTCCCAAAATAAATGATTCAACTGATAAGAAACTGAAAGGGTTTGAATTGTATAAAGACCAGAGTATAGAACTCGTGTATAAATGTACACAAGATTTTGTATAAGATGTAAGGACAAAGAAGTCCATCATGTTCAGAGTTTTTAAATATTGTAATCAATAACATTTGGATATATATGAATATAAATATATATATATACACTCAATACAGAAGCCTGATGATGGCAGATGAGATTCTGCTGAAACGTTGCTCCAACTTTAAATGCACAACTACAATGATGTAGGATAATACCCGAAGGAAGCTGAACAGCAAACATGGAAGTATATATACATATATATATATGAATGCAGTTCAGCTTCCTTCGGGAATTATCCCATGTCATTGTAGTGCTTTTAAAGTTGTAGCAATGTTTCAGCAACGTTTCATCTGCCATCATCAGGTTTCTGTACTGAGTTCGTATGTGGGTCAGAGTCTCACAGCCGTTGGTTTTAAATTTGAGGCTAGCCTATTGTTGTGCCAGGATGTTTTTTTCGACATCCTGATTGGTTGGGAGTCTTGGTCTGTGTTTATTGGACTTGGAGTTTGATTGGTGTTTCTGGTTTCTTCTGTCTGTTTTGTGGCTTTGATTGGCTGGCAACACTCGGTTCCTGTGTTGGAGGCTTTCAGTGCAGCTTGGCTTTGCGTGAAAGGACGGCTATTATCTATTAGGAAGCTAGGTTTCACCTGGGTGCCTGGTGGGGGGGTGTTTGAGCTGGAGGTATCAGAGGGAGTCTGTTTATGCCCAGGTGTTTGCCTGGCTTGTGGTGTGGAGATCTTTCTATTTGAGAGTGCAGGCTTCCAAATGATTGACAGTCTGGTGGAATCATCTCTTCTATTCATGCTTTCAGGTCTTTTTTCAATCTCAATGGCTTCTCTGATGATTCTGTGGCTGGGGTTTTCTATAGTGGCTAGGGTTTTGGTGCCATTGAAGTTGATGTTGTGACCTGTGGTTTTAATGTGTTGGACTAGTGAGGAGGTGTGTTCCAGCTTTTTTACTGCATTTTTGTGTCCATCCAGGTGGGTACTTATTCTTCTACTGGTCTGTCGAATGCATGTGGCCGGGCATGATGCACAGGGAACTTCGTATATGCCTTGGTTTTCCAGGTCAATTTTGTCTTTGGGGTTTTTAAGGATGGCTGCTATTTTTTTGTCTGTTTTGAAGGCAGTCTTGATGTGATGCCTGTGTAGTATCTTACTGATTTTGTCTGTAGTACCTCTTATGTAGGGCAGGACAGCTGTTCCATAGGTCTGTTGATCTTCTAGGTCTCTGTTTTGTGTTGGTGTGCTTTTGTGGATCAAGCTGGTGATTTTGTTTTTGTGGAAGCCGTTGGCTGTCAATATTTTAGTCAGGGTGCATAGTTCAGTCTTTATATGTATCTTATCTGCCAGGCGTTTGGTTCTGGTGATTAGTGTTTTGGCCACAGAATTTATCTGTGCTGGGTGGTGGTGGCATTGGGCATTGAGGTAGAGGTTGTTGTGTGTTTTCTTCTGGTATATGGTGTGTCCTAGTGTGCCATCTGTTCTTTTGTAGATTAGTACATCTAGGAATGGTAGTTGTTTGTTTATTTCCGTTTCCATGGTGAACTTGATTTTGGGGTGTGTGCTGTTTAGGTGTGTTAAGAAATTGTTTAGGTTATCTTTTCCATGGGGCCAAATCACAAATGTGTCATCGATGTATCTTAGCCACAGTTTGGGTTTGTGGGTGGCATTAGCCAGGGCTCTGGATTCGAATTCTTCCATGAACAGGTTTGCAATGACGGGTGACCTGAAAGCATGAATAGAAGAGATGATTCCACCAGACTGTCAATCATTTGGAAGCCTGCACTCTCAAATAGAAAGATCTCCACACGACAAGCCAGGCAAACACCTGGGCACAAACAGACTCCCTCTGATACCTCCAGCTCAAACACACCCCAACCAGGCACCCAGATGAAACCTAGCTTCCTAATAGATAATAGCCATCCTTTCACGTGAAACCAAGCTGCACTGAAAGCCTCCAATACAGGAGCACAGTGTTGCCAGCCAATCAAAGCCACAAAACAGACAGAAGAAACCAGAAACACCAATCAAACAAACTCCAAGTCCAATAAACACAGACCAAGACTCCCAACCAATCAGGATGTAGAAAAAAACATCCTGGCACAGCAGTAGGCTAGCCTCAAATTTAAAACCAATGATTGTGATAGCCTGACCCACATACAAACTCAATACAGAAGCCTGATGATGGCAGATGAGATTCTGCTGAAATGTTGCTTCAACTTTAAAAGCACTACAATGACATGGGATAATACCCGAAGGAAGCTGAACAGCACACATGTAAGTACCCGCGATAACTTAAAAAAACAAATATATAAATATATAAATATATATATAAATATATAAAACAATCCAGAGCATTTGCGGTGATGTACCTATTATACTGAAAGCCTTC
>BLBF01000003.1:34989777-35014655 GCA_015471245.1 Laticauda colubrina | reverse complement strand
AGCTGCCTGTAATTTGGCAGTTCGAATCTCACCAGGTTTAAGGTTGGCTCAGCTTCCCATCCTTCCAAGGTCAGTAAAATGAGGACCCAGATTGTTGGGGACAATAGGCTGACTCTGTAAACTGCTTAAAGAGGGCTGTAACACACTGTGAAGTAGTATATAAGTCTAAGTGCTATTGCTACTGACTTCAAAATAGGTATTATTCCAGTTTGATGCTGATGAGACTATTTTCAGATTTTCACTGGCTGTTCATATATCCATGCAAACTCAGACAAAACAGTTTTCAGCTGAGGAATTGAGGGTATAATTTAGTCTAGATCCTCATAGGAAAGCTTCACAGGGGAGAAAGGAAAAGTTGCAGATGTTTTGTCAAAGAGGAAATCTTAATCAGAGGAGAACTCTGTAAAGAAAAGATTAGAAATGAAGGTGATGGCTGGCAGCTAAAATGAATGAAATAGGCAGCAATGGAGGTTGATGAAGATGAACTGTTGGTTTTAGTCCACAGAAGGGATGGCCAATGATCCTAAAAATGGATTAGGCCATATTTGCACTGCTGATGTCCCATTACTTCGTAAATCCATAAAGTATTCAAGGGCACAATCTGGGGAAAAAGTTCCAATGAGGATTGATGTAAGGCCTAATCTACTCATCAGAGGATCCTTGATGGGACTGAAGATGATACAAAAAAAAAAAGATCAAAAGTTTTCTCTATAAAAGGAACAAAAATTACATCAAAACCAGCTGACAGTTTGTTTGATTGAACCAAAGAAAGAGGAAATCTTGCCAGAAATTCCTGAAATACTTTGTTTTTAACTCTAAGATTCAGAAGAGTGGGTAGAGATAGAATCAGAACAGTAAACACAAATGTTGAGCTCGTATCATAATCTCCACACATTGCATGCTTAGATCTGAGAGCTGAACACTGGAGTTCAGAAAAAAAGAATATGATCTCATTGATACTTTTGAAGCACTGCTTTATCTGAAGCAGGGAATGCAGAACAATTAGATCACTATAAATTGCATTTGCACAGCTGGAGGCTAAAGAAATGAAATTGTCTTTATCACCTTTCTGGTTGGTTTTTTGTTTGTATTTTATTTGTACTTTGAATACAAAAAAAGGGGATGGGAAGAAGACTTAGAATGCTGTTTTATACTGACTTTTCCAATCAAATCTTTCAAACTCCTTGCTGGATCCCACAAGATTTGTTTTTTATGTATTTATTTTTGTCAATTGCTTACAAGACAATAAGTATAAGTAAAAACATAGTTAGGAATACATGGATACATTTAAGAAAAATAAAAAATAAAGAAACAATAGGACAGGGACGGTAAGCACGTTATTGCGCTTATGCACGCCCCCTACAGATCTCTTAGGAAAGGGATGAGGTCAATAGTAAACAGTCTAAGGTTAAAGTTTTTGGGGTTTGGGGAAGAAACCACATAGTCAGGTAGAGTATTCCAGACATTGATTGTTTCATTGTTTGTTTGATTGATTGATTTGGAATCACATGGAAATCAACTAAGAGTCACAAGAGGTCCTAAGGCCACAGGTGGCTCATTCCTGAACTAAATGCTGGTGTGAAACTCATTATGGTTTTCTCATAATCACAGAATTCTTCCTTTTTTCTTCTCTGTATCTTATATCAGTCCCAGAAAGGCCGTGAAACTTCAGAGCATCCCTCATATTGTACCTGATTTTTGCTGACTGACATGGTCATGTTGAATTTGTTTTCTTTCAGTGCAGAACTGTTTTGACATTTATTTATTTTTTTTAGTGTATGGCATGTGTTATCCAGGGATCACCAAGGTGGCTGGCTGCCTCTATGAAAGGAATTTTTTCGGGCGGTTTTATCTTTTACCTGGGGGATGCCTGAATGCCAGTAGGCAATTGGGGGAGGCTCCTTTCTTGTCCCTACTCAGTTTATTCGCTCTGGGCCTCAGTGGTGCACAGGCCCAGCATTTTATCACATGAGCCACTGCCTGAACAAGGAGAGATTTAACCTGGAAATAAGGAGAAACTTTCTGACAGCGAGAACAACCAACCAATGGAACAGCTTGCCCTCGGAAGAGACTTTGAAGAAGAGATTGGACTCCCATCTGTCAGAAATGGTGTAGGGCAGGGGTGTCAAACTCATTTTCACCGAGGGCCACATCAGCGTAATGATTGCCCTCAAAAGGCCACATGTAACTGTATGACAGTATAAATGTAATCAAATGTAACTACTCCTAAATGTTAATTAACTCTGAATTTATTATTTATTCAAATCACAAATATTACATATGCATTTGCATAAATGTAAAAAAAAGGTTGCTTGTAGTTCTGTTAATATAACATAAAAAATGTACTTTGTCAAGTCAAGAAACCCACATTACTCCATCAATCAATGATCAATCTGTCTATTAATAATAATAGAAAAACATCATCCAACATCAGTTATGATAATAACTTTGTTCAAATCCTTTTTATCACAACTAGGAGGGGCAGAATAACAGAATAAGTACAACCAACAATTGTGAGCTGTTAAGAACATATGTGACAGATGTAGCATTTCACAAAAACAAATGGCTGCGTATAGTCTTGCAGATTTGTCTGCATAAACATATGAACCTATAAACACTAAATGCATCACATATATAAAGTTATATTTATAAATAACTTAAAATAACAAAATCAGGATAATCTCAATTCATAACTATATTGTCTCAAATTTTTAGGTGAAGTTCATGAGAAGATGCTGACTGTCCTGGAACACACAGAGTGGATCCCTTCTCCTCCATCATAATCAACTGATCATGTTCTAAAAATAACAAAATGTCAGCACAATCATTAAACTGCACAGTTTAAATATTCTTCTTCTTGATTGAAATACATTTTATTATATATTAATTAGGTTTTTAAAAATGCTTACTTATGCATTTTCTGGATGGATCGTTGACACCATTTTTCTGTAGCCAGTGTGTCAATGTCTGTTTTTAGGTCTTGTGCTGAAGCAATCCGTAGAACAGCATGGAGGTTCTCATCAGTGATATGTGATCTATGCTTGTTTTTGTTTAGATTCATTATTGAAAACATCTGTTCTCACAGATAGTTGCTCACAAACATAGACAGAACATGGGCTGCATGACGTCAAAGCTGTGGTATTGAACCAGGGGGTATTTTACGGTAAAAGTCCTGGATCGAAACATCCTTGAACTTTGCTTTCAGGCTACGATTGCTTTGAAGCTTGATTAACTCCATCTGAAAGTGCTGGGGAGCAGTGCAGACATCAGTGGTGAAAGGATCAGCAAAGATGGCAAAGTCTGAGTGCTATGCTTTAAAGTCAGAGAAGCGCTGATCAAACTCATTTATTAATCGGCTCACTTTGGTAGCCAACTGAGCACATGAAAAAACACAAGGAAATGAGGCTGAAAAGCTTTGACAAACAGGAAAGTGAGCAAGATTGTCCTGTTTGACTTGGCACATCCACAGATCAAGTTTACGCTGGAAAGCTGTGATCATGTCAGACATCTGCATTATGACTTGTCTACGTCCCTGCAGCTTCTGATTCAGTTGGGCGAGATGCTTGGTTATGTCACATAACATAGCAAAGTCACACAACCAGTTGGGATTTGACAGTTCAGACACGAATTTTCCTTTACTTGGCATGAAAAGAGCAACATCTTCCCTAAGTTCAAAAAATCATTTGAGGACTTCACTCCTACTCAGCCACTGTACAGCCACATGGTACAGCACATCTCCATGCTCTGAGCCCATCTCCTGCAAGAACAGCTGGAACTGACGGTGATTCAGGCCACACACTCGAATGAAGTTCACAGTTTTCATGACCATGGTCATGACATGATCCATCCTCAGCACCTTCCCATACAACGTTTCTTGATGAATGATGCAATGATATGTTACCAGAAGCATCTGACAATTACTTTTCAGCATTTTGTCTTTTATTAGTCCAACCAAGCCCGCTTTTCCTCCACACATTGCAGGTGCACCGTCTGTAGTTAATCCCACCAACTTTTCCCAAAGCAATGCATTTTTACTCATGGACTTCTCCACCATATCAAAAATGTCCTGCCCTGTTGTAGTCCCATGCATGGCAGCTACATCCAACAGCTCCTCAGTTACAGAAAGGTCTGACTTCATGCCTCAAATAAAAATGGATAGATGCGCTGTATCCGTGTTGTCTGTGCTTTCATCAAGAGCTAATGAAAAAGCTATGTAGCTACGTGTCTCTTGGGCCAGCTGCGTTGACAGGTTTCCTGCTAGTTCTGTAACTCGGTTCACAATGGTGTTCCTTGATAAACTGACATTTTTAAAAGTCTGTATCTGGTCGGGGCACACCTGCTCACAGACCTTCAGCATGCACTGCTTCAAAAACACGCCCTCTGAAAAACACTTTGAAACTCGGGCAATTTCTTCTGCAACGATGAAGCTAGTTTTCACTGCCACAGCATTTTTGGTTGTGGCTTTCGTGAACACATTCTGCTGCAATTGTAATTTGCTTTTTAATTCTTCAACAATCTGTCATTTTTCTGAAAGGCCGATGTAGATTGTACTCTTTGACAACCGATAATGCCTCGTAACATAAAAGACATACCGGTTTCTCTCCTTGAAGCACAAACATGTATTCACCTTCCCATCTTTCTTGAAACATCCTTCCATCTGCATCACCTTTCCTCTTCCTGGACATTTTGGGATCATTTGTAATTCCACATAATTCAATTTGCAGAAGATAACATTGATACAGAAACACTGCAAATGGCGGAATGTCAACAATTCGCTGGTAACATAATTGGTATGCATTCTGGGAAATGTAGTTTGTGGTCAATGCTCTCTTTTGCTTTATTTATTTAAAGACTATCACAACTTTATAGTTCTCGCGGGCCACATAAAATGATGTGGTGGGCCACATTTGGTCCGCGGGCCTTGAGTTTGAAACCTGTGGTGTAGGGTCTCCCATTTGGGTGGGGGATTGGACTAGATAATCTACAAGGTCCCTTCCAACTCTGATTATCTGTTAGCTGTTATCTGTGGTCCCGTGCTTTGACATTGCCATCTTCTCACAGAACATTTATTGAATTTCCAATTCTGCCAGCACATAATAAATACTGTTAGTTTAGCCTAAGCATTGTAAATAAATAAATAAAATCTAGTCCACAAACTTTCTTATCTAAATACTAACCAAGTTTCATCCTGTTTAGTTTTTTCAAGATCAGTTAAGGTCAGTAAGGTATTACCACCTGCTCAGAAATAATAAATATACTTATTCTTGTTTACATTTTCCCAGTGTGGCTTCTGTGTTTACAGATATTTCAACAAATGAGTAGATTCGTATCAGCCTTTATCATGATCTGCATGATCAGCATGAATACAATAAGATTATCAGAAGATGGTCAGGTGCTGTGTTTCTTTCCTGTGCCCTCCTCTCCCTTTATACTTCAACAGAGTTAAGAATAGTATAATTCAATGTTCTTCTACATTTCCAGGAATAATGGATAAAGTTCAATCTGTTTTGATAGTGAAATCCCCTCTTACAGTTCTATTGTGCTTTCTTTTAAATCAGCTCAAAAAACAAGGGCAATTTTGATAATGAGAAAATAATAATATCTCAAAATTCAGTCAATGTAAAAGTTAATATTTATGCTTAATAAAGCAAATAAGTGAAAGTAATGAGTCACCAGTTTTAGTCATTTAGCTGCTATTGTGCACAGCAAGAGTCCCATCAGTTTAAAAAGGAAAACAATAGAATTTTATTTAGCATAATAGGACATTGCAAACAGTCGGAAAAACAAACCAGGTGCACAGTCCTTGAAATCACTGTCTAAATGTATTCACTGCAGATGTACTTCTGTCCTCACATTCGGAATGCATTGTATACTCTTTTATGTATAATATTAGCAACTCTTCTAATATTATGTTAATCCATGTAATATTGCCACTTACCTATTTCTTAGATTAATTAAAAACAGTTCCAATCTGAATTTACTGATAGAACAATCGAGGATGCATCTTTATTCATGGTTAAGTGAACCAGGGTTTAGTCAATCAGCCCAATTTTCTGGGTTCATATAGCATATTAAAACATAGACTCATTCCACTGGCTGGGTTTACATGCTACTAGGCTAAAATGTTGTAAAGCATATTGTGAAAATTAATTTTCTAATCTTATCACATTCCCATAATCAAATCAGGGTAATTTTCTTCCACAGATCTTCAGAGGTTCCTAGCTCCTCCCCACAGTCTCTCTTTCCTGGGTGGATCCATTCTGCAGGAATTGTTTGTGAGTAGCTCATGTATCAACAGAGAAAAGGGGATGCCTTCCACATCATATACTGATCTTAGTAGACATGTTGATTCCCTGCCCCTGTCTCTGATAATGAATATTTACAAAAGCATAGTTACAGAATCACAGTCTTCTTCCTCAATCTTCCAATGCAAAGAGTAGCTTCAGATAAGACTGTTTTGTTAAAACTGTCATTCAGAGAAGGAATTAAATGTCCTGTTTCTAGCCCTACAGGAACTTCCCAAAAATAGGTTCACCCAGGAAGATCAATTCCCTGGAAGGAAAGTAATTAGCCTTTTCTTTCCTGCAGCCAAAAGATGGGAGGGAATAGCAGTAGGAAAATTATCCTATCGGAAGACAAGGGTCCTCTGCAAACTTGTAATTGATTACTATAGTGCAGGGCTATCAAACTCACAGTTTGATAAACACATTCAATCCCACAGGCTGAATGTCTCATGCGCTGGCCACGCCCACTCCCAATTTAGCGAAGGGGAAAAAGTTGTGATACATCATGTGACAAGGTCGTGATGATGCAGGTTTGATATCCCTGCTGTAGTGTATTTAGCCAGATATGATTTTCTTAAACCAGTTTAGAGTTTAGATCAGTGGTTCCCAAAGTGGGAGGTACCGCCCTCTGAGGGGTGGTGCGATAACTTAGGGGGGCAATCAGAGGCAAGGAGGGTGGCAGAGGGGTGCTAAGAGACAAGGGGGGGTGACGGAGGAATGCTGGAGGTGGACTGAGTGCAATTCAGCTTCCTCCCACCCCACTTGCCTGGCTTGCTGGTGGCCAAGAGGAAGGTGAGCCAGGACTGACCCATTGCTGCTTGAGTCCCATCTGGATTCTCCACAGCTGCTGGGCTTTGCTGCTTGGGGTAGGGATTGGGCCTTTGCTACTAGGGGCGCCCCTTGCCTGCCGCCCCTTCCCTCTACCGCCCGCCAGCCTGTGCTTTGGCTGAATGTGGGCTGCTGCTGTGAAAATGGTGTAAGTCAAGCCTTGCAGAGCTGATCTTCCACCCATGGAGCTTGCATAGCAGTGGCCTGCACTCAGCTAAAACGCTCGGATGGGTGGCTGGCAGAGGGGGATGCAGGTACATAAGCCTCATGCTTCCTGGTTGCCTCCTGCACTCCCCCTCAACAGCCATGACCCATGAGCCCCAGCAGCTGACAAGATGTGGGTTGGTGGGGAGCCGAGTAGTGACAGGTCTGCCCTGACTGGCTCACTTTTCCCTCTGCCACCAGCCACAGGAGTAAGGTAAGTTTGTAGGCAGTCAGGAAAGCCCAAACCACTTTGGTGGGTGAGGCTGCAGCCTCACTTAAAGTTCCCAGCTCTTTCCCAAAAGAGGGAGGGCTGGAAGTCCTGCCCACAGACCCTTTGTTGGACTCAGAAGACTTGCTTGCCGGCTTTTCCAGGTAACGTGGGATTGGGCATGAATGGATAATCGTGCCGGATCCCTGGGACTCTGGAAGACTCATCACAAGTGATGCTGCCGGGTGACTACCTTGTTGGAAGTGTGTGTGTGTGTGTTTGTGTGTGTGTGTGTTTCAGGTGGGTCTCCTAGCTTAGGAGGAGAGAGCAAAGGAGGAAGGGGAGGGATCGAGAGAGAGAAAAAGAGAGAGGGAAACAGAAAGAGAGAGAGAGGAAGAGACAAGAAAGTAAGGAAAGAAAAGGGAAAGAAAGAAAAAGGGGGAGAGAAAGGAAGAGAAAGGAAGAAAAGGGATAGACAAAGAAAGAGGGGGAATGGAAGGAAGGGACAGAAAGAAAGAGAAAGAAAAAGAGAGAGGGAGGGACAAGAAAGTGAATGGGATATATGGAGGGAGGGAGGCAGAGAAAGAAAAAGAGAGGGAGAAGGAAGAGACAAGAAAGAAAAGAAACAAAAGGGAAAGAAATAAAAAGGGAGAGAGAAAGGAAGAGAAAGGAAGCAAAGAGATAGACAAAGAAAAAGTGGGGGATGGAAGGAAGGAACAGAAAGAGAAAGAAAGAAAGAAAGAAAATAGGAAGAAAGATAGGGTGGGAGGGAGGAGAAAGTGAATGAGATATCTTATCCAACCACCTGCTCCAGCAGGATTAGAAGTGTGTGTGTGTGTGTGTGTGTGTGTGTGTGTGTGTGTGTGTGTGTACACACATGCATGGCTGTCAAAACTTTCAAAACAGGTCAAGTAGTTCTGGGGAAGTCAGCCATAAATTAGAACACTTGCTAAGCAACCGGCCATTAAGCAAGGACCACTTGTATTTGGTTTGCCAGTCACATGGCCACCTGGCCACACCCACCCAGTCACATGACCACCAAACCATGCCAACCTAGTCATGTGATCACCAAGCCACACCAACAAATTAGACCACACCCATAATAAGACATTTGAATCCCACCTCGGGTAGGGGGCAGTGAGGATGAGTTTATAGCACCAGGGGGGCAGTAAACTGAAAAAGTTTGGGAACCACTGGTTTAGATGGTATGAATACAGAACAGGAATACTTTATTTGTTTAAAAGATTTATATGATCCATCTTAAGCAACTCTGGGTGGCTCACAATAACAAGTTTAAACTATACAAGTGGAAATTACTGCCAAGGTTCAAGCAGTAACTTGGTAAAAATTATTGCCATTAATACAACATTAGTAGTGAAAATGCAGCTGTAAAAGGTAATAAAGAGCAAAATAAACACTGATCAGGGACAGTCCAGTTTCAATGAACTGTTGAAGTTAGCCTGCAACAAACTGAAGTCAACTATCCTAAAGAGACAGAAGCACTAAAGATGACATAAGGTGGGAAGTGTCTTTTAGACAAAGAGCAGAAAAATGCTTTGTTAAATTGCTTTGATGATCAATGGAGGAGTAATAAAGGGCAACATTCTGCCCTGTGGAAAAAAAAATGCCTTCTCATTCTGGTGATGGAGCAACTGGATTGTTTATATAAGCCATGAAATAACTCTCCCATTTTAAGAGGGGAGATAGCCCTCTTTAGTTAAGAGGGGAGATACCCCTATCATACTGAGTACATAGTGAGTAATAATGATGCCTCTGTTCATTTAAATTAAATTTAAATAAAAGAAATTTGAGTTCTTTGGACTTTATTCATTTTGTTGTTCTGGTTTGTTTGTCCATTTTTTGGAGTGCGATGAATTCCCCATATAATTGCAAAACTTTGGCTCAAGCCTTATGCAGATAGCATGGCATTTTGCCAACTGTGTCTTATGCCATAGATGCTTGAATGTTCAACAGTGCACATCTGCAGCAGGAATTGAAAGTTCTTTCCCTTCCTTTTTCCACCCACTGGTCAAAATCCTTGTCTCAAAGAGCTGTGAGTAGTTCCTCCTCTCTGGCTTAATTTCTGTGTTGAAATGATTTTTGATGGCTGCTCTCTTTCCTTTCCTCCCTGCTTTTGACGTGTTTTGTGACTGCCCTGTGGCAGATATTGCTGTGCATGTGTTTTTCAGATAGTTAATAGAACCATCCAGGGGTGGGATTCAAATTTTGTAACAACTGGTTCTGTGGGCATGGCTAGGTGGGTGTGGCCATGTGACTGGATGGGTGTGGCTCCCCCCCTTTTTTTGGCACCAGTGCTGTGCCCCCTCCATTTTTTGCCTTCCTGGGCCTCAGGGAAGCCTCCTGGGTGAAGCAGTAAGTAAGTGAAGGGAATCCTGGCACAGCTGATCATAGGAGCAGCTGATCATTGAGAGGGGAAAAAAATACCTTAAGGAGTGACTGGGCAGGGAAGAACGCAGTCAGCAATGTCAAGCATGTGTGCAATGTTGCGCATATGCAATAAAGACTGACTGGGCAGAGAGGGACGGGGCCAGCCAGGGGCACAATTTGCCGGTTCTCTGAACTGTGCAGAATCCGAACTGGTAGAATCCCACCCCTGGAACCATCCTATGGGAGTGATGGTGAAGGGATGAGATTTAGTGGCAGAAAAATTACCACTGCCAGCCATGCCAGCAGATGCAGTGTGCTCTTTTCTCTCTCTGCCCAAGTCAGCTTTATAAGCATGTCTTCCTACTGACCTGAATAAGTAGGAATGTCATGAATTTTCATTTGTTGGTTGGTTTCCTAAAGACATATCAGATGATAGGGATTTTGCTTCTATTGGCTGCAAGGCATTCTTCAACCCACAAATATGTCTCTATTTTTAACTCATTTTTTCATCATGAGTCTGGGAATCTCTTGGCACCTGGATCTTCCTGTCCATCTGAACATGAAGAAATCCATAGTGAGACTATAAACTCAGTAGGATCCAACATTCCTCATTCCAGAAATTGTAGACTAATGCCCACAGTTTGTAATTTTTAACCCATTAGCTTTCCAGTGTTTGAGTGGCATAGAGGCTTCATGGTTAAGACACTTGTCTTCGGCTTGGAAGACTGAGTGTTCAATCCTAGGCAGTGGCAGATGTTTTTTTTCTGGGGCACAAAAAAAAAATCTGCTGTGAATTCCACATGGTGTGAGGAAGGGTATCTGACTAGCTCAGCTCCATACAGTCCTGATTCAACCCCAAATTAAGGGATTACAGGGTGATAAAAAACTATCCAGTGTGTTCAGCCTGGGTTCCCCAACCAGGGTTAGGTAGACAAGCTAAACAGAATGTGCAGCGTTAGTCAGATAAGCACACAGATAAATGAGTGAGCTAAGCTTGTATGTTTATTAACATACAGTAAAAATAACAGATACGCTTGTGCTATCAAGAATATAGTTTATTCCATTATAAGTTCATGGCATAGTCAAATAACAGTCCAATAGTCATGTATCATGTAGTCAGTCCATTCAGGGATATTCAGTTAGCAAAGTCCATGTAGAATATCCTATGTCAGTTCACTTACAAATCAGTTGTCTCTCCCGTTCGAGCAATGCAGTCTTGATTCCAAGCAGTAATCAGGGATCATCAAAGCCAGAGCAAGCAAGCTGTAGACTTGCTACTTTTATATTGTTTTCATAACCACTCCCTTAATTGCTATTTCACAGTTAAAGCTGCAGACACTTTAACATACACTAACTATGATTCATAGTTATTATTTCACCTAAACCAGTTAGGGTAAACAATGTTATCCCTAACACAGTGTTTGTTCAACTAAGGCAGTGCATACATATTTAAAATAATTGCTCGCTGTTTGTCCTTGAATATGATTTCTAAATATCTGGCATGAAATGGCAGAGTCTTTTGCATCTATTCTTAAATGTTATCTTTTTTTGCTATGCAAGGATGCAATATTCAGTAGATAAACAAAACTAAGGAAGCAGCTGATGTTTTTATATTGCAGCACTCAGTCCAACAGCTGAATACCCAGGGCCAAGTAATGCAGCAGAGCTGAAAGCTTGTTCAAAAAGTGAGTTTTGTTGTTGATGATGATGATCTCAAAGCTGCCAGTAAATAAATATGCTGAAAACAGCAACCTTATTTTAAAGGATGTCTCCCAATGAGACATTTTTATTTATTTCAAAGGATGTCTCCCAATGATTAAAATAATAAAGCAGAGGCTGTTTAGGAATGACCCAAGCACATAACTATAATTCAAGTGTTCCTTTCCATCTGTTGCTGAGCTATATTTTATAATCAGTGATAGTGGAACATTGTGAAGTGGAGATTTCCACAGGTAGAAGAGGAAGACATCATTTTTGGTGCTTCCCAGCTCTCCCCAGTATGCTGGGAAATCTGGAGGATTTAACTTGTAATGGGAAAGAACAAATAAGGAAAATTGTCACCTCATCCTTTGAATCATGGTGGTGAGATATTACAGCATCCCCAGGTCCTTCTGCTAATGAAAAGTTCCTCTGTTGTCAGAGGGACAACAATGGATTTGCTCTTTTATTTCTTTACTGCAGCACATCTCTCCCACTATCATTCAACCCTTAGTTCTGTCCCATCTGGAGATGGAAATGAAAAGGAACTGGAGTACCAGCAGGTTGACCATATTTTTCTGCTTTCAATCACTTTTGATAGAAGCACCATTGCAAGTTAATTGTTCAGTAGGTTACAACTCCAATATGCAATTTTACCCCAGGCTTCCTGCATAAGCCTCTGTTTTTAGTCTTCTAGAGAAATATGTATCTGTACCATCTTTAAATTAGAGACGAGGTGGCTCAGTGGCTAAAATGCTGAGCTTGTTGAGCAGAGGGGTTGGCAGTTTGGTAGTTCGAATCTGTAGCACCGCATAACAGAGTGAGCTCCCATTACTTGTCCCAGCTTTTGCCAACCTAGCAGTTCGAAAGCATGTAAAAATGCAAGTAGAAAAATAGGGACCACTTTGGTGGGAAGGTGTGTTCTGTGTGCCTTTGGCATTTAGTCATGCTGGCCACATGGCCACAGAGATGTCTTCAGACAGTGCTGGCTCTTTGGCTTTGTAACAGAAATGAGCACTGCCCCCTAGAGCCAGAAATGACTATCACATATGTGCAACGGGAACCTTTACATTTACCTTTTACCATCTTTAAAATAGAATTCATAAGGATTTGCTGGGGCAAGTGGATTACATTTTTTTAACTCCAAAATATAATCCATATTTTGAAATTATTTTATATCTTTTATTCTGCCTTTATTATTTTATAAATAACTCAAGGCAGGAAACCTACTTAATACTCCTTCCTCCACCTATTTTTCCCACAACAACCTTGAGCAGTGAATTGGATACAGAGAGAATGACTGTGTCAGACCTGTCCCAGTCTGATCTCCTAGGAAAGTAAAACTCTCAACTCCATTTGATTGAAGTGAAAAGACACTTTTACTAACAGATGATGATTGCAGTAGGGTCAAACAGAATCTGAAGTTCCCGTGCATCAATTCAAAACCAACCCCATTGTTACCTCAGCCCTCCCTCCATAATCCATCCATGGGCAACTAATCTGGTACCACTGAGAAGTTTTGGGAAGTGCTGAGATTTTTACATTGGTGAAATTCCACTCTCAGAGAATGCAGCCTTGAAGATGCTGGCACAGACTGGATGCCCTGTTCTTCCTCAACTGTCAACCACCCTAACAATTTTCCTTCATAAAAGTATACAGCTTTATTGCCCATTTGTTCCCCATTCCCTTCCCTGGTTGATAGCAGAACACCAGTGAGCTGAACATGGTGGATCTAACAACTTGCCCAAACTCATTCAGCCAGTTTTTAGGACCTGAATAGTTCCCTGGAACTATCCTGGTGCCTTTACCACTGGACCAAACTGGCTCTCTAATGTGTTTTAAGAACTGACATTTCTCAATATCAGTTGGAATTTGATCACATTTTGCATTTAGATACTGAAGCCTGCTTAATTTTTTTTTTACTACTCAGCTTTCAAAATGATATTTCCTAAATAGGTTTTTACCAATAAAAAATGATATTTCTTAAATCAATTTTGCTAAATCACCTTCCCATATTCTCTTTACATATATTCAACTCATCAGCCTCTTTTTTTCATACACATTTTGTTTAAAATTTAACCCCTTTACCATTTTATCCTTGCAACAAATTTTAAATCTGTTTCTAGCCTTATTTATTTCAAAACAAAAGAAACCTGGCTTGTATATTTGCTGCCAAAGGTTTATAAACTAAGGGAGATTTTTCTCTTCCTCACAAGCCAAGGTTAATCAACTCTGCTTCTAATTTTCTAACTCTTCCATTCCTAATCTCCTAAATTCTTCTGGCCAAAATAAGATAAATTCTGCAAAACTGCACATATGCTGCCAAGAGAACAGATTATGAAAAAAGGTAGAGAGGTGTGAGTATGCATTATTGATGTTAAAGCACAGGGAATTTTAATGAGTAGAGAATGGACTTTTCAGCATGGGAAATCTTACTCTGCGAGGATAAAAATCCTTCCAGATTCATAGACATATACTGAGGCTATTTAAGCTAAATTTGACAGGAGGATGTTAATGCATCTTCTTCTATTTGGGCTTCTTGATGAGTCAGACTCATAGAGTCAGTGACAGAGGATGCAGCTTGCTGAAATCCCCTTTGCATCCCTTGCAGGGGCATTAAAAAAAGATAGTCTTACATTTTCCCTAAAGTGAGAACAGCAGAACTTTCACATTGGAAAGCATATAAGATAAGACATAAATTTCATTCATGAAGACCAATCTAAAGCCCATGTCACACTGCCCAACGGATGCAAAAAGGACACAACGGACGAGCAAAATGTTCCATCCGTTGCTATCCGCTCTCAAAAGGGGCAAAAATTTGCATAAGCAGAGCGGATAACACGGAACGGAACGGAACGGAACGGATGTGGGGAGGACGCAGAGAGGATGTATGGAGGATGCGTAGAGGATGCGTAGAGGATGCAGAGCGGATGCATAGAGGATGCAGAGCGGATGCAGAGCGGATGAGCTGCATCCACTTTCATCCTTTCTCCATCTGTGCTACTAACGCTGCGCGTCCGTTCTGCTTCCTCCCTGCGTCTGTTTACCGCTGGAACGGATTTGAGTTGTGCGGATGCACAGCGGATGCCTAGCGGATATAGCAGATGCGTAATGGATGCAGAACGGATGTCCCCTGTATGCCTAGAGAATGCAGAACAGATGCATTGGATACATTTTCCGCACAAAAGTTTTAGGCAGCCCAAAACTTTCTGAGCGGATGAAACGTCAATAAACGGATGCTGGACGGATAGAGAGGAAGCAAAACAGAGGCAGTGAGTACATCGCGTTAACCAACGGATGGCAAGCTTTTTTGTCCATTTTACATCCTCTTTGCATCCATTGGTGCAGTGTGACATGGGCTTAAACATTTCCCATATAAATAAACATGAAACTCAGTGGAACAAGTTGCCTCCAGAAGTTGTGAATGCTCCAATACTAGAAGTTTTTAAGAAGAGATTGGACAACCATTTGTCTGAAATGCTGTAAGGTTTCCTGGCTGGGCTAAAAGACCCCCAAGGTCCCTTCCAATTCTGATATTATGTTAACTAGTGGCTGGGGGGGGGGGATTTACCAGTCTGGGATACAACGTCCTTGGTACAATACTTTGCAATGCTTTAAAAAAAATTGCCCTTCCTGGCAACTGTTGGGGTCTAGATGGGATGAAGCAATCAAGCTAGGTAATAAGCTGTTGCTGTTTGTGCATTAAGTCTGTCAGCTTCAGTACTGATGTTTGATGGGGTGTACTATATTAAGGGCCTTCCAGGAATAGATTATGTTTAAGTAGATGAAGGCCATGGCCAGATGGCTTTGGACCAGCTTCATTCAGTGCACGAATTGTGCCCCTCCCGGGACCAGGAAGACCTTGTCACTATAACTCAAATTCTCATCATCAGTCATCTTGATTACCAAAATATATTTTACAAAGGGTTGTCTATGGAGATTCTCAGTCATCCAGGTCTTGATTGTTCCAAAGGTGCTTTTTTTTCAAGAGGCAACTGGACTTTCTGGTTTTTCTCTGAAGACATTTAGCTTCTTGTTCAAGAAGCTTCTCATCAATCTTCAATTACAACATAGTCCTTTCAATAGTTCCAAGAAGGCTCCATATCCATCTGCACCAGGTGACCCTGATGACACAGATAAACCTCCAGGTGACCTTAACGATCTGCTAAAAGCATGCAAATGAACAGCAGTCTACAAGGAGTAAAACTCTGTCCATTCCCCCCATTGAGTCAGAGCAAAAGGAGCTTCTTGGATGAGAAGTGAAACGTCTTCAAAGAAAAAACAGAAAGGCCAGTTGCCTCTTTAAAAAATAAGCACCTTTGGGATTTACAAAGGGTTGCCTCTGATGATTATGCAGAAGTTCCAATTGTGAAAAATTCAGCAGCCACTTTGCTATCTAGCTGTTTGCAATAACAATATATTACAATTATGCTTCAGATTCTGATTGGCTTCCATGTGTAGTTTTAAAATGTGGACTTTTGACCTATAAGGCCTTATGTGGCTTGACACCTGGATACCTGCAGGACCTCATTCTTGGATCATACTCTACACTGTTGTGCCAGAGAAATATGCTGGCTGTTCTTCACTTCACAATGTGAGACGGCTAAGGTACAATGACTTGCCCATAGCAAGCCCTCAAACTTGCTCAGCCTTGATTTTATTTAAAAAGATGCTGGAGAGGACTCAAGCTCTACTGCAAAGTATTTATGGATGCCACACGTACTGGTGATAGATTTTTGTTGGAGTTTGACAATCATTTAATTTGAATGGATGAAGAACGCTTCATTTTTTAATTTTTAATTTGTTTTTTTAATCATGCATTCATCAAGGATGTTTTATTGAACTAAATTGTTAGCAACAAGGAATCCCACAGGATCCAGCAATTATATAAGGTGAATGAATAAATAAACTTCAGACTTGGTATAAAATAATTTCTTATGTACCTTTGACATGGATAATCTTTTCTCCTTCAATATGAAATTCTTTAATATGCAGATATAAAGCCTACAGCTCCTTTGCCATGAATTTTATATCTTTTAACCTTAGCATAAGAAAACTACTCCAGGTTCTTTTTGATACTTTTGCTGTCCCAGATACAGGTTTAATTTTAAATGCCTATGTTGCTCTATCATAATATTCACTTGTGTATTGCCCCTAAGGGCTCCGAATTTGGAATTCAAATCTTGTTTGTATTTTCTTTAGAAAGTTCTCTGGTGTAAACCTTAGAGATACATATTCATACTGACTGTGTGGATTTTTCTTTCCCTGCCTGGTGAGCAAATTACTGATTGCAGCTTGATGAATTTTATTTATGTATTTAAAAGATTTATATAGCTGCCATCTTATATATCACAGCCCTGGGCATCTTACAAATAATCAAAACAATAAAAATGTAAAAGCAAAAATAGAAAGTCCAGGTACCTCTAAAGAAAACCTATTCTTTACATCTAACAAACCACTTTCAGAGTCTCCAGCTATACACTGCCCCAATGCTTGTGGGAAAGCCAGGTCAGCAAGGTTTTTGGAAGACTAGGATGATAGGGGCCTGCCAGATTATAGGGGGAAGGATATTCCAAAGGAATGAAGGAATTCTCTTTATAATTTTTCCAAAAGCTTCAGTGTCTTATGTTATAAATTTATAAAGTCACCATTGCATGTAATAGGATTTTGATAGCTTGGAAATATTATGTGTATAGTAACCCCTGTATTTGTATATGCCTGCCCATGAAGTATATATGTACATGCATATATAGCCAGCATATTGCCCCCAACAGTCTGGGTCCTCATTTTACCGATCTCGGAAGGATGGAAGGCTGAGTCAACCTTGAGCTGGTGAGATTTGAACTGCCAAAATGCTGGCAGACAATGATCAGCAGATGTAGCCTGCAGTACTGCATTCTAACCACTGAGCCACTGTGGCTCTGCCTGCTTTCAATGCAGGGATGGGCTGCTACGGATTTGGGCAGGCCTGTAGCTAATGTTATGGCTGGTTCAGCAAACTACCAATTCCCACCCCTGGGTGGCCCTACCCCACCCCCTCTCCTCCCACCCCTCCCCTCCTATGTGCCTCCACGTGACCTGTTTTGGATGTGAATTAAGTACAGGGCCCACACGGAGACTCAGGAAAGGGGGAAAAAAGAGCTTCCCAGAGGCTCTGGAAGGCCAGAAACGGGCCTGTTTCTGGCCTCCAGAGGGCATTTGGAGCCTGGGGGAGGCAGTTTTCACCCTCCCAGAGGCTTGAGGAAAGCTTCCGGAACCTGGGGAAGGTGAAAATGCCCCCCATCACTGTGGTGCAGGAGGCTGACTAGGCCACACCCACCATGGCCATACCCGCACAGCAACTGAGCAGATAACCCATTGCTGCAATTTTTGAAGCTCACCCCTGATTCAATGGCATTTCCTCAACATGATACATCACTTTCTAACAGTAACTGTTTGGAAACAGCTCACTGGAGCCAGTTAGCATGCTATGAAAAGTGTAATGTTTAATAATAATCAGAATGTAACAAATTAAATAACCCATCCTCTGGATTCCCATTCATAATAAATAAATGTAATCTCTCTAAAAGAGAGGTCACTGTTATTTGGCAGCACTAAAAAACCTGCATTGTTAAGCAGCCTTAGTCAGTAAGGTGAGATGGGTTAAGATAAGAAGGCAACTTGAATAATGATGCTGCAGATGAGAATTCGACTAGTCTGTTTCTGGATGCATAGGGGTAGATGCAGTCAAAGAACATTGGAGCCACCGTGCAATTCTCTACATGGCTTTTATCACATAGTATTGGTGTTCCATCTGCAAAATAGGAACAAAAATTCTTTAGAGGTACATAAGTCATTATCATTTATTTATTTATTTAATTTGTCAATTGCTTACAAGATAATAGGTATAAGTATAAATATTAGTAAGAATATAGGAAATAGGTACGAATAAATGGGGACAATAGGACAGGGACAGTAGGCATGATTGTGCACTTATGCATGCCCCTTACAGACCTCTTAGGAATGGGGTGAGGTCAATAGTGCATAGTTTAAGGTTAAAGGACAGGGGGTTTTGTGGGTGTAACAACAGAGTCAGGTAGTGCATTCCAGGCATTGATCACTCTGTTGCTGAAGTAGTACTTTCTGCAATCAAGTTTGGAGTGGTTTACACTGAGTTTGTATCTGTTGTGCACACAGATGTATCTTGTATTGTTGCAGTTGAAGCTGAAGTAGTCATTGACTGGTAGGACATTGTAGCAGATAATTTTGTGTACTACGCTTAAATCCAACTGTAGGCGGCGTAATTCAAGTTTGTTCAAGCCCAAAATTTCAAGCCTGGGGATAATAGGGTATTCTGTTGCAAGCAGAGGAGTGTAATACTCTTCTCGTGAAATATTTCTGGACTCGCTCAATTGTATTAATGTCTAATATACAGTGCAGATTCCAGACAGATGAGCTGTATTCAAGTATTGGTCTAGCAAAGGTTTTGTATGCCCTAGTTAGCAGTTCAATATTACCGGAGGAGAAGCTTTGTAAGATTAGATTTATAACTATTAATGCCTTTTTGGCAATGCTGTTACAATGAGCTCTGGCACTTAGGACATTTGATATGAGAACTCCAAGGTCCTTGACAGAGTGAGGGTTTCAAGGAGGTATATCTGCCTAGCTTGTATTTGGTGTACTGATTTTTTTTTTACCAATGTGTAGGACAGAGCATTTATTGGTCAAGATTTGGAGTTGCCAATTTTTTCACCATTCAGACACAAAATCAAGGTCACTTTGAAGGACACTAGCATTGTCGGTGTTGCTGAATAATTTCACGTCATCTGCGAAGAGGACACAGTTGCTTATAAGGTGATTGCAAATGTCGTTTATGTAGAGTATAAAGAGTGTGGGTCTTAGAATGCTGCCTTGAGGGACACCACTATTAACTGGAGCAGGGTTTGATATTGCACTCCCTATTTTTACTATTTGTTGCCTGTTGACAGGAATGCAGTAATCCACTTATGAAGGGATCTGGAAATGCTGTAAGAGTTTAGTGTTAACAGTAGTTTGCTATGTACCACTGAATCAAAGGCTTTGTAGAAGTCTATACAAATTGCATCTATTGCTTTACCCTGGTCAAGTAGAGTAGTCCATATGTTTTTGCAGTGTATGAGTTGTAAATTGCAGGACAATTCTTTTCTGAATTTAAATTGTTTTTTGGAGAGAAGGTTGTTTGATTCCAAGTGGGCAGTAATGGATTGATTAATGATTGATTCCATGACTTTGCATGTGATACAACACAGTGAGATTTCTCTGTAGTTCTCAACCAGGCTGGGGTCATCTTTTTTGAAGACAGGGATCACCGTTGCTAAGGGCCAAAGGTTTGATAAGGAACTAGTTCTGAATGATATCTCATATATGGTGCTTAGGGGTTCTGCTATGGCAATGGAGAGCTTTTTAAAGAAGTATGCACATAATCCATTGGGGCCAATTGATAGGGATGGTTTTAGGTTACCAATTACCATACCAATCTTCCCAGACACCCTCCAAGAACTGGTCTTTGAAAGCTCATCAAATTTCATGTGAACCCCAAGCAACCACCTTAATGACTGATTGAATATATCTTTTTATGTAGTCTTGAATTCCTGGATTAACACTGCAGCTCAGTGTTCCATGGTGAATATTTGCAAAAAATGATTTTGGCCTTGCTATCCCAGGATTCAGGGCATGGAACCAGCTGCTCAAGGTCACTCATAGAAAGAAAACTGTTCAAACAATCTGGCTTTCTTTAAAACATTCTTTAGTGTTTCTTGTTAAAAGCAACATTTGAAGCAAAGGTGAAGTTTATAACGATTACATGAAGCTAAGGCAATATGTGGGGGTGGATTCCTTTACACTCTGTTAAAATTCTCCCTTCATGGAAAACCTGGTGATTCTGAAGAAAAAGGAAGACAGTGTTCATAGTTATGCCTGGGGCCAAGAAACAGACATCAGCGGAGAAGGAGATGTGAAAGGACACATGCAAAAAGACTTGAGTTGTAGAACATAAACAACTGCTTTATTTTATGAAGATTCTCCAAGTTAAGTTAAAACAATTGGTGTGTGTGTGTGTGTGAGAGAGAGAGAGATGTGAGAGAGAGAGAAAGAGAGGGAGGGAGGGAGGGAGGGAGAGAGAAAGAGAGAGAGAGAGAGAGGGAGGGAGAGAGAGAGAGAGAGAGAGAGAGAGAAAGAAAGAAAGAAAGAAAGAAAGAAAGAAAGAAAGAAAGAAAGAAAGAAAGAAAGAAAGAAATAGAGAGAGGGAGGGAGGGAGGGAGGGAGGAAGGGAGGAAGGGAGGAAGGAAGGAAGGAAGGAAGGAAGGAAGGAAGGAAGGAAGGAAGGAAGGAAGAAAGAAAGAAAGAAAGAAAGAAAGAAAGAAAGAAAGAAGGAAAGAAAAGAAGTACTATATATTACCTGCTCAGATTTTGATCTTGTTCAGAATCAAACCAAATTATTAATTTGGGAAGTTAGGCAAATTATTATTTTTGTCAATGGTAATAATACAAAAACAATATCAGATTTGTTCTTTCAATTTTATGCCTTTATCGAGGAATATAAAAGAAAATGTAGCTTCAGCTCTCCTTCTATAATGGAATGGCAATGCTTAACAATTTTATATGAGGGATCAAAACACTGGTGGGAAAATAACCTCATCCCAACTTTATTCTTAGGATTCCAAGTTAGTATAAAGTAGCATCTTTGGGCATATGCAGGACCTTCAGCACCCCTGAAGGGACTATTAGCAATCTCTGAGCTACAACCCTGAAAAAAAGGGCAGATCCCAAGTTCTGACTTCTTTTTCTCTTTTTCTAAAAGGCCTAGAACATCTCTATAGATCCCTTTCTCCATGAGAAGAAATGGAGATTTTGATTCTTCCTTTGCATCTGTGCCCAGTCAAAGAAATCTCAGGAATCATTTTTTAAAAAAAAATCACACCAGTCAATTTAACATTTGACTTTGCAAGTACAGTCATATAAGAAAACTTAAAACATGTAGTTTACATTGATGGAAAATGATGACACTGTCAAAATCTGCTTCATGAAGCCTTTTCAGGATGCTACTGCTCAACTCAACAAACCATTTTACATTTATTTATTCTTCTTTCTAGTTTATAAATACCAGCTTCTCTTTTTCAATTCTAGTTCATTATTTGATTTTGCTGTTAACAGATACTAGTAGCAAAATCATGTTTATTTTAAAGAGACAAAAGTAGTCCAGATGTTCTTAATCATGTAACTGAGTTATGTTAAATAGTGTTTGTGTGTATGTAAATATAAATAAAATACTAAATGAATACATTTTTAAAAAGCTTAGAAAATCTCTCTCAAAATATAGTTACTGTTCTGTCCAGCTCATGGAAAACTGAAGTATTTGATTGCTATATCTTTTTTATTGATAAGGTAAAATTTACAGAATGTAAGTATATCGAGAAATATAAAACATTATAATAAGTACAAAATAAGGTAAACATTATTCAGGATGTAATATAATATTGAATAAAAATACAATTAGTGCAAATATCATAAATTAAACACTTTGAGAAAGGTAGGTCAAAAACTGTACTGAAACTGAGATTGGTCTCATAGTGAAACATCACCCACAAACACCTCACTACAGAAATTATTTAATTGTATTGTTTGTGTAGAACAAGGCTGTCAAACTCCTGGACTGTGGGCTAGATGCGTCATGCATTGATCACGCCTACCTCTGTTTTAGTGAAAAGGAAAAAAGTCCCAATATGTCACATGACGCCAATATGTCATGTGACACCGCTGTGACAATGTGTGTTTGACCCCCCTCATGTAGAGATATATGCCGTATGGTCTGTCTCCTTATATAACTTTTAAGATTTTAATTGTTTCCATATTACCTTGTTTACTGTTTCTAAACTATTCTGATTTAAATTAAGGCTTCCATTCTACATTCCACAGTTACTAAAAGTTCAGAGAAAGGACGTTGTTCCCTGATTTTGAGGGGTGATTTTCACATTATTTAGTAAACAGCAACATCTGGCCATATCTTTTACTGGGATCATCTCACTGCAGACCTGAATTACTAAAAAGGAGCTAAGAACTACAGAATAGAAAAATAATGACTCTTTAAAAGCCTAATAAAGGGACTTATCTTAAGTTGCATCTAACCATGGCATGAATGTGCCCCAACAACCTTATTTTGTCTTCTGTTTCCTCATGACATTGCTTAATCTTTTACCCAATCCACACCTGAGGCAATTTAAAGTCTTCCTTAGCAGTTCTAGCATAATGGTAATGCTTTCTTTTTAAGCAGGCAATGAGCTGTAGCAGTTTTACTGTTGGAATAGCAAATGATTTGCTGGTACAGTATACTTTTCTGCCAGCAAAAGGACTGATGGATAGCAGCTCAACTCAGCTCTGAGGAAGAGTCTAAGGACTTGAAGAAGGGACATAAGGGTAGTCCCCTCTATTGGAACCTGTGGATGATGTTGGGGAATGTAATGCTGCCTAGGGAACAATCAGACAAGACAGGCAGAGAGAGAAAAATTTAGGATGGGCCTATGCTTATAGTTCAGATACTTAAAAGTGATGGGGGGAGAGTTTGTAACCTTTAGATTTGCAAGATTCTTTTTCAATGTAAAATATGTAAAATAATAGAGTTGGAAGGGACCTTGGAGGTCTTCTAGTCCAACCCTCTTCTTAGGCATGAAATCCTACATCACTTCAGAGAAATGGTTATCCAATCTTTTCTTAAAAACTTCCAGCATTCACAGCTTCTGGAGGCAAGTTATTCCACTGATTAATTGTTCTGTCAGGAAATTTCTCTTTAGTTCTAAGTTGTTTCTCCCCTTTAATAATTTCCACACATTGCTTCTTGTCCTACTGTCAAATGTTTTGGAAATATTGGAACACTGCGATCATGTCACTCCGAGTCCTTCTTTTCATCAGACTGGACATTACCCAGTTCTAGCAATGTTCTTTATATGTTTTAGCCTCCAGTCCCCTAATCATCTTTGTTGCTCTTCTCTGCACTCTTTCTAGAGTCTCAACATCTTTTTTACATTGTAGTGACCAAACTGGATGCATGAAGCCTTACAATAAAATAGAATTAGCTTATCTAGTCTTGTTTCCTCTCTGGTTTATTTGAGGGGGCTGACATCACTTTTGTCATTTGCTTTTGATTCTTTTCTGGGAAATTTGTCATTAATTGGATCCACATATTGTTCTAAGCTATTATCCAATCATGATTTATATTAACCATTATTGGATAGCTTAATATGAATGATAAGGCATTGTCAGCCATTTGAGATAAGAAACACGAACCATGACACCATCTTTATTATAAGGTTACAGTAAGTGAATCATGTAGGTCTAAAAGGATTTCTCCCCTCCTTTTACTTTTGAGAAAGTTGGAAAGCTAATTCTGAGATGTTTCTAATACATTTTTTCCTTCTGTGGTGTGAGCTACTTTTTGCACAATAGTTGTCCAGGCTGTGGCTTTTCCTTCTGTCTCCCAAGTTCATCCCCACAGACCATTTCAGCCACAAACCATGGTTTACCAAGCTCAGCTAATCCCATCACACACAGCTTTGGCCATGTCTGTTTTTGCCAGATTGCTTTTCATTTCCATGTTCTAAGTTTTTATTATTCATAGTCCAACTTTGCATTTTGTCTTCTGAGCTGCACTGAAGGAAGCCTTTATAAAACGCAACATCAGAACTTCATTGCTGTATGTCTACAGGTGACATGGCCACATGTCTTAAATTTATGGAGAACAATCTTCTATTGAAGATTATTTCTATTTGAAGGGCTGTCTAGTCCAAATAAAAAGAATAATAAACAGTGAGGCTTGATATTTCCTATGAACAATTAACATCTGGATTAAGGCATACAAGTCACCTAGTTAGTCTTCCTGCCATGGTCCATTTCAGTCTAACCAGAATAGGTTTTAAAGACACTGTTCTAGAATGGCTACATTTATTTTTGGAAGAATGATTGCATCTGGAAGTAAAATTGGACTCTTATTCATGTTCATTAGCCTATGGTTTCTCTTGGGTTATTCCATTTTCTTTCTATTCATTATACCAATTTCATTCTATTCATTTACTAGGCAACCTGTGCTGCTTTGGGTCATTGTTTCAGAGAAACAATTTACCGAAATAGCAAAACAGAATTATCAAAGGGGGTGGGAAGCATTGGGAGCTAGAGTGATTTCTGACTTTTTGACAAGGATCATTAGAAATTCCTTCCTTCCTTCCTTCCTTCCTTCCTTCCTTCCTTCCTTCCTTCCTTCC
>BLBF01000003.1:34949906-34981368 GCA_015471245.1 Laticauda colubrina | reverse complement strand
TATATATATATATGTATGTATAAATTTTGATTTGTCAATCACTTACAAGATAATAGGTATAAGTATATACATAGTTATGAATACATGAAATGGATACATATAAGAGAAATAAAAAGAAACAATCGCACAGGGACGGTAGACACGTTGGTGCGTTTATGCATGCCCCCAACAGACCTCTTAGGAAAGGAATGAGGTCAACAGTAGACAGTCTAAGGTTAAAATTTTGGGGGTTTGGGGAAGAAACCACAGAATCAGGTAGAGTATTCCAGACATTGACCACTCTGTTGCTGAGGTCATATTTCCTGCAATCAAGTTTGGTGTGGTTAACCTTGAGTTTGTATCTATTGTGTGCTCTTGTGTTGTTATGGTTGAAGCTGAAGTATTCATTGACAGGTAAGTCATTACAATGTATGATTTTATGTACCACACTTGGATCAGACCAAAGATGGCGTAATTCAAGGTTTTCTAGGTTTAGAATTTCAAGTCTGGTGGCATAAGGTATTCTACAATGAGTAGAGGAATGGAGAACTCTTCTTGTGAAATATTTCTGGACTTTCTCAACTGTGCGAATATCAGATGCATAATGTGGGTTCCAGACTGATGAGCTGTATTCGAGCATTGGTTTAGCAAATGTTTTGTTTGCTCAAGTTAGGTGTGTAATGTTACCAGAGAAGCTGTGTAAGATTAGGTTAACAACTCTTGATGCCTTTTTGGCTATGTAGTTACAGTGGGCTCTAGCACTTAGATCATAAGAGATGAGTATTCCAAGGTCCTTTACAGAGCTTGGATCATCAACAAGGTCTTGACTATACAGCTTGTATTTTATTTTCTGAGCATTTGTTGGTTGAGATTCGAAGTTGCCATTTGTTTGACCATTCTGATACATAGTCAAGGTCATTTTGAAGGATAGCAGTATTGTCTGTGGAGTTGAATAGCTTTACATCATCAGCAAAGAGAACGCAGTTGCTCTTAATAAGATCACAGAGTTCACTTATGTAGAATATGAAGAGAGAACACTGCCTTCGGGGACACCACTATTGACAGGTACAGAATTTGACAGGACACTCCCAGTTTTGACCATTTGTTGTCTGTTTGACAGGAATGCTTCTATTCAGTTATGCGGGTGTCCAGATATACCGTAAGATTTTAGTTTTAGGAGTAGTTTGTCGTGTACTGCTGAATCAAAGGCTTTACAGAAGTCTATGTAGATTACATCTATTGTTTTGCCCTGATTGAGTTATATCGTCCATAAGTTTTTGCAGTCTAAGAGTTGCAGATTATAGGATAGTTTTTTTCTGAAACCAAATTGTTTATTAGAGAGTAGGTTGCTTGTTTCTTAGTGGAGGATGATGGATTGGTTAATAATTGATTCCATGATTTTACAGGTGATGTAGCATAAGCAGATTGGTCTGTCATTTTCAACTAGGCTGGGGTCTCCCTTTTTGAAGATGACTGTGGCTTGTGCCCATAGGTTTGGCAAGGAGCTGGTCCTGAAAGATTTTTCAAAGATTATGCTTAGAGGTTTGGCTGTGGCAGTAGATAGCTTTTTTTAAAAAGTAGGCACATATTCCGTCTGGTCCAATACATAGAGATGGATTTAGATTGCATGGTGCTTTTTCAACATTGTCTTCTGTAAAATCGATATGTATTAGATCATTGTAGTTGTCTGTGGTTCGGCTAGGAAATACTGGGCATGATCCATTGCTGTTTACAAATACTGAGCCAAAGAATGTGTTAAAGAGGTTGGCTTTAATGGTGTCATCGTTGCAGTCTTTAACATTCGGTCCTTTCAGGGGTAGGATGCACCTTGGGTCTTTTAGTTTGTTGTTTCCAAAATTGTAGAAAGTGCGGGTGGAATTGGTGCATGGAAGGTTTTCCTCTTGTTTAATGTGATAATTGGTACATTCAGTCTTTATCTGGTAGCATAAATTTTTATATCAGCTTTTTTTAAAAAAAGTTTTGAAATTTAGAACAATGGGGATGGGCCATTGCCTTGAAGACACAGGCAACACATTACCTGCTCTTAATGGAGTTATATGCATATATCCCAAAATTGCTACTTCAGAAAACCAGGAAATACACCCACTCTCACAGAATCATGGGGTTGGAAGGGGCCTTGAATCATCAACCTCCAATGATGGATTACCCAGAACCAGAAGTGGTATTCAGCAGGTTCTGACCAGTTCTGGAGAACTGGTAGCAGAAATTTTGAGTATTTTGATGAACTGGCAAATACCACCTCTGACTGGTCCCACCCTCATCTATTCTCTGCCTCCCAAGTCCCAGCTGATCAGCTGGCACTTCTTTTGTTGCCCTGAAAAGGAGAATGGAGCTGGAAAGCAGGTTAGTGGGGTGGGGAAGGAATGGAGATTTTACAGTATCCTTTCCCTGTCAAGACATACCCATCAAGCCATGGCCACCAAGCCATGCCACAGCCACCACAGCCCACAGAACCAGTAGTAAAACATTTTGAATCCCACCACTGCCCAGAACACTGGTAAAACAAGCTGTTTCTGAAATCATCCAAGGTCAGCTAAATATTCCTATCTGAACTGGGAAACTCAAACTTGCGAAAATGAAAAGGTCCTGTGAATGAGAATTATTTCAAAGTAGGCATGATCAGGGGTGTCAAACTCATGGTGTCATGGAGGTGTCATGTGACTTTTTGCAACTTTCCCCCCCTTTGCTAAACCAGGCGTGGGCAGTGTGTGACGCATCCGGCCCATGGGCCATAAGCTTGACAGCCCTGCTATAGATTATCATCTAAAAATATCAGAATGATTGAAAAACTCAAAGGATAGGACCCACCTGGAAGGAAGAGCTTAGGAGAAATTCAAAAGTTCCCAAAGCATTGACATAAAGCTTGAGAGCCAGACAAAGGCAGGAGCTTCCTACTGATTGACTCACTTTTTTGCAGTCTGTTTCCATACAAAAATTCTGTTATTGTGTCTGATAATATAATTAACCCACTGGGGTTGCCCCTACCCCTGCAGCGTTCACACTTCTTCAGTAGCAATTACATCCCAGTTGAAATATAGCTAATGATGGAACATTCAGCGCCAATTATATTTGCTCCTAAGGAAAACAACCTACCTTGCAGTGTAGAAGGCAGTGAGATGATATTTCCTACCTTCAGTTTAGAGCATCTGTCTATGATCAGTGCCCTCTACCCAGCAGACTACAAGTCACATTAATTGTGTGGTGAAAATTGCTATGATGATTGGGCACAACAGACAATCATTGTAACATGTCAACCGGCAGAGGAATTTCAATTGTTAACACAGTGCTATCTGTCTTTTATTTCCATGCCTATCTCCAGACAGATCTACTTCTGTCTTTCTTTTTCTTAAGTAGGACTATTTAAAGGCAAATATATACACTCATCCATATATTTTGGAGTATAGCTCCTACTTCCACCATTGGCTGTGTTATCTGAGCATGGTGGATTGTAATCCAACATATAGCAATAGCACTTAACTTACATACCACTTCACAGTGCTTTACAGCTCTCTCTAAGCAGTTACAGAGTCAGTATATTGCCCCCCAACAATCTGGGTCCTCATTTTACCAACCTTGGAAAGATGGAAGGCTGAATTAACTTTGAGCTTCTCCGAATTGAGCTCCTGGAGTGAGCAGTGAGCACTGTGTAGGGAGGGGTGAAAGAAAAGGAAAAAAATGTGCTATGGGATTTGATAGCATTTTAGGCACTGAGTGCCATTATGTGGATCATATTGTGCAAAGATTCTAGCATCCCCTCTTTTTTAATACATAGGAATACCATGAAATTGTAAAATCTCACCTAAAATTTCACATAAAAACATCTAGAATAGAATAGAATGAGCTGGAAGAGACCTCAAACAGGAGAACCGAAACCATTTCAGTGACTGTCTAGATTCTTCTTAAAGACATCCAGTGATGGAGCACCCACAATTCCTGGAGGCAAGCTGTGAGATCTAAATCTCACAAAATCTTGCCCAGGGAAGCTGAATTCTTTAAAATTTCAAGAATTTAAAGTTTTAAATTCTTTAAAGTTTGAATGAGAATGCTACTACTTTGGCATTTCAAGCCTACCCCACGCAAAAGATTCCCATTAAAACAACAACAGTACCATTAAAAGTACTAGTACAGTAACATTTGTGTTGAAAACAAGACCGCCATGACACACACATTAGCCCACCACACACAGTGAAATACTGTATGCTCATTTTAATTTATTTATGAAAAGCCAGAATGTGAGCTGTGTGTCTTTCCAGAGGGAGAGAGAGGTTGGATCTCTTACTGAAAAACAGAGGGGAAAGATACTCTCAGCAGTCCCTCTCATAAGGACCAAACCTGATGGTCAAATTCTACCTAGAACATTACATTACACTACACACAATGTAACCTTTTACTTCTTTAAAAATAATAACCAGGACAAGTTTTTAAAAAGAGGACCATTTGTCTGAAATAGTATAGGGTCTCCTGCCTAAGCATGGGATTGGACTTGAAAACCTCCAAAGTCCCTTCCAACTCTGTTATTCTGTTCTGTTCTGTTCTATTCTTTCACTTTGAATTAGGCTTGGAAGTCTGCTGGCAACCAATGCAGTGACTTCAAATCAGATGTCACCATGCACAAGCAAGATTGACCTGAAAGCACTGTAGCCATACCAGTTGCCATATCCTGGTTGGTGCCAAAAGCTTCCTCATTTAGAGTACATTACAGTAGTCCTGCAATTAAGGTTACTGTCATCAAGTTAATTAGGTGTGACCAGCATACCTATCAAAGCTGGGAGAAGCTGCACCCCCTGTTGCCACCATGTCTTTCACCACCTATTTAGGCAGGAACCAGATGTCCAACCCAGGCACATTCAATATAATTAAGGGGATTGGACAGCAATCTTACTCTTGATGATCAGCAGTCCCATTTCTTATGGCTGCAACCTAAGCTTGTTTTGCCCCATCCAGATCTTCACGGTCTACAAGTACTAGTTCAGGACTTCAACAGCATCTCCAGCTCAGCGCATAGTAGTAGTGATACACGATAAAGTCTCCTTATCAGATTGGTGATACTTTACTCAAAGTTGATAGATGGGATTTTTGGATCTCAAGAGATTTTGGATATTTTTAAATTTAGATTTTCATTTCATGTGGGAGATCCATAGATGCTGCCTAGAAATAGCATTATACTCTTGACTGGATTACTCATGAGAATTAGTTTTTTGAAAGTGTAAATAGAGACACCACTTGAAGCTATGATGTTTGGGCTTTCCAACAAGATGATACAGTTCTCAAGAATTTTAAGAGTGACTGAAGTCCGGTCTCAACATCTGCCTTTTCTCTCATCTTGCAAAAGATGCCTGCTATCATGTAATTCCAGTTGCTTCCTTGCTTGCTTCCTTGCTCTCATACCCCAGAAAACATTTGTCACTGGGTCTGTTTGCTTAGGAAAGGCTTCAGCTTGAAAACCCCACATTCACTCAATGATAAAATGTTACATTATGACAGGAAGCCAACCTGCATCATTGCCATCTGTACTTCATGATTCCTTCTTTAATGAGGCTGCTGTTAGGAACCATACATAATGGGAAAAAATACTGATGCTAGCAGTTTCCTATTACTATAAAATGAAAGCTGTCAAATCATTACTGCATAAAAAGACTGCTCTAAAAAAAAGAAAATCCTTTGAAACCCTCATGTTTGTTGGAAGTCCTTTAATTTTCTGTCATTTACTTCTTCAGGCACTAACATGGCCCAGCTCCCATCAGAGTGCAAGATCATTCTTTGCATGTTTCACTAAACTTGATGATATGCTGCCCTCTAGTGCATCTTTCTTGTCTCTGAAAAATAACAAGAAAGTGCCATTTTTTTTCTTCATACCGTGGACACAAGCAGTTAGATTGTTTGCATTTATAAATGGGTCACTAGCCTTCAAGTTTCCGGCAGAAAAAGTTATCAATTACAGGATCTATTCCTGCATGAAAAACAGGAAAGTGTAGCAAATGAGGATTGTAGGTTGAGGTTCACAGGTTTGGGGCTAAAGTAGCCACAGCAATTAAAAGGAAGAAAGATGGACACGATTTTCTGTCTTTTTTTTTTCCTTTTCACACCCTGTTATCAAAGTTCCTAAGGCACACAGCTGATACTAAATAAAACAGTAGAAACCCTTGGAGCTTTTGCTTTTTCTCCTCTTTTTTTTGGGGAAAAAAACCCTTCTGTTAAAATGGAAGAATTGGTTTTTTTGAGCCATAACTCTAAGAACTGGTTTTCAAGATGCACCCCAAAAAACAGTCCATGGAGATTCTCCATCACCCTAAAATAACAGGTTGTGGGTATTGTGGTCTGCTGGTGGCCTGCAGAGCTGGCAGCAGAGTCAGACAGTGGGGAGGAACATGGGCCAGTCCTGGAGTCTGGGGAGGGCTCAGACAAGGGATCTGTGTCCGACACAGAGATGGAGCCAGGGCCATCTGAGAGTTATGTGGTGACTCTGGAGCCTCCAGAATCTGACATCAGGGAGGCAGAGGAACAGGGTGAGCCTTTCCCAGTGCGCGCTTGCGCAGAGCTGCCAGAAGGCAGGAACAGTTAAGAGAAAAAGGGCAATTCAGGAGTAAGGCTTGGAGATGATTGGCCCTTCCCATAAGTCATAAAAGGGAAGAAAAGGGACATGAGCTTTTGCAGGAACCAACTTTGTTCGTTCTGGTCAGTTTAAAATCTGAAGCTCTGCGCTGACTTTGTGTTCCATTTGACTTGTACAGCTAATTGGCAATTTAGTTGTTGGCAGCATTTCAGGGGAGATAAAGGTGGGAGTTTGTCAGCCTTATCCCGAAAGACTGTGGCAGACTTCTATTGGACTATTCATAAACTGTTGGGGACTCATTACGGGCAATATGTGAATGATATAATTCATAGTCATAAGTGTGTGATTGTTACTCTCTTAGGAAGTCTTGGTCAGAACACTGGGTTTTACTCAATCCAAGAAACTGAGAATCATTGAAAAATTGCATAAAATTGAAACGACCACATAGGCTGTGGCTGATTGCACAACATGTTTATCCTTAATTAATTCAACACACCAACTTTTTCACACACTGAGAAGCTAACCATATGGATCTGGTTTGCATACTACACTCTTCTGTGTGGGGTTGGGTTGTTTGTGCTTCATTGTGTAGCATGACCCAGCCACATAATAGTCTGGAGCAAGGGTCGCCAACCTTTTGCGCCTCAAGGGACCACCAACCTCATAATTTTAAATCCCATGAACCAGACACCCTGGGAAAATCCCCCAAAAAGTCTGCAGGAAAATTCCCCTCCCTGTTTTCCTACCGATCAATAATTCTTTATTTGGGATCGCAGGATACCATCTCCAGCTCCATTCTCAGGGGGTGAGAGAGAGAGACTTTTGGCTTCATGCAAGGAAAGCAGCAGAAGCAGCAGAAGTCTTTCTTTCTCTCCCCCAAACTCCACCAGAAATGAGTCTTTGTGAGACTTGTCACACATGTGCAGCTTCATGGAGCAGGATGCCTTGCAGGGTCCCAAAGACTCATTTCTGGCGGAGTTTGGGGAGACAAAGAAAGACTTTTGCTGCTTTCCTTGTGTGCAGCCAAAAGCAGAAGAAGAAAAAAGTGGAAAGAAACAGCCCGGTGGCCAGGCCAGCCGTGTGGAGCGAGTGGGCAAGTTCCCCCTTCCCCCCTTCTCCCCCTCCCCTCATTACCTTGTGCTGTTTGCAATGCAAGCAATGCAAGCCTTGTGTTCTGTGCAGCTTGAATTAATTGTTTGGGGGGTGCTTTGGGGGTGACATTTCTCTACGGACCACCAGCATTTTCTCAAAGACCACCAGTGGTCTCCAGCCCACTGGTTGGCAACCACTGGTGTGGAGAAAGGCCTTGGGGCAATTAAGAGCTTATTCATGAAATTAGTCAACAGAGGCAGCAGTTGACTTCTAACTATAGAGAAAGAGTTACAGCCTATCATTCATGAACTAGAGCAGGGAGGAGTTCTTATAGTACAGCCTTTGCTACACTGGTATCTCTCATGTATATTGAACTGCAATTCTTGGAGGTTTTAAATAGATTTTGGTAAAAACAGTAAGACTGGAATAAAACTCCTATTAAGAGTCTTATTGTCATAAGATGTCTCAGATGTCATGAGGCCTATTCTGACCACTGACAATGTTTTTATTTTATTTTATTTAAATCAATCCATAATTCTCTTAGCTTTGATTTGGGGAGTTGACCTTTGTCATATAGCACTTATATTCTTTTCACTAGATTATAATTAAGTGCATTAACATAAAACAGAGATGCTATAAATGCAATATTCTCCACCACCAATAAGCACCACTTCATGCAATAAGCACCACTTCATTGGATGGAAAGCACAATAGTTGACCTGATTACTGTGTTCAGGAAGATGTTGCAACACTTTTAATGTGTGCTTTTGTTTAAGAATGGTTTTGAATTTTAGCATGTCATTTTTTCCCCTTGCCCTTCAGTGTTCTGCAGTGGAATGCTGGAGAAAGAAGGTTAAATTATCCTTCCCCAACTACTGTCTTCTAGATATGTTCAAAATGTCCATAGCAATAAAAGAGAACTGACATTTCAATCCTGAAATGGCAAGTTTGTTTTTGAATCAATGCCATTAAATCCCACTTCTGGGATTTATCTGAGTTCAGCTGAGAAGATCTACACATCCATTAAGCAGTAATTCAGGAAGCCAACTTCCAAAGGCTGAAGTTAATATCTCTGAATGTGGCCTTCAATATTTTTTTTTCTAACTTGCAACTGATGACGGCAGCCATGAAGTTATATTTTGAATTTTCACTGAAAATGTGAAGGTCAACTTAACAAGTAAATTGGGTTGATGAGTTGTCTGCTCATTCCTCACTGAAAAACAAAATTGTTTCTGAGCCAGTGCACTGAATGGGAGATCATTTACCTACCAAAGAGAAAAAGTCCAGTAAATATAATTTAAGAGACCCACTACGAATACATCTGTGACGAAAGGCAATGTAAAAATCTCTGCTTCTGAATTATTATCTGACCTCCCTGCTGTGCATGCTTAAGCTACCAGAGGAGAAAAAATAAATTGGCTGTGCAAAACAAAGAAGCAAGCAGAAAATATCTGACTATTCTTTTGTCCAGATAGCTTAACCTTTTATTGGTGTTGGCCTGGCTATCCAATCCAAGGCCCTGATTGGGGTACGGAAAGTGTTTAGAACTAGAAACAACCCAACCCACCTAGAGATAGGAATTCAGTTTTTATTATGACAGGTGATTTGTTGAGTAATCATAACCGTCATCAGCCAATCATGAAGGACTTAAGCAAGCTATTTCAGTAACTCCGAAAGCAAGGGAATGGGCATGTTTTCTTTTGCAAGTCGCTATCAGTCATAGGATTATTGAGAGCAAATCACTACCTGCCCTTCCTAGTTAATAGAAGACCACATGACCTGATCTGATCTTGAAAAAAATCCAAGCTACTTCTTGGATGGGAAGTTATTAGATAATCACAGGATTCTAACCAAGACTATAAAACTGGAAGAAAAATATGCCAATAAACCATGATCAGCCATTTTATATTGTTGCCAGGAATATGCACATGTCCAAATAGCCACCAAGAATGAAGCTTGACTAAAGGAAATATTTACCCTTATCTATCCCACCTCCCTTATTTTATTTAAAGCAGGGTTCAAAACTTGAAAATAAAATAAAATAAAAATGACCATTGCCAACATTTCACAAAAGTCCACTTTCTCAAGATTCCAACATTTCTGCTTCCTTGCATGCTGTACTGCCAAAACTAAAGCATTGCAGGAACTTCTTCATGGAGAAGAAGATGGGATTATCTGCTAAATCCATATTGTACAGGACATAAGATTGAATAGGGAGACTTTCCCACCTGCAGCTTTCTGGTAGTTTTGAGATATAACCTCAAGAAATCATAGATGAAAGCTAGAATTCCACATATTTGGAGGTGCAAGTTTGTGGAAACTAATGTGAAGGTTTGGAAAAATCATATACTAGGCTACAGGTATCAAACCTGCAGCATCATGTTGCTATCACATGAAATTTCACAATGTTTTTTCTCTTCACAGAGCTGGGGTGGGGGTGGCCTGCCTGTAACGCATCTACCCCACGGTCCACCAATTTGACACCCCTGTACTAGGTGAAAGGAAGGGGTATAAGGAACTGTTGCTCTAAACAATGTAGCTGGTTATGATTGGAATAATCTTCTGTGCTCAAGAGAAATGGCATGGTGGTGTTTTTTATGTGCATATATCACTTTACGAGAAGTGAATTTCTCAGATAGAACATAAGGACAATAAAAGGAGCAGAACAAAATAAACAACTTTGAATGTTACAAAGTACAGCACTATATAATGGTGAATAAATTAATGACAAAGGAAGGCATAACTGCTGTGGTGCATGGCAATGCTGTTACAGCAGCATTCTGTATGCAGTTAAGATGATCAGACATCTGGAATAAAACCAGACAATATAGATTATATAAAGCTTGCCCTCCCTCCACGTCTACGACCTCAGGCAGATTTGTTTTTGTATGTATGTATGTATGTATGTGTGTATATATATATATATATATATATATATATATATATATATATATATATTATTTTTTTTGAATTTTTTTATTGATTTTCAATAAACAAACATACACAAACAAAACACAAAACATAAAAACATAAAACTTCGTTTTGGAAAGTGGCTTCCCAGGTTACATCTTTTTATACAGACATAAATTCGAATTCATGCTCACTTTTTATCCCATTTCATATCTTATTTACCATTCAACATTTTCTGTATAGCTTCTCCCCTCTTTTCACTCTCTTAATTCTATTTTATTTATTTCATCTCAATTTAATTCATTATGCATGTATCTTTTGTCTGTTCTATTTCAATTTTCTATTATCTTTTCTCATCAACACAAAATTTCTCCTGTAATCACTGATTGAAGTTTGACACCTTTAAATCTTTCCCCTAAATTTAACACTTAAAATATTATGTACTTTTTATTCTGATTCTGCTTAGTACGTTCTAAAGCTACATATTATATTATAAAAAAGCAATAAGTTTTTAATATAATTAAAACAATAATTCATAGCAAATTAAGCTCTATTATTAAATCCAGTTTTCTAACATTATTTCAAATAGAAATACAACAATACAACCTTATATACTTTTGCAGAGTCTCTTTTTTAATCATATTTTTACTCACTATCTCTGAATAAATCTTGTTTCTTTACATCTTGTTTTAAACCTTTGTAACTTCTCTTCCCTTTTTTCCCTTCCTTTCTTCTCCAATCCTGCCTTTTTTACCCCCTTGTCTCTTAATCTCTACCTTCTTCTGTATTCCTATCCATTCTACATTTTTATATAGCTTCTCCCCTCTTTTCACTCTCTTAATTCTATTTTATTTATTTCATCTCAATTTAAATAATTATACATACATCTTTTGTCTGTTTTTTTTCGATTTTCTATTATCTTTTCTCATTAACACAAGATTTCTTCTATAATCACTGATTGAAGTATGACACCTTTAAATCTTTCCCCTAAATTTACTTTTCATTCTGATTCTGCTTAGTACATTCTGAATTTAACACTTAAAATATTATGTACTTTCTATTCTGATTCTGCTTAGTACGTTCTAAAGCTACATACTATATTATAAAATAAGAAAGAATAATAAGTTTATGATATAATTAAAACAATAATCCATAGCAAATTAAGCTCTGTTATTAAATCCAGTTTTCTAACATTATTTCAAATATAAATACAACAATACAATCTTGTGTACTTTTGCAGAATCTCTTTTTTAATCATATTTTTACCCACTATTTCTAAATAAATCTTGTTTCTTTACATCTTGTTTTAAACCTTTGTAACTTCTCTTTCCTTTTTCCTTTCTTTTCTTCTCCAATCCTGCCTTTTTACCCCATTGTCTATTAATCTCCACCTTCTTAATCTCCACCTTCTTCTGTATACCTCTTTTCTCTTGCTTCCTGACACTGTATCCATTTTTCACCTAATTTTTCCCTTTTTTGGTTGTTTTTTTAAATCTTAAATTCTCCATTCTCTTTCCCCTCTTTCCCTTTTCTTCTCCAGCTAAAGTTGTTTGTTCATTAAAGATGGCTTCTTCTTCATCCCAGTCTTCTTGTTCTTGTAGTTTCTGGTAGGTAGAAATCGCCATTTCTAGAAATGGAAAACAGATCCAGAACAGCCCTTCCCTTCTTGTTCCTCTTCTTTTAGCTTTTTAAATTCAATTCTCAGTTCATCAACAAGTAGTGCCATTGTAAAAAGTTTTTTTATACAACCCAAATGTTTTTAGTCTTTCAAATAATGATTTCCAAAAGTCCCAAAGTCACCAAGCAATCCAAATATACACAGACTGTTTCATTTAGCACTTTCTTCTTTTTATACTTTCTCTTCCTGGAGTTATAGTTCAGTTACAAAGCTCCAATTAAAATATATCTTTCAGAAGTCTTGTTACAGTTTAGCTCTGTTCTTATAAATTCCAAGCAGCCTCCTCCAACAAAATCTTAATATTTATTCTTTTCCTCTCCCTTCCCACTTATAGCAAAAAAGAGTTCTCTTCCCCCCCCCCCCCCGATGCTCAGAAATCTTTATTGTCCCCTTGGCTTAGTTTTCAAGATTACCTGCTGATGCCAAAATGGGTTTTTCCAATTTCTCCATTCATTTGCTATCACCGTAAGGAAGGAGAGTGAGAAAAAACAAACTTTCCCTTTTAACTTTCATTCACCGCTTTTTCTGTCTTCGTTGGGAATGATGTATCTTTAATGAAGCTTAAATTCCAGGGTATTTAAATGTTACTTATTATCCCGGTTAGCCAAAAACTTTCACTTTTTCAGCTTCCTCCTGCACATTCTTATCCAGATGAAAGCTTCTTTGTGGTGGCCATTGCTGACCGCCGCTCCACTGCTTTCGGAAAAGGGAGTTAAGTCAGCTGAGGAGGGGGGTTGCGATTCCCCCAGACCCTGCTGGATCTCCCCTATCTTCAGTTACCTCTACAGGGTAACTTTTGCCTCCAAATCCAGCTGGATCGAGAGCACTCCAGTGGCGAGCACAGCAGAAACCGTGCACAATTGCGGATTCCTGCCACCGCTGAAGGCTTGCAAACCGGAAGTCCTGTTTTTGTATATTTTTTAAATATGGTCTACTTTTTGTCTTTCCTTCAATGAGGTTCCATATCTGGGCTACAAATCCTGATGTTTTTATTTATTTTTATTTATTTTTGTCAATTGTTTACAAGATAATAGGTATAAGTAAAAGCATAGTTATGAATACATGGATACATATAAAATTAAAATAAAAAATAACAGAAACAATAGGATAGGGACAGTAGGTAGTTTGGTGCGCATATGCACGCCCCCTACAGACTTCTTAGGAAAGGGGTAAGGTCAATAGTAGACAATCTAAGGTTAGAGTTTTGGGGTTTGGGGAAGAAACCACAGAATCAGGTAGACATTGACCACTCTGTTGCTGAAGTCATATTTCCTGCAATCAAGACTGTTGCAATTAACCTTGAGTTTATATCTATTGTTTGCTCTTGTGTTGTTATGGTTGAAGCTGAATGTCTGGTATATGGCTGCAGATATTTTTGTATGCCTTTTAATTATTATTAGAAGTATCACAAGGGGAAGATTCTTATGCTGCATGTTGTTTAAATGACATGTGATGTGAATTTTTCCATGTTTAGTCTTGAAATCAAAGTTCAGATAAAGCCACCTTTATCTTATTTTTTACAAATTAAACTTTCAATACGATTCAAAAAGTGGCAAGCAGTTCTCCTCAAAACTATGAAAAGACATTGCCTTCATCCTCAAAACTTCCTAGCTATTGAACTGGACCAGGGGTCCCCAAACTTGGCAACTTTAAGACTTGTGGACTTCAAACTCCCAGAGTTCTCCAGCCAGCATAGCTCCAGCATAGCATAGCTGGCTGGAGAATTCTGGGAGTTAAAGTCCACAAGTCTTAAAGTTGCCAAGTTTGGAGACCTCTGAACTAGACCCTCCTTATGCTTTCCATTGGTGGTCATTGCTGCAAAAGAATGAAAAAATACAAGAAGAAACACAAAAAGGGAAGAGTCCCAAAGGTGCTTTTTCAAGAGGCAACTGGACTTACTGATTTTTCTTTGAAGACGTTTCGCTTCTCATCCAAAAAGCTCCTTGGATGAGAAGCAAAACGTCTTTAAAGAAAAACCAGAAAGTCCAGTTGCCTCTTGAAAAAGCACCTTTGGGACAACCATGACTGGAGAATCTCCACAGACAGAAAAGGAAGAGATTTCTCCTTTCCTACCATTCTTTTGCAATTTTGACTAATGGGTGTTTAAAAGTGGATGGTTGCATTGGAGATACAATTCTTCCCAAAATTTGAGAGGTTCAGTTGGAAAGTTTTCCATGTGTTGTCGTTTTGTTATCCTAGGTGATGGAAAGAAAAGATGAAGGGTGAAAAAGAAACCTTTTCTCTTTCATCCCTTCCAAATTAGTGCCACTTATAAAAAGGATTTTGTGGGTCACAGGAGTGGGTAGAAGCAGGGCAATCCTTTCCTAAACCAAAGAGCTTGTCTGAAGAAAGCTTCAAAGTTTCAACTGAAGTCAATTCTTCCCTTTCTGATGACCTAATTCTTGACATTCAAAGCTTAAATATTTCTACTATTATAGTTGTAGCATAAGGTCATTTGACTGCTTTCAGTTGTTTTAATTTTAATTTTTCATTGAATGGTTTGTTTCTTATAAATACCCATGTTCCAACAATCAGAATAAAATTTTCCCAAAGTGGCTTTGGAGAAGGATGCCTTTGTGTTAATGTTGACTCCTGTCAACTGCCTGGACAAGTTCTTGCAGTGTTCTTAGCAAGATTTCAAAAGTGTTTTGCCCTTGTTTGTTTCCCAGGGCTGAGAGAGAATGATTAGTCCAAGGTTATGCAGCTGGCCTCATGCCTAAGGCAAGGTTAGAACTCACTGTCTTCTGGTTTCTAGCCTTACTATCTTAATCATTAAACTGGATCTCTAATGTGGCTTATGATGATTGTCAAGTATCAGTAATTGTCAATCATCCCCCTTGACTGCAGCAAAACATTTGACAAGGTTCTATAGAATATTCTTGCAGGCAAGTTATTAAAGCAATGCTTGGATGGCACTAGAATAAGGTGGTTCCATAACTGAGTAGTTAATTACACTCAAGAGAATTGGCATAAATGACTTTACACTGTACTGGAGAGCTGAAAACAATCTTGGACTATAGTATTCAATCCTGGCCGTTAGGATTGATAGAATGATTTATGAAATTGGCAAGTGTGAAAATTGAAGGACAGAATGCTGGTGTGAAAGGAACATGGCCTTTTCAAGAGGCAAGTATTACATTTAAGACCCCATTCCTAGGAAAGGGAGGTTACAGTCCCCTAGAACCATAAATCTGGGGGACTCCACTACCAGCTGGAGTCAAGGAGCTCAGGCAGAAAAGTTGCTGTGCTGCAGGAAGGTTGGTACAACACCAACAATCCCAGCTATTCCCTAAAGCCCAACTTAATGAACAGGGTCTCACAATTGGGGAGCAGTGGGGCAGTGTCCTAAAAGCTATGAGATTCTGAAGACAATTGCCACACCTCACTCTTGACCTGGAGTCTCAGTTGATGCCATACTCATAACCCAGCTGGGCAAATTTCAGAAAAGGCAATCCTGTTTCAGGACCCAGACAGGTCTTAGTAGTACATGTCAGGTTGACCCTTTCATTCACAATCAAATTGTAGATTAGGGAGACCTTATTACAGTGTGATCTTGCATTCAATAAGAGCAACAAAAGACCAGGACTACTGAAGGTCTACTGAGGAGGCATGAGGTTGAGATGAAAGAGCTGGACAATGGAAATCTGCATTCTTATGTCTCATTCACCCTATTATCCTTTCTAATACATGGAGCTTTTCATTGTTTTACATTAGGCATTTAAATTGTCACATGAATAAATGTCCCCTGCAGCGTAGGAAGCATGATTTATTGTCCTTCAGTCCTGAAAGAGAATTTGGAAACAACTTGGCCAGTTCTTCTCAAGGTCTTATGATACATTGAATTCACAGCTCCCTAACCTTTTTCCAAATTTCAAACAGCACAGAATCTTTTTCTTTAATCAACCAAGGATGTGGAAAAAAAAACTTGTTATTCCTGTTAGTCCACCTGATCATGTGCATTTCTCTTGGTTCTTTGTTTTTAATTTTTGTTTTCTTAGAGTGATAGAATTGGGTTTTTTTGGAGCAAGCCACATATCTGCTGCTCACACTGAAAAAAGATTTTCTGTTTTTATTGGAGTGGGCTCAAAGTAAGAACAACCTAGCTCACTGTAGGGAGAAGAGGAAATGTATGAGGAGATGGAACATAATTGCATCTGCAGGTACTGATCTCAATAATTTATTTTTGGAACACTGTATCCCCACACTCCCATTCCCTCAGTTTTTATCAGTTCTTTCCCCTTGGAGTCTACAAGTTAAAGAACTTGCCATAGCAGTAGACTTTCAACAGGGACATTGTTTGAGTGACTGAATCAAGCATTGCTGTTGCACTATCACCATTACCAAGAGAAGACAACAGATTCAAATGGAAGTGTGGACCAGCATGTAACCATTTTTTTAAATTCCATAAGCACTTTATTCCTGTAGAGTTGGGCTGAAGGAGATATGGCAGGGAGTATCATGCAATTGGAGGTCATGGTGGTTTGAATGAGACAAAAAAGAACCCAAATAAGTCAGAGCCATTAGTTGTACATTAGGTTCTCTGTTCTCATCAGTGTTATCTCTGTTGTTTCTCTTATGCAGGAAAGAGTAGGTTCATGATTAGGGGGTCATTGAAGACTTGTGGCTCCTGCTAGAAGATTATGTAGAGGCTGTAGCTAGAAGGCCTTTGCCTAGCTACAGTTATGTACCACTTGCAAATTCTATTTGGTGCAGAAGCATCCGAATATTGTAACTCATCCTTTCATCACCTCCTGGATGGTCCACTGAAATGTGTTTAAAAACTATGCCTCCAACTCTGCTCCCATCATGAAATTAGAATACAGAAGCATATGGAACAATTTGTATAAAAATTGTTATGCTTTGGCAATAACAAAATGAAGGATAAAAAACCCCAAATAAATAAATAAAGCAATCCTATGCATGTTTATCAAAGACAACTACATCTGTGGGTAAAATGGGTTCTTTGGCACCCGGCTCTCTAGGTTGAATGGAAGCATCTAGTAATTATCCATGACAACTCTTGGATGAACATGGACACTCCTGGGAAAAGGAATCCTGGAGGTTGCAATTCTCAACAGAGACAGTCAGAATTCTGGTCTCCATTTTTCCTCTCAGCTGTTCATTTTTTAAAGCACACTTGGCTTTTGACTGCATATTTGACAGTTTTTTTCTTTTAATCTGATGCTTATTTTAAAAAGCTAATGATTGGTTGAAAGATGATTTACTCTAATTGCCTGCTGTATTTAATGTTAATTTTATTTTGTTGCTTTATCTGGATTTTTGTTGTTGTTGTTGTTGTTGTTAATTGGAGCTATTTTTTTGGTGGGGGGGGTTGGCTCTAAATTACTTTTGCTTTCCATATGGAAGCTAAGGGCAGCTGTCTGAGTGGTGAAACTGACCAGACTGGATTCACAATTATACTAGATTTCACTATAGGATTTTACTCCTAAAAAGTTCTGGTCTGGATTTTTTCTTTTTTAATTTTTGATGGAACACTTTCTTTTATACTTCATGCCTTCACCACGAGAAATATCATTTTAATGTTCTCTGTGGCCATTTTGTTACAGTATGGTTATCCTTTTTGTCTTTGAAAGGAATTGTTTTCTTTAGTTGTGTAAGTTCAGACATAAAGGGAGTCTACTTTTATTAAAAATGCAAATAATGTACCAAGTTAAAGATAAAGCCTGATGGGCTATCTTCTCAGCAAAAAAAAAAAACAATAAACAATACAGTCAAACAAAATGGGAAAAGATGGTATTTGATTATCTCAAATCAGCAAATGGCAGAGCATAATAGGGACTGAACTCCAACATGTTTAGAAAATAATAGATTGCAGAAAGGTTGGTGGAGATGTTTTGTGTTACAATTTATCATTAGAAACAGTGGATCTGGAGGAGACAGTGGAGGGCATCTTAGCTGGGTTAGACCTAAACTAATAGAAAGGTAGTCTGATTCACTGAGGTCACTTTGAGAAGATCTAGCAGCCCTGGAAGGATCAGCGATAGAAGAGAATCAGTAGAAGAAAGATATCCTGATTAGCTTGTATGCAGCTGGAGACACTCTTTTTGTTCTCTAGCTTTTTTCAATAACCATAGTTTTAATTTATGTGAAGGAAATAATAGTTTCTGGCCCAGAAAATATATTCATGGATAACTATGCATTTTAGGCCTGTACATGTAACGATCTGCTTAGCTTCTTGATCTTGTTGTCTATGAGCATATATGCGGACCAAGTCTCTCATATCTCAAATGATCCTAATTGCACAATGGCTCTCTTCCCCTCCCACTCCATTTTCATCTTTTATCTGAAGATCAAGGGCCAAATCCTGAGGAAAGTAAGGTGTGTTTATTAAACTGATTGATATCACATTGTGTTTATGCAACCTAATCCAGTGTTGGGTTACAGTTAGTTCTCTATATAATTAAATTTGCCATCTGAATGAAAGACTATAGTGTCAGATAAATAATATATATTCATATAATTGACAGAAAGATTTTACTTTGCATTTTCTTGACCTTCTTTCTATCTTTTGGGAGCAGTATTTTACACTTTGAGTTTTTAAAAATAATATTAATTTCCCCAGGACAGAAATTTAGAAATTATAGTGAAAATGCAATGGCAGAGTCAATCCCCCAGGTAGCAGGTTTGTCTAGTTTCCCACTCTGCATACTTCTTTACTGTACTACATATCTTAAGGCCAGGTCCCACTGGCCGCTGGATGCAAAACGTATGCAGAAAGGACACAGCGGAAAAACAAAATTCCAGGGGTGGCTCCATCCATTTTCATCCGCTCCAAAAAGTGGCAAAAATTTGCATAAACAGAACGGAAAAGAATGGACGTGGGTAGTATGTAGCGGGGATGTTAAATGGATGTTCATTGGAAACCTAGCGGATGAAAGCAGATGGAAGCGGATGACACCTCCGAAGGGGTTCCGGGGAGAATTTCGAAGCGGATGCATAACGGAAGGGGCAGATGCATAGCGGATGAAGTGGATGCATCACGTACACCTATAGGAAACAAAGGGGATGCCGTACGGTTGTATATCGGATGCAAAGTGTTCATTGCGCATGCGAGGGGTATGAATTGCATCCGCTCCGCGGATATAAAAGGATGCAGCACGCACGCAGAATAGTCTATTCTGACTCAGAATAGTCTCAGAGACTGAGTTGTTTACTTGTTTAATAAAGTTTATCTTTGCTTAAGACACTTAATACAGTTTACTTGGTTCATTTTACTTATTTAATAAAGTCATAAAGTTTACCTAAGAAAGTTAAAAAAGTTTATCTTTGCTTAAGACACTTAATACAGTTTACTTGGTTCATTTTGCTTATTTAATAAAGTCATAAAGTTTACCTAAGAAAGTTAATAAAGTTTATCTTTGCTTCAGAAACTTAGTTTACTTGGTTCATTTTGTTTACTTAATAAAGTGTTGGTGAAAACTTTGAAAAAATGGTTAAGCCTTTGCATGCTTGTGGGATAGATAAGGATAGTTGTGGGATAGATAAACCTCCAGTGCAAGCATAGTGGGACTGTATGGTCCACAATCCCAGCGATCCAGATGATTTTCTCCCCCTTTTTATAGAAAATATTGGTTGTCCGCTATGGGGCCTTCTACATACTCTAGACATACTCCAGACATCCTAAATATACGAGATAGATCCCAGATACAAACGTTTTGTTCATTTTTTCATTTTTCATTTGTTCATCATCATATACGAGATGCATACGCTTACATCCTTTCTATTTTCGTGCTACTAACACTGTGTAGACGTTCCGTGTACCTTTTGTTTCCTCCCTCTTTCCGTTTTCAACTGCAGTGGATGTGAGTTGAGGGGATGGCCAGAGGATGCAGAGAGGATACAGCGGACGTTTAACGGATGATAATGGACATAGAACATTTGTTGCCCGTATATGTCACGGATGTACATCATACACGGCAGAAAGTTCATCCATTCACAAAGTTTTGTGCAGCTCAAAACTTCTTGTGTGGATGAAATCGCAGTGGATGGATGCTCAATGGATAGAGCGTATGAAACACATATGCAATGAGTACACAACGGATGCATCGTGTTTTCCAATGGATGGCAAGCTTTTTTTAACATTTTACATCCTCTTTGCATCTGTAAGTGCAGTGGGATCGGGCCTTATCACTTTATAAAAGTGCATTTTTAAATTCACAGAGTTCTCTCATCTCTCCAAGCCCTTACTTTCTTTTTTTCAGGAAAGCCACTCTTCCCTTCCCAATCAGAGCCAACATCTGATCTGTACATTTACCTTTTCTCTTCGAACTTCTCTCAACTACTCAGTTTACTCCAATTATATTTTCTTTCTTTCTTTCTTTCTTTCTTTCTTTCTTTCTTTCTTTCTTTCTTTCTTCCTTTCTTTCTTCCTTTCTTTCCCTTTCTTTCCTTCCTTCCTTCCTTCCTTCCTTCCTTCCTTCCTTCCTTCCTTTCTTTCTTTCTTTCTTTCTTTCTTTCTTTCTTTCTACTCTACTTCTTTTCTCTTTCAATTTTGGGTTAAACTGTGGAATCAGAGATTATAGTAGCATTAATTCTTGAGGGCTACAGTCCCTTCATCAGATGTAAGCAGTGTGTAAAATGTGGTCCTCATTCACATAACATGCCAAGAACATGAGCAACTTAATGGGGTTTGTTGAATGAATGACAATTGAGGAGGTTTATAGATCAGGCTAAGCTAAAATCTATGCTTTATAAACTACTGAACATGAAACCAAATATGATTATATTATGGATATGCTAAACCATAGCTGCTCCAGTTAAACAAATCCGGCTCTGGTACCAGTAATAGCCTGCTGGTATCCATTTTTCTTTCTTGCTCAGCTTTGGCTGTTGCTCCAATTATTTCCTTTCCTGGAATGGGAGGCACTGAATTGAGTCAAATTCTCTGTTGGATTACTGTTACTCATTCTACATTCTACTGCAGGCATTTTCAACCTGTGACTCACAGGATACACGTAGCCCTGGACAGCTAGTAATGTGGCTTTACAAGAATACTGTAAAAGAATACTTTAAAATTAAGGAAGTTTGTTATTTATATAAACTATATGATATATTTTACATGCAGCTGAAGACAATTCCTATTCACTCAATGTGGCCCAGGCAAGTTAGAAGATAGGACAACCATGCTCTACTACCTTTAAAGCCCACGTGGAAACTTATGTTGGCATAGAAGGCAAACAAAGTTACCCATTAGACAATATCAGATCCATTATTCTTACCTGACATCATTACTATGGGACTACACATCTACCACTATTTATTCAAGTATGTTTGGTGGAAAACAATTGTACTGGCCAGGAAATGTAGGCAGGGTGTTCCATTTTTCTCTGTACTGTTCTGTGCATCACACAGCTTCCCTTTAGATGTTTAAAAATAAGCTTCTGCATTTCCCTTTTTCTTCTTCTTCTTTAATGTTTTCTTATGCAGTCTGGCTCAAGAATCACAGCCTTTTAACCCAAGGTCAACCACCTATGAAAAAACAGGCTGAGGGATGAGCTGCTACTTTCTCACATAAAATTTTACTAGTGCTTACTCATACCTCTTATTATGTGCATACATGTTTCAATAATGTATGCACTTTAGAAGAACAAGTAAGTACAATAGCATGCTCTTTAAGATGGGAAAGTCATTCTAGAATGAATTTCAGCACAGATTTGATACCAACTACCGTGTTTCTCCAACAATATGGCCTCCACCAATAGGAAGCCCCATCATGTTTTACAGGCATTCAATTTATAAAATCGAATTAAGCCCCTCCCCCCAAATTAAGGCCCATATTAAACATGCAAAATGGGGGGAAATGGTGGGGGGGGCTTGCATTTAGGAAATACACTTGCATGTCTGGATATCGTGCTGCCTGCATCGGTGGGGCACTTCATACCGGGAGACCTTCCGCCACCATTGCTTTTCCTTCTCCCTTGCTGCTGTGGTGTTAGAGGAATGCCGCAGCATTTGGCACAGCCACGTGCGGCCAGTCAGGGCTCCTTCCTGCAACCAGAGCCCTGAGGACACACTTGGCTTCAGGCACTCCCGTCGCCACGTTACGAGGGAAGGCGCTCGCCCGAGAGGATCTCTCCCTCTCTCTCTCTCTCTCTCCCTGCAAGGTCTGTGCTGTGGCTGAGGAGGAGGAGGCTGAAGCCAGTTCCTTCTGCTTGCTGAGAGGTGAGGAAGCCACGGCTTTGCACAGCAAACGAAGCGCTGCTCGCCTGGGCGAGATTTGGGAACGAGGGGCAGGAGGAGGCATGCATGCACCCGTGGCTCACTTTCCCAGTTCTGCCCAGCCCACACGGCTCTGGTGCGTCCCTGGTAGGATAAGCAGAGGATCCGGCGAGGAGGCACTTGCTGCCTTGGTAAGAGCTCTGCCGCCGGGAAGGAGGGCCCGCCTGTCCTCCTTCCTGGCAGCTTTGCTTGTTGTGCAAAGCTGCGGCTTCCTCTCCTCTCAGCAAGCAGAAGGAACTGGCTGCAGCCTCCTCCTCCTCAGCTGCAGCGCAGACCTTGCGGGGAGAGGGGGGGGAGAGATCCTCTTGGGCGAGCGCCTTCCCTCGGAACACGGTGATGGGAGCGCCTGAAGCCAAGTGTCTCCTCAGGGTACCAGTTGCAGGGAGGAGCCCTGACTGGCCGCACGTGGCTGTGCCAAATGCCATGGCAGCAAGGGAGAAGGAAAAGAAGGAAACCCCAAGATGTCGCCGCCTGCCCACCCGAGGATGCAAGGGGGGGAATTAAGTCACCCCCGAAAAGACGGCCTAGCCGTTTTTTCGGGGGTCAAAAAAATATGAGGCCTGGCCTTATAATGTGAGAAACATGGTAATAGCAATAGCCCTGAGACTTACATATCGCTTTATAGTATTTTACAGCCCTAAGTAGTTTTACAGAGTATTTTTCAGCAATACTGCCCCCAACAATCTAGGTCCTCATTTTACCCACCTCAGAAGGATGGAAGGCTGAGTCAACCTTGAGCCTGGTGGGATTAGATCTGCCAAATTGCAGACAGCCGACAGTCAGCAGAAATAGCCTGGAGCACTGTACTCTAATAACTGCGCCACTGAAGCTCTAAATGGTGCTATATATTAACCAGAATGATTACAGGTGTCTTGCCAGGCAAAAGAACATTCTTGAACATTGAGCATTGCCATGTCTTATTTTATCATCTTGCCAGTAAATATTTCCAATCTATGTTCTATTCTGAATTTAAAGTTTTGCTTTGCTCAATAAAATTTGTAACTTCATTTGGGTATTCATTTCCTACAATTCAAGATACAGGTTTTACCCAGTACAGCTTAGAGCCTGAGATCTTTGCACTCACCTGTTCCAAGCAGAATTGGTCTGTCAAATGCTACTGTGAATGTCTTCTGAGGTTCTCTTTGTTGGGCCATGGGAAGGAAAAGGTGTGGTAGTGACTCCCCTCTGAGGGAAGAAGTGAGGGTGCCTCCTTCCTCGTTATTTTCCGGAAACTTGGCCAAACTCCATTGTTCTGGAAGAACTTCAGCAAGTAGTACTGTATTGTCATTAAGGAGATGCTATTGCAATTTATTGTTTTATGGACATTTATACGATGCTGATGTATTATGCACTCTATGTTACATGTATCCTGCTTAGATTATTGTACTGTAAGTGATGTAGAAGTTTCATAAATGATGAATACATGAATGATTTACTGTGAAATTGGGAGGTAACTGTGCAATATCTGTGCCATACATATTGAATAAATTTAATCCATCACAGATTTCTCTGGCTTGGGCATCACTGGTTCACATCTCACCAGTTTCACCATTTACATCTTCTGGAATGTACACCCCCTCCCCCCAGTCTAGCCAATTTCTCTGGCATACCACGTGACCTTCATCTAGCTCTGCTTATCTTTCAGGATCACCTAAGATTGCTGCTTCCATTTGCTACATCAGCAAAATATAGTTTCATAATTTGCATATGAAACTGCACACAACAGTCCTATATTATACAAGCATAAATCCAAAGATTTATGCTGCAGAAATTTTGCTGCAGAACTGCAGAAATTTTGACTTTAAAACAAGGGCTTATTGAAAAATTTATAAAAAGAAAATACAAAGTAAGAGTCTTGGTAGCCCTTTCATTAATCATCATTAGGGTCAAATCCAGAGAAGGTATTCAGCAGGTTCTGATCAGTTCTGAAGAACCAGTAGCAGACATTTTGAGTAGTTCGGAGAACCTCTGACTGGCCCCACTCCCATCTATTCTCTGCCTCCCAAGTCCCAGTTGATCAGCTGGGTCTTCTTTTGTTGCCCTGTACAGGAAAACGGAGCTGGAAAGCAGGTTAGTGGTGTGGGGAAGGAATGGAGATTTTGCAGTATCCTTCTCCTGGAGTGGGGTGGGTATGGAGATTTTATAGTATCCTTCCCCAGCCACACCCACCAAGACATGCCAACTAAGCCATGCCACTCCCACAGAACCAGTAGTAAAAAAAATTGAATCCCAAGACTAGTCAAATCACAATAAGATGTAAGAAGAATGGCTTGTATCAGTGATGAGCAAAAACTTAGATATGTGAAATGTCTGTAGTATTCACAAAAGGAACAACTGATATTATGAAACATTCAATTTTTCTATGTTAAGGCCCTGTCACACTGCCCAACGGATGCAAAACGTTTGTAAAAAGGACACAGCGGACGAGAAAAATGTTCCATCCATTGTTATCCGCTCTCAAAAGGGGCAAAAATTTGCATAAGCAGAGCGGATAACACGGAAAGGAACAGACAGGGGGAGGACGCAGAGCGGATGGAAAGTGGATGCAGAACGGAAGCCTTGCGGATGGAAGCAGATGGAAGCGGATGCAGAGCGGATGCAGAGCGGATGCGTAGAGGATGTGTAGAGGATGCAGAGCGGATGCATAGAGGATGCGTAGAGGATGCGTAGAGGATGCGTAGCGGATGATGCAGATGCGATTTGCATCTGCTTTCATCCTTTCTCCATCCATGCTACTAACGCTATGCGTCCGTTCCGCTTCCTCCCTGCGTCCGTTTACCGCTGGAACGGATTTGAGTTGCACAGATGCTCAGCGGATGCCTAGTGGATATAGCAGATGCGTAATGGATGCAGAACGGATGCATTGGATACATTTTCCGCTCAAAAGTTTTGAGCAGCTCAAAACCTTCTGAGCGGATGAAATGTCAATAGACGGATGCTGGAGGGATAGAGAGGAAGCAAAACGGAGGCAGTGAGTACAGAATGGAAGCATCGCGTTAACCAACGGATGGCAAGTGTTTTTCTCCATTTTACATCCTCTTTCCATCCGTTGGTGCAGTGTGACAGGGGCTTTAATTAAGATCTGCAAAAAAACCCACAGCCCTTATCTTGATTCAATTTAACAGAATTACTTCATGTTAAATTCTAACTTTGTGCTCGAATCTCTCTTCAGAATGCTTTTTGCAATTACATGCTTCAGCAGGAACATTATTTCTGACAGCTACCTCATGGCAAAGAAAGAAATGTGTTTTGGAAATTTAAATGTATGTAATATTTTTAAGATGTGCTTTTGATGGAATCTTAACCAGTCACTTTATATCTATTTTTCTCTATGAGTATAATCATACAATGAAATACTGTGGACAATATACTGTATGAAGATTAAATTTAGTATTTTAAGGCAAATGACATATTGGCAAGGACTATCCATCACTGGATGTCAAGTGTTATAATCTGACAGACTTCCATTAGATACTAACCATTTCCTCTTTCATATAATAATTAGTTCTACATATGGTCATATAAATATTTCATTTCCAGTTTCCAACATACAGTTAGATGTGATACTCTTACTACTGGTAGTGTTGAAGTAGTACTGTCTTGAGAAAAATTATATGGAAAGTATGTTTTTATTAAGAAAATTCATTCACCGAACTCAACACAGAAAATCTAATTATTCTGAAATAAATCTGGCTGAACCTTTTGCCACTTTGCTATGCATTTAAAATGAACTTTTGTATTTTCAAATCTGAACTTTGGTTGCTGCTCTTGAATGCAGGGTCAATCTGTAATAAATTTGCTCCATGCACAATGCAAGTCCTCTTTTGAAAATGTGCCCACCTGAGAGCCTGGTGGAGGGACATGAGTGGCTTTTGTAATCTGCAAAACATTAAGGACTTTCAGAGAATCTACTCTGTAAATAACAAGATAGGAGCTTCTGGAAACAGTTCCCCCCCCCCCCAACCATTCCATCCAGATGAAGCACAGCATCATCTCTGCCAGACCTGCTGGATTCAAGCCTATGGTAGTGGCCTGTGGAGACCCCAAGAGCGTTAGTCCTCAGGGATTTTTAATTTGCTGCCAAGTAACATTGAGTCCAGAGCAGCACAGGAGTTCATGGCCTCCCTAGCAACCATGGACTTATTCTGAAGAAGGCTCAGTGCATACCAGTTGCACTTTGTGTTTTTGTCTTGGAGTAGCTGTAACATGATCTGGCACTGAAGGACATTTCAGTGACATTGAAGGCAGATCGCTCTTTGATTGCCTTTGCCTTGCTGGTGTCATCACACCCCCATGGAGATAAGGTCCCAAAGAGAGCTTGAGTTTTTCCCAAATGTCTGGTAGTAGTAGTCCTACTTGATAGACTTTACTAGGACCATCTGCAGAACATTATAACTGATTTTATTGAGATGAGCGACAATAACTGAATCTTGTATGCCTGATTGTGCTCCTCCTTCTGTTACCAGTGAGGCAGGGATGTGTTTGCCTGAGCTGCAGGGGGAAACTGGCCCAAGGGATCTTTGCACAGATTCACCTAATGTGCCAAATGTTTGTTTACTCCTAGATCAGGAAAGCCTTTGGAGAGTCACTCATGTCTTAGTCACCTCACAAATGGATTGCTGTAATGGGGCTGCCCATAGAAACCATTCAGAAACTACAGCTGGTTCAGAGTCTACAATAGGAACCTGGGCACTGATAAACATGCTGCATTATGTGCATGTGATTGGTGTGGTGGTTAAAGCATGAGGTTAGAAAAGACACTGTGGATTCTAGTTCTACCTTGGATAAAAAGCCAGCTGGATGACCATAGGCCAGTCACCCTCGCTCAGCCCTAGGGAGGAGACAATGGCAAGAATGGCAGTTAAAAAAAAAAAAACTGCCAAGAAAACTGCAGGGACTTGTCCAGACAGTCTCTGAGAATCATGTGTGATAAAAGAACAAAAAACTAGGGTTGTATATAGCAATAGCACTTAGGCTTATATACCACTTCACAGTGCTTTACAGCTCTAAGTGGTTTATAATTTATATATATTATATTTCTTTGTTTGCTTCATATAATTTTTACTCTAGACATACATGAGCTATTTTTTTCCTATCTCATTATTTGTTGCATGTTTTGAAAGTATTGTATAAACCAGGGACCCCCAACACCCTGGCTACAAGCCATTACCAGGCCGTGGCCTATTCGGAATCAGGCCATGCGAGTGGTGGGTTGGCAGGAATGTGCATGTGCACGCAGGTCAACTTGCACTCGAAGTGTGTGTGCATGAGCACCAGTCCATCGCTTAAGTGTGTTGAGCTGCATGCGTACTGACCCACCACTTATGTGGCCTGGTTCTTCTCCCTCCGCTGGGCCACCAAGCCACAAATGTTGGAGACCACTGATATAAGCCACCCTGGACTTAGGCTTATCATTATTATCAGATGATAAATTTGTTCAATCAATTTGGGGGTCTCTGAAACAATAAGAATGCCAAAATGAATGTCACTTTATTCTCTGTCAACATCCTTCATAAGTAATGGTTTTCCAGAATTTGGTCCTTGGTCTTTACTCAGAAATGATATTGATGGAACTGATGTGTGATGATACCATCTGGCATTCACAAAATTGACAGATGTTCTCCCGACAGGGAATGTTCATCTTCTTTGGCTGAGCAGAAGGGCAAGAATTTTACCACCTGCATGACAAGCAGATCTCTTAATTCCTTTCATACTTTGCTAAAGAAAAACTCCTTCTCTTTTTAAAAACAAAGCTGAGAACTGAGGAATGAGAAGAAACAAGGCATCTTTCATCTCCCTAGAATTAACTGAGTGGAATGCTCGAGATTGTAAAACCAACCAAGGCAGAGAGAAATCTTGTTTCAAGAAAAAATGGCTACCTTTGAAAAGACTAGTAGATGCTTAGCTGAAAACATTGCCTAAAGTTAGTTTTCACTGTGGACACTTAAATCTCATATATTGGCTGATATTTGTTTTCTAGATACATCAAGTAACTTGCTTGCTTTTGAGAAATGTGGAACTTCATTATATCATAGCAGTTTCTAAATTAGGAAAAAGAGCAGCATTATTCTGTGATCTGTCAGAACTTTATCTTTTCTGGCATATTTTCCACTGAAGACTCTGTAACAGTGTATTTTATCTCCTCTACCACTAAATGTTTTACATATGATTACTGAGTTTAAAAAATGTTTACTCATTATCTTTTCTTGTTTAAAACAAAATTATAAATAGAACTTGAGAGATTGATCTTTCTCCCAAAATAGTAGAGCTAGCCTCCTGCCTGTGTTAAAAAAGCCAGGAACTCTGTAATTACATTTTCATTATTATTTGTTTCTGTAAGGTAGGTTGGCTAATATGGCCTAATCTCATCAAGCAATGGCCTCCCCCTAGAAGACAGGTGGAAGCAGGAATAACTACCGTTGTTAATCCAAGGCAGGAGACCAAGCTACTCTACAGATCTCTAGCAGTTTTGAGACCTCTAGCCTTCTTCCTTGGACTCAGCCCTAACGATGCGATATATTTTGTAAAACATTCCATTAAATTATATCATATTTTATATTCTTTTATCAAAGTCTAAAAAAGGTTTTCAGTTAACTGGATTTGTCAAATTATCATGCATCTTTATACCAAAAGTTCTTAATTCCTTGCTCTATGCAAAATTTAAATATTCTTCTACTATTTTGTCCATTTTATTAGACAATAATTTTCAGAATATCCAGCCCCATAATGAAAAAGAAATAACATAATTGATAATAGATGTCTATGGTGATTCTCAGTCATTCAGGTCATGGTTGTTCTGAAAGTGGTTTTTGAAAGACAACTGGGCTTTCTTGCTTGTTTGTTTTCCTTTGAAAATGTTTCACTTCTCATCCAAGAAACTTCTTCAGTTTTGGAAATGAAGTTCTAAAGCTCTGAAACGAATGCTTCTTGGATGAGAGAAGCTAAACATTTTCAAGGAGGAAAAAACAAGAAAGTCCAGTTGCCTTTTGAAAAGCACCTTTGGGTTGCTAATAGATGTTGTTCAACACTATTTGCTTGTCACAAGGGGTACATTCACAAAATACACTGAATGAACAAATAACCAAACACAAATTAGTCTATCCTGTTTTAATCTGTGTTGTTAGTTTGTCTCAATACATTCTGCAAATCCAAAAAATTAGGTTAATTCCATAAATCATGGTTAAATTATAAGTAGGCACAAAGGCATATAAACAAAATTCCTGTGTCTCATCTGTTTTTTTTCTGCATAAATCTTGCATTATTGACTTTTGCTATTTGGCAGTACCAGACATTTGTTTATTTACTTGTTATCTCTTGTTGTCTATTTACCGTGTTTCTCACATAATAAGGCCGGGCCTTATTTTTTTTTGACCCTCGAAAAAAGGGCTAGGCCGTCTTTTCGGGGGTGACTTAATTCCCCCCCCCTTGCATCCTCGGGTGGGCGGGTGGCGACATTCAGGAGACCTTCCGCCACCGTTGCTTTCCATTCTCCCTTGCTGCCGTGGTGTTAGAGCAATGTTGCAGTGTTTGGCGCAGCCACATGCGGACAGTCAGGGCTCCTCCCTGCAACCGGAGCCCTGAGGAGACACTTGGCTTCAGACACTCCTGTCGCCACCTTCCCTTTGCCTTCGTAGGTAAAGCTAATTATTTTAAAAATGACACCCTACTACAACAAAGCCTCTGCCCAGCCCACACGGCTCTGGCGCGGCCCTGGCTGGATGAGCGGAGGGTCCGGCAGGGAGGCGCTTGCTGCCTTGGTGAGAGTTCAGCTGCCGGGAAGGAGGGCCCGCCTGTCAGCTGCACTGGGTGCCCCAGACCCTCCTTCCCAGTGACAGAGCTCTCACCTCCGCTCATCCCGCCAGGGCTGCACCAGAGTTGTGCGGGCTGGGCAGAGCCGGGAAAGCGAGCCGCGGGTGTGTTAGGAATATAAGTCACCTAATAGGTATTTGGGTTAGAAATATATAAACCAGGATAAACATTTTAATACTGTCTCTTTCAGGGAATGCAAGAGCATGCAATTGGGTGTGGTTTCTCAAATGGCCTTAAAATGGAGCCAGAAACCTGGATGGTCTTAGTTTGAGTCTCAGAAGAGAGTGTGAGTGTATCTTTGTTTCCTTCTGTTGGAAAATATTGCCGTTGCTCCATTTTTCCTAATTGACTGATATTACTGGAATTTAATGTAAGTCTGATACTGAACTGTTTTTGACACTGGACTTTGTTACTGGATTATCCCTGGATTGAAAAACTGACCGATTAACCTGTGAATGACTTTGGATTGCTTATTTTAGACTTTGCTTAAACCTTTCTGGAAGTAAAAACCTACATTTACTGTACAGTGTATCTGTGTGATCTGTGTGTATTATTCCAACACTATTCTCTATACGTCTCCCTGTATGCGCTCATTCTCCTAATGGGGAATTACCTCAACAGGTTGCGTGCGTGCCTCCTCCTGCCCCTCGTTCCCAAATCTCGCCCGGGCGAACAGCGCTTCACTTGCTCTGCAAATCCGTGGCTTCTTCACCTCTCAGCAAGCAGGAGGAACTGGCTGCAGCCTCCTTCTCCTCCTCCTCAGCCGCAGCGCAGATGTTGACCTTGCAGGGAGAGAGGGAGAGATCCTCTCGGGTGAGCGCCTTCCCCCACAGCCCTCCGCACGAAAGGAGGACCCGCCGGCTGGGGTGGGTAGGGGAAACTGAGCCGCAAAGACTCCCTCAGCAGATGCTCCCGAAGGAGTCGATTGGAAGTGGCGTGGATAGGCTGGCTGAGGAGGTGCTCAGTGCAGGTGCCTCCAAAGGTGGGAAGGACGGGCTGGCGGGTGCTTACCTCGGTTGTTCTCCCTGCATCGGGCTAAGGATGGTGGCTGTTTCTGCTGCGAGCTCGGACCCGCTGCTGCTGCTCCGCAGCCACCTGTCTGCCTGCCTGGCCTTTCTTTGAGGTGGAAGAGCTCACTGGGCTGAAGGGACCGGCGCATCAGAGGCGTGCACACTGGGCTG
>BLBF01000003.1:34915168-34949896 GCA_015471245.1 Laticauda colubrina | reverse complement strand
GAGGCGTGCACACTGGGCTGAAGGGACCGGCGCATCAGAGGCGTGCAGTGTAGAGAGGTCGGGGAGGAACCGAACAGGCCCCGAGAGATTCGCCTCCCCACGTGGGGTTGGGCTGCCCTCTTGGGCAGGGGAGGCTTTGTTGTAGTAGGGTGTCATTTTTAAAATAATTAGCTTTACCTTCGAAGGCAAAGGGAAGGTGGCGACGGGCGCGCTTGAAGTCAAGTGTCTCCTCAGGGCTCCAGTTGCAGGGAGGAGCCCTGATTGGCTGCACGTGGCTGTGCCAAATGCCGCGGCATTGCTCTAACACCATGGCAGCAAGGGAGAAGGGAAAGCAACGGTGGCAGGTCTCCTGATATGAAGTGCCCCACCAACACAGGCAGCACCATATCCGGGCATGCAACAAAAGTACTTCCTAACGGCAAGCCCCCCCGCCATTTCCCCCCCCCCATTTTGCATGTTTAATATGGGCCTCAATTTGGGGGGAGGGGCTTAATTTGATTTTATGCCAATAAAACATGGTGGGGCTTCCTATTGGTGGAGGCCGTATTGTTGGAGAAACATGATACTTATTTACTTACTTAGCTTTTATGTCATTCCATTGACTCAAAGCAAATTTGGCAGTAGTACATTTTTATATCTGAGTGTAAACTTTATGTTGAGGCAATATTTTTGCTCGAGCAATTTTTTACTCAAGCTGGCTTTTCAAGACATCTTTGTCAGGCAAGATGGTAAAAGTAAAAAAAAAAGCTTGGGAGGGGAAATACATGCTAATATACTGTACATCTATACAACAGGTTAATTTTAGATATACTAAAATTTAGAATTATAGCATTAGAAATTCCCTTGAAGCTATTTTATCTAACCTCCTGCTCTGTGCAGAGATTCTTATATAATTAGATCCTTGCAAATAACTTTCTTTCACAATTCTGCATCAGATGTCGACAAAACTTTCAGAGGAGAACAGTACACTACCAATTATTTGGTATTGAATGTTTCTCATTGTCGTTTTTCCACTCATAAATTTTAATCTACTCTGTTCCTATTCAGATTAGATCTAGTACACTGATAGTCCCCCATGGTGTCTTCTTGTCTCCAGTTAGTCCCTTCTTCAATAACCTATTTGGAGAATGTTTTTCCTGTGCCAACCTTGTTATCATTCTCTGAAACTGCTTCAATTTGTCTTTATTAAAGGTGGACAGCCTTTTGCACATATACTGCCAGGAAGTGGCTCTGACATTGCATAGATACCAGTTTGGTCTAGTGATTAAGGCACCAGGCAAGAAAGCAGAAGACTGTGAGTTCAAGGCATGTCTTAGTCAATGAAAGCCAGCTGGGTATCTTTCAATTAGTCATTCTCTCACAGCCCAACCTGCCTCACAGGATTGTGACTGTTATGGGGAAAACAAGAGAAAGAAGATGTGTTGGATATGTTCACTGCCTTGAGTAATTTGTAAAAATAATAAAGGCAGGATACAAGAAATTAAATAAAAATAATGCTTTCTATGTAGAAATCATCATAAATCTTTGACAAAACAACATTCCTCATGCGGCCACTCCTCCAGCACACATCAGACTCTTGATAGGCTGTGAAACTTCCATGTGGGATCTGCAACCATGTTAGGAACTAGGTTTGTGAGAAGGGAATCCCTGATGCAATGGCATCAGAAGCAAAATATAGAGATGGTGATATAGACGAATTGGTGATAACTGGATACCTGCAGTGGGCCACACAGGAGGTCTTTAAATTATATCAAGCCTGTGTTTAATACAGGCTTGGCATAATGACAGAACAGTGAAATAAAAAAAGCTTGGAATAAAGAGTGAGTGAAAGAAGTGACTCATACTAACTAACAAACAGCAGGAAATAATCCAGGCAACTAAGCACACAACAATGGATATCAGATCATAGTGAATATAAAGTCAACTTATCCAATGAAAAGTAGAAAACAAATTGCCCATCATTAAGACGAAGATACTTTGTGTTGTATGCGACCTCAGTCCAAGGACCCTATGCCTGTTTTTTGTCCTTTATACACATTTTGGGGGAGGGAGGAACAGTCCAAAAACCATCTTGGTGGTTGCAAATGTGTGATCAAGCCCTGATCACAAGAATATGAATGCATGAGGCTGATGCACATACAAGATGAGTAGGACTTTGTATAGGCAAGGCTTCTATCTTGCCTTTAAAAAAAAACAAAACTTTCAGTGCCATTTCTTTCGTAGCAATTTGCACATCCTATATTGTGTAGAGATCCTTTTTTATCTTGACTTTTAGAGAGTACTCCCAGTAACCTATGAAGACCATGAAGGTTTTATTTGTAGTGCTACCACTACCGGTTAGTATTCTTTTCTCAAAGCTGGTCTTACTGCAGCTCAGCTCTCCCATAATCGAAGATAATGTTTCCAGTACATGAGGAGTTTTTCATGCATGTTGTTTAGTCTGAAATTTCTATTTAGACTGTCTTTCCCCTCATATTCTAGCCTCTCTCCTGTCCCGTGTTTCATTTTTAATATTTAGAATATAAATTTAACTTCTGAGTTTTCTACATCTTTAAAATCATTCTGGAATCTTTTTTTAATGGATAAATGATATGCAGAAATTTGTATGTATGTAGCATGAAGCTTGGATTTATAAACTTGCTCAGTCGAACAACCTATCCAGACTTTCCTTCAGCTCCCTCCATATTTATGACAGCAGTATTTTGTATTGTACACTGTTGTTGAAAACTGTTCAGAGTCATTACTAAAGGTACAATAGCAATTATTGTGGATATAGAAGAATAAGCTGGCAAAATCCTGCAACCAGGCAAGGATCATCTTATCAAACGCAGATACGGAGAGATTTAAAAAAAAGGCGTCTCTAAACACTTCATATTGAAAGCTTGAATTGAGAACACCTTTCTATATTTTTGAGACAGCACCAAAGGCGCTAGATCCCAAAGAGGATCTCTTTTCTCTTTCATCATCAAATAAAAAAGTCTCCTATGCTCCTTATACCGCATTGCTTATTATTACTATTTGCAATACCAAAAAAAGTTTGTACTATACACGGACCTAAGGGCGTTCTTCGGTATACTTGTAAATAGGCATATATGTCAAATAAATTTCCATTTCATACCCAAGTATTTTGAAGGGGGAAAAAAAAATCCCTCCAAAGTCAAACGGAGTTATTCCGGGGGGAAGCTAGAACCCAATTGTTCTCCCATTATTTATTCTCGACCGTATCCCTCGTTTCATTGAGCTGCCGAGGCGGAAAGGGCAGCGCAAACGACCAACTCCACCGTCCTCCGTCTCGCTTTCCACCTGGCTGCCATCGTGCGGCCAGCCTCCCAGCCCGCCTCCTGGAGAACCGCCGAGGAAAAACTCATCTTTCCACCGCCATCCCGCCTCCTTTCCGTTTTTCTCATTGGACACGAAGGAGGAGGGGTTAGAGGCGGAGTTAGGGGGGGTGGGGCGGGGCTTCCCGCCGACCGGGCCGCGCATGCACGAAAGGAAAACGGAGCGCCGAGAGACGGTGGTGACCGCGCAGTTGAGATCCTGCCGGCAGGCCGCGTTGTTTCTTCGGCCTCCGTGGTGGTAGTGGGGTGTTAAGCGAGGGCCCCCGCCATGCCGCCTCCGGGTCAAGTCCGCCTCCCAGATCTGGATGCGGTGAGGCTCCGCGTCCGCAGCCTGATCAGCACCCACTGGGTCATGATCTTCAGCAAGAGCTACTGCCCCTTCTGCAGGAAGGTGAGGCGGGGGGGGGGGGGGGGGGAGAGAGAGAGAGAGAGAGAGAGAGGAAGCAGGGGTTGCCGTGGCAACGATCCTGCCGGGCCCGTCTTGCCGCCTGAGGCCGCCGTTTCGGTTTCTGCTGGTGTCAGGTCGGTCGGGGCTTCCTCGCATTGAACCCACACAGACGCTTCTGTTGCTGTTTCCCGTTTCTTCCTGCTCTTGAACTACCGTACTTCTTCTCTCCCGGAGGCGTTGTGCAACCTCTTCCGCTATCTCTGGAGGAATGGGGTATATACATGGCGCAGGCTAGGCCCTCCTCGCTGTGGTTTCCAAATGCTTTCGCGCCAGCAGGCTCAGGCGGGCCGGCCGGCCGGCAGACGGGGGAAGTGACATAAATGAGGCGTCCGAGTTAACCTCTCTCTCAGTCAAGGCTCCGAAATAATAATTTGGCAATGTCAACTTTTGTGTAGGGATTGCAGGCACCAGGCAAGAGACCAGGAGAACATGAATTCTGGTTCCCTCTTGGGCAATAAGCCGGCTGGGTGACCTTCGGCCAATCTCTCTTTTGAGAGCCACACAACACAGCATGGGCTTTGTAATATTTGAAACATGGTGGCCAAGGCTGTCAGCCCTCAGAAAAAAGGCAGTGCCAAATCACTTTTGAAGCTTTGCCAACAAAAACCCCCCAAACTATGGGAACTTGTGCAGGCATTGCCAGGAGTCAACACTGATGATTTTTGAAGACAAAACAGGAAAAAAACCGGATCTCCTTAGCTAATTCATCATCCACCTCAATTGGAAATCCCAGGTGGAGTGGTAGTGAGGCTTTTATTAAGGAATGTTGTGCTTCATGTTCTTTGGAAATAAATATTTAATTGAAAGGACATAAAATGTGTCCTTTGACAATTGGGCAAATGTGTGCTCACACATGAAATTCCACTTGTATTTACATAGCCTATTTGTCATCCTTAGGCCTTATGTTAAGATGTTCAGAAACATTTAAAATATTCAGAGGAGAGAAGGTGCAATACTTGTATCATAGAAACTAAAATAATGGTAATTAAGCATGGGTTAAAATATGATACTATCCAATCTGGGTCGATTACCAGAGGTTTAGTCTTTCAGTCATTATGGTGAGAGAGAAGCTCCCTGAGGATGGACTCCAGCACGAGTCCAAAAGCTTGGAAAACTAAACCGTTGATTTCGGTGACCGACCCAGATTGGATCCTGCGGTAATATCCTGGGACACGTATATTTGTCTTTCTTTGTAAAATATATATTTTTAATTTTTCCCGTTAGTGTATCATTTCTGAACTCTCACATTCAAGTTGTTGGGATAGAGATTTTCTTAATGGAAATAAGATTGATTGTGACAGTAATTAATGTAAATGTTAATTTAGACAAATAAGTATATGATTAAACAGATTCCAGAGAAACAGATTGGTGGAATGAAATGTTGAATTCCTTCTCCGATATTCTTCTGATCTATTGCTGGAAGTGGAGTTTTAATTACTAACAAGCATACATGATTCCATTAATTTAGTAATTGTTTGTTGCAGGTTCTAATTATGGCTAATTTGTAAAATAATACTCCATATAAGAGAAAACCTGGGAGTTATGAAGAAACAGCTTATTATTGAGTAACACTGCTTGTACAACAGTTTGTCTTGTTACAACTCTTTCGAATATGATGCTTCACTCTGTTGGGTGTAGCTGTGGGCCTAGGAAGACATTAATAAAATGAGTCATGATGGAAATTCAACTCTCTGGCAATTAAATACCATCATGGTATACTTGACAGGACCTAATGTGAATAAGCATTGACTAGAATATATTAATCTTGCATTATCTCTAAAGAAGTAGAAAATGTGAGCTGTATAAAGAGAATGAAATTATACAAGGAAAAATACTATAGATTATAGAAATGTAAACTCAAAAGGCAACATAAGGAATAAATTATACTGAATAAGAAAAATATTAGGCTTAAGAAAGTATAACTACATCAAAAGGGCACAGAGTTTTTCATGTTAAAGTTTTTCATGTTAAATAAGTACAAATTAAAACAACTAAACACAGTTAATCTCATTGTGAAATAATTTGAGAGGAGCTTTAAAGGCTATACTAAAAGATTGCAGGATATGCAGATGTTTCCCCAGTCAAAATAGTGAGATGCAGACTTTTTGCTAATATTGACAGTATGAATTCCTTCTTAGATAGGATTCCACTGAATCTTATTTGCATGCAGTTAAAAAGATTCTCTGCTAGATCTTTATTTAATAATGACATTAAAAAAAAAAACCGTATAAGTGAGGTTTCTTTCTGATGGCTTAATTGGATTAAGAATCAATTAAAAATATTTGGCCTAGTACTAAAAATATGGGGTTATTTTATTATCTTACAAATGTTCCTGAAGGTTTAAAATAAAATCAGTTAAATGTCCTGAATAGATAGGTATGTGTTGAATTCAGAAATACTTATTTCCAAATCTACTTTAAAAAGTTTAATTGTTTTTATACTTCTACTTTTGTTATGTTCATATTTTTCATAATACAGAAGAAGGGGTATTTTTAACAAAACTTCAAAAATAGGTATGGTCATGAATGATTATGGTACAATTCTGTATATGCAGCACTGGATAATAATAGAAAAATAGCTGTACTTATGTTGAATTTTTTCTCTCTCCCTTCCCCCCACCCCCATGTCAACAAGTAAGTATTGATGTGAATTATCATCAATATGTAAGTCTCATGGATCTTCGCAATTGTTACATATATAAAAATTCTGACCAAAAATACAGAAATGGAAAGTGCCCTCAAGATATGAATAGAACTCATCAAATCATGTATAGCCAGAGTGATCTCAACAGTAGAAGTCTTCAGTCATAACCTTCAGTTGCTTCCATTTCCTTAATCCAGCAATAGTATTTTGGCCAGAGGGAAAAATATGCATTTGAACTTTTCCTGTCTGTTTTTTAGTTAACTGCCTTTCTATTTTTGATAGTAGATTTTCAAATGTTTTTGTTTCCCACAATTAAAACATTTCATTTTTTTTTCTTGCTATCAATGCTTTTACCCTATCTCCTTTAGCTGTTTATCAACATGCTTGGTTTGCAATTTTCCTTGACTAGTAATATCTCCAATAAAATACTAAGTGTCTTTTAGGTATGGACAGGGATCCGACTGGTATAACTACTGGTTCTGTCTATTAGTGTGCATGCGTGAGTCGCGCAAGTGCAATTTACGACCTGCTGAGCTGCCCGGACAGTTGAGCAGCGCTGCATGCAAGCGCGCAATGGTTGGAAAAGCCCTTATTTCCTGCTTTTTCAACTGCAGCTGTGTCGCACAAAGCAGCTGCAGTTGAAAAAGCAGGAAATAAAAGTTAGGTAAGAGCCCAGGCGGGGGGGGGGGAGTAGGCCAAAACACTAGTAGAAATAGAACCGGTTCTATGTCTGCTGCTCTTCGGAGCAACCGGTTCTACAGAGATGGACAGAACCAGTAGAAACTCACCCCTGGGTATGGAGATGAAACCACAGACTCCCCCTCCCTAGTTCTCTTCAATTTGCAGTTTTAATGGCTGCATTACTTGTAATACAGTTGTTTGTAATACACACTGTGCTGGCACAAAATGGTAAAGCTTGATGGAACATGTAAAATTATAAATATATTTTTTCTTGCCATGTTAAAAGATGTGTGGTTAATAATAAGAAACCCATTGTTTGTTTGAAACACTACACTTTGGAAAGGAAAAGAAGACATATCTTAAATTTTAAGATTAAATTTTAAATGTGAAAACCATCTGTTGCTTGGACTAAACCGATATGTATATATATTTAAATAAAATAACCCGTCAAGTCAACTTGATGCTGCAAAATCCTAATTTTATCTTCAGAACTTTAGGCATGAGAGCAAACATTTAGATCACTATAGATTTTAAGGTACTTGAATTGGTTTAGAGAACTTCCAAGGCAGTTTCTGAATTAGCATCCTGCTACTTCTAAGAAAATACTGTTTTGGGTTCCTTAACATATTTTAAGTGAAACAATTTAGGCATTAATTTGTTAATTAATTGATAATAGATCTTTATTGGTGTTACTGCTGAATGTCAACTTGTTGGCTAGGTTGTACAATAGTTTGGGGGTAAGCTTCATGTATTTGTTATCATTTTAAGTCTTCTGAAGAAACAGGAATCAGTTGCAATATATAACTGACTTTTGGGGCTATACATATTTCAGAAATGATTCCAAACAAGTGCTTTGGAATTTGTGCATACTGCTGGTATATGAGCTTAGTCCAGTGATCAAAGCAGTTGAATTTTTCCCCCCGGGCTTTTGTGGAAGTGAAATATAATAGAGATAGTTGCACAATTTATGACCTGTGCCAATTCCCAGTGCTTCCCCATTTTGGGCAAAACCACTTGGAACCACATATTAAATAAAAAGTTTAAAAAGTTAAATTCTTTTAAATTATTCTTCAAAGTAACTAAAGCCAATTGTATTCTACTCCCCCCCCCCCAAAAAAAAAAAAAAAGAAAAAGAAAAACCAGTTAAAACTCCTGGTCATATTAATAGAAGAAACTGCTATTACCCATAGACCTTGAAGATTATCCAGAGAGTACCTGTATAAGACAGAAAAAAGTGATATTGGTAATTAAATCAAAAGAATTACTGTTATAAGTATGTAAGTTTAAGAACTGTTTTAAATAAGTCAAGTAAACACGTATACAGTAGATGGCACTCTGAAAATGGAGGTGGCAAATAAGGTTCACTACATAAATGCCAAGCATCAATTAATTTATTCTCATTCCATACATTCAGAGTACATTATAACACATTTAGTTCTATTTTAAAGACTTCTTTTTAATAAGGAGTTATGTTCTCATTTTCTGTATGTTAAATTACTGAATGGTTGTGCTTATATTCAATATAAGTTATTTCTGGTAGTTTAAATTGCAGCTTTAATTTCCTGCATCTAACATCTCTATTTCATAATCAGTAACAAGAGTATCTCTCAAAGCTTTCAGTATTTTCAAGTGTCAAATTGCTGCCTACAGTTTTCCCTTGAGCTCCCATAGTAATTGGGACCGGAACTGCATGATGTCACACGACTGCATCACTTAGTGATGGCAGTCCCAGTTGCTATTGTAACCTCAGGACCATACAGGTAGTTAAGTGAGAACCGCATATGACTGATGTGGGAAGAGGTGTCTCAGACAAGCAGGCTGATGAATGAGACCTGTGTGCATGCAGGCACTGTGGAACATGGGCAGTAGGTGGAGAAGTAGTGGGAATAACTTGTGATCTCCTGCCAGCTTCCCCATTGACTTTATTTGTGGAAAGCCAGCAGGGAAGGTCACAAATGCTGTTCATGCAACTGAGGGACACAGCAACTGTTGTAATTGTGAACTGGTTTCCAAGTGCCTGAATTGTGATCTCATGATTGTGGAGATGCTACAATGGCCACAGCATTACAGACCTCTTAAATCCCTCTTATTCAGTGCCATCGTAACTTTTAAACATAGCTGATTGTATCCCAAGGACTTCCTGTATTGCTTATTTCTAAAGAGGTCATAGATGTAAAAGCAGTTCTGTACTTCACTGACATCATAGGTTTTTAAATATAGTTTACAATTAAGGTATTTCTTACAAATTGAAACAATGAAAGCCTTTTTTTAACTAAAAGCATTATTTCTTTAAATTAGAAACATTCGCAGAACTTTATTGAACTTTGGATTGATCAGACAAAAGGCAACATGCAAAAATATTCCTTTATATGAGACATATAATATCATATCCAAGATAAGAAAGTATTGATTTCTTTGAGAGATTGATTGTTCAGATAACAAAACAAATGACATTCATTTCTATCATACAAGAACTTCAGTTTCACCTCCCTTCTGACTCCAGAGGAGCATGGAATGTAGTAAATTGTTTTATGGCCAAATTGCTCTGTCATTCTGAGATTAACTCATTTTATCTGGAATAGTTTTGTTTTTGCTAATATTACAGTGGTTAATGTCTTTAATAAACTGTTGCTATGTATAAAGTAATTACTAATTTCATTTTAAAATTAACCAAGAGCTTTAATTAGAACTTAGTGGCAACCTTCCACAGCTGAAACATCCACAACATTATTTTTCCTTCAAATTCTCTCCTCTAGAAAGATGTACTTGATAAACACGCCATTCTCCTTCCTGCATAGTAGTTTCTATCCTTAGTCTTCTTCCCCATTGATTTTGTTTATGGGAAACTAGCACGGAGTGCTGGAAATCACAATCATATGACCACAGCTGTGATGATGCTATAGTGGCCGCAACTTTGCAAATGCATCTGTATGAAGATCCTTGTAATTTCAATTATAAGGGAATAATGGGCTCATGATTTTGTATATAATCTTTAAATAAGCAGATTTTAAGTACATTAATTTAAAAATGGTTGTGCTATGATGCACAATTTGAACTAATTGAAGATCACAAACAGACGAGAGTTTTAGTAGCATATAGATGACTGGAACATGATGTAGCAGAATATTGTTGGAATGTGACCTTAGATTAAACTGCTAGGGGGAACAACAGTATTTTATGGGTACAAAAAGAGACATTGTTTATCTTAGAAAGGTGCTTGCATCAGTAAAAAGGGTGGATTTAGAGTTTCTTAGAAGAACAGAGTATATGTCCAGAAGCACTGAGTTATCTCATAGTAAGATCGTCCCATATTGATATCAGATCCCTCATTCCTGTAATAAGGTTTTATTATGAGGCTGACATTACTCTGCTTTTGTAAGTCTTATGTATCATTTCTAAAAGGTGTATAACCTGTAACTTTGTGACTCTCAGGCCTCTTTTGCAATTCTTCTAGCAAGGATCCCAGTGATCACTGTAGTTCTACCTGCAGATAAAAGATGCTTCATTGTATCTGTTTCTAAATGCTTTGGCTCCTTATTTAAGTGAGCATTTCCCCATACTTTTTAATGGTTATGTTTATTTAAAAAACAAGCTAATGATTTTGTGTAAATAAAATAAATAGACAATGATCAAAACTGGCATCCCTATGTACAGTATATTTTAAGCAAAACTGTAGGCTGCAATTACTAAGTAATTATTTATTTTAAATGCTTGCTTAATCTGAAGAGTAGCGTTGTTCCAAGAGGAGCATAAATTCTAGTTTTATGTCTTCCTATTTCCTTATCAGAATTTATTTTTTACAGGTGAAAGACCTCTTTCGTACTCTGGGAGTAGAATATAGTGCTCTGGAGCTTGACAAGATTGGTAAGGATAATATCAATCTCTATATACAATTCAAACTTCCTTCAACTAGAATGTGTAATAAAATGCTACAACTTTTCAAGACTTTGTTTTCGTAAAATTCATACTGAAACTTTCTGTGAATTTTTTTCACCTCTGGAATTATACAGCTTCTTCTTCTTCCTAGCATATTCCTGCAAGTGCAGGATCCACTTTTCAGATCATTGAATGCCACTTTGCATGGTGAGCTGCATTTCCAGGGCACAGGGCCGCGGCTTGAATAACTTTGTTGAAGGTGTCTTGCCATCTCTGTTTTGGACGCCCTTGAGGTCACCACCCATTGATTTTTTGTGATAGGCAGTCTTGGCAACAGTGGAAGGTGCCACTCTCCAAACATGTCCATACCAATGGAGCCGGCCTTCTCTCATCTTCTCTATAATTGGTGGCACACCAAAATGTTGTTGAGTAGTGTCATTTGTGATGTTGTCAAGAAAGGAGATGCCTGAGCATTCGCATTTCCATGGCATGGAGATAGCAGTTGTACAGTCCTCCCCCACACCACCCCAAATCTAGTGATTATTTGATAACTTGTTAAAAATAACTTCAACCAAAGTCCCCCCAAATGGTCCCTGTGTACAGGTTTTTGTGTGCCTATCAGGTCCTTTAAGCAACTGAGACTGTAATACTGCAAATCTGTGCCAACCGTTCAGCCTCATTTTAACTTTCTAAAATGTTTCTGGGGAAAAAAAGGTGTGTTGCAAGTGGTTGTTTTCTTTGAGAATGTGGAAAGATTTATAACAAAGCTAAAGACCAGCAAGGATGTTAGGGAGCATTCTGTGGGGGAACAAACATTCTAGTAAGCCAGTCACCATTTGTGCCCATTGTGAATGGACAGGTCTCTTCCTCAAAAGTACCAATGGTTTATAGAAGCATCCATGTTATGTTCTCAAAATTTGAAGTATATCCATCAAGGTAAAAATTTGAAAAACTGTAACTTTCAAAGAGTTCAATTATTAGCAAGACTATTTAATTGTTATTTAATTGTTGTAAGGAATTAGATTCCATATTAAGTTTGTCAGAATGAGGTGCGCTCCATAGGGACATGTCTTGCATGCAATAACATGCTTTAAATCATATTGATTCTTAATCTGTTCAGTTATATTGATGTGGCTTATTCTGATGGGAATTATGATTTTAGCAATATCTGGCGCATTTTGCTGTATTGAGTAGGTTAATCAAAATGGTTAGACTTCTTTTAAGAGCTGTCAGAATAAACATTTTAAGATAACAGGTAAATTATCTTTATTATTTTATCATATATTCAGACTAAACTGAAGATTTTGCTTTGTTTCTTTTATATGTTGTGGAGTACACAATAAAACAAATTATTTTCATCACATTTTTCTCCACAAAAGAAAATAATAAATTATCTGAAAATATTTTTCAAATATACTGTGCTGCAGTTTGACTTATAGTTCTCCCGATATATATTTTCAGTATAAAAATAAAATAATGCACTTGCCATAAGAATTTGACTGAAAAATACCGATGCTTTTAGGAAATGCTTTCTTTGTAAGCTAAAATTTCTGTCCTATGTTGAAATATATTTATGGTATTTCTCTTCAGTGCTTCATCTTTTGTTTGATGTTATCTGTTTAAGTCTCTGGTGTTACTGTATATATTAACTGAGAAACCAGCCAGATGAGACAAGCAAGTTCTTGTCTTCTGTATAAATGCTGGATGTGGTAACTTAAGTTGGAGGCTTACAGAAACCATTTGAACTGCATCTCTGCATTTCTAGATTTTGAATTTTGCAAAACAGATTTTTATCTGTTAGCTTATTTGTGTTTAGTGGTCCAAAAGTGGTTGATTCTAATTGTATTGACCCAAACCAGTATGTTGCAGAACAACTCACTCCTAAACACTACTGTATAAAACCAGTGATGGAATATTAAATAGGAATTATTAATTCCTAATAAATTTGTTGTGCAGGAAAATACTTTTTAAGAAAGTTATTCTGCTCAGAATCTTATAGAGAGAGCAGACTAAATGTAATGCTAGATTCAGAAGAAAAGTAGAATGGTCTGAATCTTTTCCACCTGTCTTCCTTGTTTAGTTGAAGATTTGGAAAAGATTTTGAGGTATTTTGTTTAAATTATATTTTATGTGAATTGTGTTTTGCCTTAATAAATCTGATTAATTGTATCTGTTTTCATTTTATCAAATCAGTTTGAAACTAGGGCTTAAAGGTTTTTAATATTTTGGGTTACTAGACATAACTGGGTTTATTGAAACCAAGTTCAGAAAGTTAGTTATATTTTAAAAATACACTTCATATAAGTACCTATAACTCCTTGCTGTTTGTATCTTCTAGGAATTGTTATGATCCCAGAAGCATTCTTAAAAGTAAAAATGAGTGATGATTTTATTCTAGTTTTCCCTTTCCTCACCCCACTCTTTTTTTTTTAATTACAAAGATCCAAAATTATGTTTTAAAAATCTGGAGAGTTTGACAGTTACAATATCAAGGGTGGAATCCAGAGATGAAATGCTACCAGTTCAGCCCAGTTCACTCGAACTGGTAGCAAAAATTGCTACCCGGTGGGCCAAACGGGTAGTTTAAAAAAAGCTCCGATGATCAGCTGAGAGGAGAAAGAAGAGAAAAGCACAGGATCAGCCCTCCCACCTGCCCCCGCACTTTTCTGTTCTTTCTCCTTTCAACTGATTGGTGCGGCAGAGCCTCAGTTGGTGTTTGGAAAAGTGCATGCCTGCATTAGGTGCAAAGTGCGCGATCACTGAACTAGTCGGGAAACTGGTAGGATCCCACCACTGGTGGAATTGGTATACTAAGCCTTTAACATTGTTTTGGGAATCAGTGACAATGAATCTGTCCTATTTTTACTAGCTATTGTTGAGAATAACTACAATTCATGAAGCAAAATTAGTCAAGATGGAATTGTCTGTCCTTTTTATGACTAAACTGTATGAGAACAAAAACAGTAATGCTTTTTTTTTTAGATTTGCAGCATTTAAATGCTACGAGTCTGAATTCTCAAAGCTGTTTTTTCAAAATGCAACGAGACTTTTTCCCCCAGGAAGACATTTTACTTCTTGTCCAAGAAGCTTCATCAGTTCTGTCAGGATGGTGGGGGTGATGAAAGGATTAGTTCCAACAGGACTAGCTTGAATTAATCTTCCAATGCTCCCAACATCCTGCCATAGCCAATGAAGCCTCTTTGGTGAGAAGTCAAACATCTAAAAGGGTGGGTGGGCGGAGTCCAGTTGCTTTTTTAAAAGGCACGTTTGAGACTGCTGTGACCTGGATGACTGAGCATCTACACAGAAATTTACAAGTCTGAAAGACTCTTTTATTGGTAGACTTTTAAAACATATTTCAACTTTAGATTAACCAACTTTTAATGTGTTTTCAGTGAGTGAAGAAATATTTTTATTAATTTTTTTCAAGTCTTGTTTTGTAATAGATATGCATATTTTAATTTGAGACACCTTACTACTTGAATGGGATCTTAACAGGCTGTGTAGTGCTCTTTATGCTGCATAGCAAATCAATGAACTTTACTATTATAAATAATCTTTTCCCTTTTATTAATTCTAGAAGATGGACCTAGTATCCAGGAAGTATTACTAGAATTGACGAGCCAAAGGACTGTCCCCAATGTGTTTATAAATGGAAACCATATTGGTGGATGTGATCAAACTTTTCAAGTAATCTTCAACTTCCTTCTCTTATATATGAATATAATTGTGACTCACATTTTTAAGCAGTTCCTCAGATTACTTTTACAAATTCTGATTATTATTGAAATGAATTATTGTTAGGAATAGCCTGCTCACTGATATAAGTTGTGTGCATACAACATATTTTTTTCTTTGTAGATTGAGAATGTAGTATTTGCTTTCCCTAATATTATATTTTTGTGTTGTTATTCTCTAAAGCTATAAATTACATTAGTTGCTTAAAAATGAATTTTCCAGTTGTAATTTTTATTATACAGTACTTTAAACCTCAAAGCACTCATATTCAGTATGGTTGCTGACTTGGTTAATTGCACTCTGTTAGCTAAACAAACCTTGAGGATCAGCATCAAGATTTGTCTAGTATCCTTCTGCTCATAGAAGTAAAGTTTATATGAATATAAAGGGAATGAAAGCATTTTTCAGGTTTCTTTTTCTATTAAGACGAGCCTTCACTTTTCCAGAGGATTATCTAACTTTTGAAGGGGAAGTTGTAAAAGTTCCTTTCATTTCCAGAAATCTGGAATCAATGAGCCAGCTCCAAAAGGAAGAAACTCATTAGATATAATCGCAACAGTTATGCATTTGAAGTTTAAGAAAACTAATAAAAGATTTGTCCTTTTTCAATAAGCCATGGTTTTATTGCAGATATACCACGATGGAACCTTGCAGAAGCTCTTAGGGAATGGAAAGTGTGAAGAGATGGAATCATATGATTATGACCTAATTATTATTGGTGGTGGTTCTGGTGGACTTGCTTGTTCCAAGGTATGTACTCAATGACACTTCTATGTTTTAGGATTTTTTTTTAATTCAGATTCATCCTATTGGTTATGATAGATAGAGAGATAGATAGATAGATATCCATCAGTATTCCATATTGATGTTGAAGTGATAGGCAAATCAATTTGCTTACATCATAGCGTCAAAAAAGCCCTTGGGCAGATCAAGTGAAGCTAGAGTCCTACATAGAGTCCTGTATGTAAATTTCACAAAACAATATGAAACATGTACTTTAGTCATTACACAGCTGCAAGTGGATACAGATATTCATGTATTGGCCTTTTTTGGCTTGATCATTTCCATATTGAGCTATAATTTTCCTCATGAAAATTTTAACAATTTAGAGTTTGCAATATATTGCAAACTCCCCAAGCCCAAGTAGCGTGATGCTACTTCGTTGTGGTGATAGTGAGTATTCTTGGGAAGGATGAATGAAGAAGAGTGCCAGAAATGTATCCCAAGAACAATGATGTTCAGGTAAAGGAAATTGTGAAGGACATTCCATCTGCTCAGGTAAAGCAAGTAGTCACCTATATTGTGCATCAGGGATATCGAAAGATGCTGGAGGTAGAATAGCACTTTACTGGTCAGGGCAAAGGAATCATTTCATACTGTTCAGGAGAGGGCAGTAACAAATCACTCCTATATTTTGTTAAGGACACCACATTTAATATTGGTAAGGACTTCTGAGAATTCCATGAATAGCTAAGAAAACAAACAAACAAACAAAGGTAATAGAGCAAATTAAACCCAGTTCTCTCACTCAACACAAAAATGACCAGGTTCAAATTATTATAATGTAAACATCTCTTGAGAAATATGTAACACTGAAAGGTTAAATGAGAAGAAGAGAATGAGCAGCAGCAAGGTGGATGGACTCAATTACAACAGTGATGGGTGCACTGTTGGAAGACAGAAAGACAGATACAGAAAAAAATTCTATATCAAGGTGTCAAACTCAGTTTCACTGAGGGCCCCATCACTATTGTATTTGACCTCGGGGCTGCGGTGGCAGCACTTCCAGCAAAAATAGCTTCCCGAGCTCCGTTTTCAGCTGTGATGGCCTCCTGCAACCCAATGCCAGTGAAAACAGCTCTGCTTTCGCTGGCAGAGGCACCGCGGGCCAGTCCATCACTATTTCCAGAATGGCCCATATCTAAGTACCTTGTAGGCTAAACCAGCCCCCAAACCTTGAGTTTGACACTCTATATGGTCACTATGAATCAACACAGACTTGATAGCATGTAATCTTGCAAAAATTGGCTTATGCTTTTTAAGCTCCGGTATGTATTGTTTATCTTTTTGTTTTCTTTTAAAAAATTGGCCCTTTGTACTTTTCTGTATTTCTTGGAGGCCGTGAGGGAAAATAAAAATGTATACCGGTCAGGATGAAAATGAATAGAAGAAATGCAAAAAGCATCATAGTTGCTTAGGATACCTTAGAAAATTAGCCTCAGCAGCCATTGTGAGAGTGATAGGCCTTTTCCCAATTCCTAGTTATTTTAATCCTTTTGTAACGCTAATTAAGGTTCTCTCTTTTTCTTCCTCATCATCTTATGTCAAGTTTTCTTTTTTGCTTGAAGCAGGGTGAAAAATGTCTACACATTTTCTTACGTATTGTATATGAAAGAAAGTTTTATGTATACACTTGAGGATAAATTAATTTCATAAATGGATTATTTGCAACAGTGGCTTGCAAAGTCATAAAAAGTTAATATAAAACAATTAAAATTAAGAGGGATTAAAGATTAAAAATCTTTAAAATTAAAAGGTATGTGTTCAAAATCTTATTATTCTGAGGATACTGTTCCAGCCATTCTAGAGATGATCTAGCTGTCTTCCAGAAATTAACCCTCAAACCTGAAAGCTGTTTACAATATTCTAGATACCCAAACCACTTTCAGAGGATTAACTCCCCCATAACAAAATCCTCAAGACCACTCCAGAATGTTTGGGAGTTCCCCAGAATGTTCTGTTCCCAACAAGAAAGATATCTGCCTGAAAATACACTGCAAAAAAGGAGATGATCATGACAAACATTGCTATATTTACCGAATTGAATTAATGATTTTTAAATCTGTATTTAATCCCTCTTAATTTTAATCATTTTATATTATCTTTTTATTACCTTGTAAACCACTTAGAATCAATTCAGCTGTGAGATGGAAGCATGTAAATTTATTAATGCATATATATGCTTAACATATACATAGCCATATACACAAGTGTGTAACTTGCATATGTTTATCAGAGAAGGGAAAATCTCCAGGATTGGTTTTTACTAGATTTAATAATTCAAGGTTAGTAATGTAAGGAAGCTGAGAGTTCACAGAACTTCTTTCTGTATTTATATATTCTATTTCTGTTTTTGTGGAACCATATTTAATTCTATTTATCACTCTTGAAGAAATCTGATACATGCAAAATTGACTCGTGAAAGCATGCAGTTGGCATTTTATTTTAGTTAGTGACTATTGTTACATATTGTAACTCTTAAATTCTATGGTTTAAAGTCATAAACGATTCTGCTTATCTATTTTTTGTTTTTTTCAGGAAGCTGCCACCTTAGGGAAGAAGGTCATGGTTTTAGATTACGTTGTGCCAACACCATTGGGTACTACATGGGGTATGTTTCATGCTTGCATTAATTTTATTAATGCCACATTGCTTAATTTGCTGACATCCCTGATTCTGTTTCTGCTAAATGATTCAGTAAAATTACTGTGTCTAATGAGTTCACAGATGTGTACTTCTTTGAGAAAACCATTGGTCAGCATATTTCGATTCTCATTCAAGCTTATTTCTATAATTATAATTACATAAAAAACAATTACTCATATAGCTATTTTTTGTTATTTAAAAACATTTTCTGCAAATATGGAAAGTGTTTTTTTTCTGATGTATTAAATCTGCTTGGATAGGTGCTTTACATGTGTGATATATTTGGTATGCTTTGACTTTCTTCTGCAATGTTGCTTCCTGATTATGCATCATGTCACATATTTCTTTGCTAAATGGGTTTAACATTTTTACAGTACTATTACTCTTGCTGTTATTATATAAGCTTTATGAATGTGCAACCTATATGTCTCTTTCCTAGTGACTACATAGACAAGGCAATGTTTGGGGGGAATGTGTTTTGCTGTTACATTACCAAACATTACCAATGAGCTTTGTCCCTAATAAAGCAGTACTAGAATCCAGTCTCTTTGGATCTCCAACTCAGTGTTTTTAACTGCTAGAGCAAATAAGTTCTCCATATAAGTGGTATTATAGTTTGGTATAAAGTATTGTAAATAAGTATTGTTTGCTTACAATAGAAAAACATGATCAGAAATGAGCATAGGTGATTTTTTTATTATTCTATCATGTTTAAGCCATACATTGTGTTTTCACTCATGCTTAAGTGCTAGAATTAATTATACCATTCTGCTATTACTTTTTTTCATGGTTCCTGGAATAACATTCCCCCAAAAGATTGCATTGCCTAGGCCCTCCTCGGATCTTAGATAACCACTATTTTTCATTTCCGTATAAGTACATTAAAAGTTGTTTTTAAATATTGAAAGGCAGCTAGGATGTATAAACATGGCTATGCATCAACGATAATGTTACTTAAATACTTATAACATTAAACAAAACAATTAAAATATCATCTTCCGTTTCAGGGCTTGGTGGTACTTGCGTAAATGTTGGCTGCATTCCTAAAAAGTTGATGCATCAAGCAGCTTTATTAGGTCAGGCACTGCAAGATTCAAGAAGGTTTGGCTGGGAGTATGATCAGCAAGGTTTGTGAATATATTTTTTCTGGCAAGATAAGAACTCATGATGCTAGAATGTAAAATTTTGCAACTCATGTAAAACTAAGTTTGTCTCTTCATTGAATATTCTCAAACTTGGCAATCTGGTCTAAATAGACTTATTCAGTACTTTGCCTCTTAAAAAACAATGAATATTCTTTCATCATTCATATGTATGTATATGTATGTGTATTTTTCCCCATTCAATAGTATCTTTATAAAAGATTGCCTGGACTAGTCCCTATTTTTCAGGAGGTATACTAGAAGGTATACTACCTGCCTGCATGAATACAGGTAATCCTCGATTTATGACCATAATTCAGCTTAGAACTGCAACGTAAGTTACGCTGGTCATTAAGAGGATTGCCAAATGACTCTGTCCAATTTTCCATCCTTCTTAGCAGTGATCATTAAGCCACCATTATGGTCATAAAGTGATCACTGCAGTCATGAAGGAAACAGTGCCATTGTTAAGGAAATACCTGCAATGGGACACTTTTTACGAAAAGTCAGAAGTAAATGCTGGTTTCTGGCAAAAAAAAATAAATCATAAATTGTGGTCATATCATGTGGGACACTGCAAATGGCTGTAAATATAGACCAGTTGCTAGGAACCCAGAATGCTATCATATGAGCACAGGAGGTGCTCATGTTATTACTTCAAATCTGGATTATAAGGTTCCAATAAGTGACTGGTCATATATAGAGGACTAGTGTGTGAGAGACAGACAGACAAATAATTGTTTGTGTATTCAATATGATACCACTGAGTTCTTTCTAAAGCATTTGGATTTTAAATATTTTCAGTTAAATATTGCACTGTACTTGTACAAGCTTGCTATAAATTACATGAATTAATCTGTTTGCATACTGTTTTACCTATGATTCTTGTATCTTTTTGCAGTTAAACACAATTGGGAAACCATGGTTGAAGGAATTCAAAATTACATAGGGTCTTTAAATTGGGGGTATCGGGTGGCTTTACGTGAGAAGACTGTGACATACCTCAATGCGTATGGAGAATTTATTGGACCACATAAAATCAAGGTACTTGCAGAAATTTACATAAGTTTTACTCTTCCGAAATTGGCTGTATCTATAGGATGTATCAGAAGTCAGGCCCCATAAATAATTTATTGCATAAATTTCATTAAATATTTGGACTGGTTACCAATCTACTTCTAAATATATTCATTTGATGCATGATATTTGAATATTCCTAAGTACAGTAATATTTTCTTTGAAAATCAAAAAATGATGAAACATTGAAATTGGCCTATGGAGTCTGGCTTTTGGTATAACCTTATGTCTAATACAAAAGTAAAAAAGTCAGTAAAAAAGTGAATATGTGTTAGAAAAACTTGAAATTTGTTAACCTTGCTTGCAGTTGCAGACTACATTATCTTAAATGTGAAACAACTCAAAAGACATTGAATCTATTAGTAACCAATCTTATATATATAAAAGTGAAATACCACTCACGCATCATCACAAAATCTCCAGAACTGTAAAGCCTACAAACTTGAAATTTGGCATGTATGTTCCTCTTGCTTCTAGGTGCTCACTAAAGAAGGATTTTTTGAAATAACCGTCGGAGCATTAGTATATTATTATTAACATGCTCTGATGCTAAGGAGTTCTACTCCTCCTCCTCACCTGAAAAGAAATTTGCTCCAAATGCAAAACAGAAGCAGAGGAGTTTCAGTTTTAGTTTCACAGCAGCAACCAGCTTTAGTACAGAACAGTTGAGCTAAGCCACGGCCAGGCTCCTTGCTCACAACAAATACTGTTTCAGTTTCCATGTTACAGTTTCCAAACAGCTCTCAACTGTCTCACACACTGACAGGACGCTAGCCAGATGAATACCGATGGATGCTGGTAGACAAAGGAACAATTTTTCCCCCTTATTTTCCTTCCCCAAAACTAAGCCCGATCATGTAGTTTCATAGCAAAGCACAGGTACAGAGCTGGCAGATACATGAACATATTATAATCAGTTTTGGAGGAACTTGTAGAGAATAAGTACAAAATTTTAACTGGAGCTTTGCTAAAAGGAAAATAGTTTTAAGATTATTATATCTACCGCTTAAATTAATTTATTTGCAAATTGATATTACATTATACAACTTTCATTGCTGATTTTATTATATGCATTTGAATGAGATGTGTTTCTGACTGCTGTATTAAATTGAAACTGCATTTGGTTATGAATATTACTGAAGTAAAGATCAGTTTTTAAAAATGCAAGTATATGATTATGTTGCTGTTGCTGTGCTTTGCATGTTAGCGTACATTCTGTTCTTATTACTTGAAAGAAGTTAGAGTGGTGAAGCTCCATATACGAATAATGTAGTAAGAATTCAAGAGGCTTTCTATCCACTTGAAAGTAAGAAAATGAAAAAAGACATTTAAATTTGAAACAAAAGTTGTGAGCTATTCCATTAAAACTGTTATTGGACTCACCCCATTTAAGGCATTGTTTCAAAAAGGATGAGTACTTATGGTAAGAAATCCAACTAATTACATTAGTTCCAAAACTAATTAGAACAAGCTTGAAACCCACTTGTTCCCATTATGATAGCATGCAGTTAGAAAAAAATGTTTTGAATGCATATGAAGAGAGAGATTAATAATAGCTTCCTACATTAGTTACACAACTTTGATTTTTCACATGCATGTTTTTAAATTTAGGATGATAAAATTAATAATTTCTGTATTGATTCTTTTATTTGTTTACAATTTTTTATTCCTCTTTGTCCTCTATAAACAGGAGGGCTCTATGCATAATGAAAAAAGTAATCTAAGTTTAAAATTAAACAGCACCATTCAAAATATTCTATCATAACATAATTCACATTGGAATTATACTCTAAACTTCTCAAATATCCCATACTGAAGAAGTTAAAACAAGTACCTTATGTCAGTCTTCTTTGTTCAAGAGTAACAAAAATAAGTATGGTGCCTGTCTCCTGCTTACAGAAAACTTGGTTAAGAAAGTGACTTTTTATTATAAAATTTAAATATTTTAAAATCCCTGTCAGAAAGAGTTGAAGCAATATTTAATTTTCAATGAAGGATTTACATCCATATATGGACAACATAGCAACATCAACAATATACTTATTTAGTTATTGGCTAGAGGCGTACAGAGAATTCGTGTGTATAGTATATGTGTCAGGTCCACCATCTTTGGTTTGGCGCCATATTTGCTTTCTGCTGTCAACGGACTAGGGAGGAATGGAGGGAACAAATGGGCAATAAACATGTATGCATTTTTGTGTGGGAATTTGGGAGGGGGGATGAAAGCTGAAGAAAAGCAGATCAATGTGGAACCGCTTGGTACCAAGGCATCTTCAAGGCCATTTGCCCTGAGTGTGGAAAGTAACCAGCCCAAATACTTCGGCATTCGCAAAACATCCTGGCATTGGCTGGGTTTGGACTTTTCATGGGCGGAGAGAAGGACTGAAGGAAATGGTTTTGTATTGTGGCATGGGAAACTCTGATTCCACCTGACTTTACTGCAACCAGCATCTCTAGTAAAAGTACCTTTCACTTTCACCAAATGGAGTCAAGGGCTTTTTTCCCTAAGGGGTCAGACTGTGTCAGGTCTGACACTATCAGTACCTGCTTGCAAATCACATCAAAAATAAAGCAGCAACAGTTTTTTTCTATGTCATCAACATAAGATTGATTCATTAATTGTGTGCCATCAAGTCATTGTAGAGTCCTAGCAACCACATAGATTGTCAATCTGATCTTAATCTACTCATTCAGGTTTTCCAACTGTGCATTCATTGCCACAGGAACTAAGATCCGCCATCTCACTACTGTTTGTCCCTTCTCTTTCCTTTACCCTTCCCAGCATTAATGCTTTTTCTGAGAGCTAGGTCTTCGCGTTATGATCTAAAGTCGGACAGTTTGTATGTAAATCAGAACAAAAGAAAATGATCAACTTAAGCACAACATATAGTAACCTTTGAATGTTTCATGCCCTATATAAAATGTTTTAAGAGCGGGACATAATAAGTATATGCTGCTGGAAATAGATTTTTGAAAATATTTCCTGTTTAAAAGGATAGTAGATGTGATGCTGTGATTTCTTTTACAAGGCAATCAACAGAAAAGGACAAGAAATTTTCTATACAGCAGAGACATTTGTTATTGCTACCGGAGAAAGACCACGATATTTGGGTATCCCAGGAGATAAAGAATATTGTATCACGAGGTCAGTTGAAATGAAATCATCACGTTGTTTTGTTTGTTTGACAAAATGTTTTTTAATAATTTACACTAATATTTATTTTTTTCAGTGATGACCTCTTTTCCCTCCCCTATTGCCCTGGAAGGACTCTAGTTGTGGGAGCCTCCTATGTAGCTTTAGAGTGTGCAGGATTTCTTGCTAGCCTTGGTTTGGATGTCACTGTTATGGTACGCTCAATCCTTCTTCGTGGCTTTGATCAAGAAATGGCAGAGAAAGCAGGTGCCTACATGGAAACGCATGGAGTAAAATTCATCCGAAAATTTGTTCCTATTGAGGCAAGTATTCTTCAGTGTAAGGTTTTTTTTTCCTTTCCAGTATTGGGAAACATAAGCATAAGCATATGGAATATTAGCCATTAATTTGGAACGGCTAATATACAAATCAGAATAAAGACTATAACAATACAGTATGCTGTAGGTTTTTTGTTTGTTCTTCTTCCATGCAGATTATAAAGCTGGAGGATGGCATGCCCGGAAAACTCAAAGTAATTGCAAAATCCACTGAAGGATCGCAAGTAATTGAAGGAGAATATAACACTGTAAGACACTTTCGCATTTTGGTAAATCTTAGAATAGAGTTTAGCAATAGCTTGCCATTGCAGTTTTTGCAAAAATCATTGTACTTTTGTTATTGGATTGCTCCCTTTAATTGCTAACATCTTACCATTAATAATGTTAAAGAAATGAATTATGAAAGCTTGCCAACATTTCTTGAATTTGTTTTATAGCAAAGTCTATTGTACTTTTAAACAAAACTGCTTCTGAGTATGCAAGAGTTCTTATATAGGACTGCCACACTATATTTCAAACATGATTCATTTCATTTAGGTTTTGATAGCTGTTGGCCGTGATGCTTGCACCAGGACTATTGGCTTGGATAAAATCGGTGTGAAAATGAATGAAAAGCAAGTATTTGAACTGTTTTGCTTCCGAAAAACCTACTCATAATATGTATAAAATTCTATTAAAAAACAAAAAGAATACCTTTCATGCTTACTTAGAAGTCCTGAATTATAAGATTAACCACTGAATCTTAAACATTGTGATCGTAATTAGTTTTAGATTAGTTCAGATTATGACTGAACGCTTGCAGTTTTATTGCTAGTAATGAAAATGCACAACTGTTCTCAATTCTGAAATTTATCATATTTTTTATTTTGTTGATTTTAGATGAGTATTATGATTGAAGTGAATTAATCCTACTTCCTTGAATTAATTTTCAATTTGTTATAAACAAACTGAAATTATTTACATTGGTAACATTTTATTATTTTCTTGAGGAACATATTAAGCATAAATCTTTAGATTTATTTAATGTGTGTGTGTGAGGGGGGATGCAGTTATGTAATGGAGCTGTGATTTTCAGTTGTTATCTTTTCCTTTCATAACAAGTAATGGGAAAATACCTGTGAACGATGAAGAACAAACCAATGTACCGTATGTCTATGCGATTGGGGATATTTTGGAAGGAAAGCTGGAACTTACACCAGTTGCCATACAGGCAGGCAAGCTATTAGCTCGCAGGCTTTTTGGAGGAAATTCTGTAAAGGTAAATGTATATTCTTAGTCATAGTAGAGAAAGATCTTTAAGTTTAGACAAAAGGCTGGCAATCTTATATTCAGCAGCTTGAACTTTCTATTGCACTGGATTTTAGTATAACACTTAATAATTTTGGTGGAAAGTACAACTAATCCGTTTAGTGATTCTAAATTTAGTTGAAATGCAGTATATCAGTAGCCACTGTTTTTCAAAATGTAACTAACAAAATTTTATTTATTTATTTGAATAAAATCTAACACAGGACCTACATAGTACTATATAAATTCTTATGGGAGTAGAACTGGGAGGAAGTCTATGTTTAAAGTTACCTCAATAATAACATTCAGAATTCAAATTATATTATACTGTCAGGCCACCATGCTGAGAAACAAATAGTCAAAAAGCAAAATATTGAAGTCTCTCAACTTAAGATTTGCAATGATTAAAATACTAGCGATGATTGTAATATTTTGCTTTAGAAATCATATTTTTAAAGTAAAATAGTAAAATCTGACATTTTATGTAACATTGTATTTATTATCAATTTTTTAAAAAATATATAAGGAACTTCTGTCTGATCTACCATCACTGCTAAACAAGATAAAAATAAGCTTGATCCACAATATCTCAACTTTTTCTCTTCCATAAAGTTTAAATATATATGCATATCCTTCCTAATGTCCCTAAAGGGGCTGGGGGAAAAAAAAATACTACAAAGTTGACCACTATCTGTACATTTGGTCTTGAAGTATTTAGTATTTAGTTATTAAATACTGTTAGCATTTAGTATGTAAAATACAATTGTTGGCTTCTTAGCTATTGTTCTTATATGTTTTGAGTCCTATTTTATGCTTCCACTTTTAGTGTGATTATATTAATGTGCCAACTACAGTGTTTACACCTTTGGAATATGGTTGTTGTGGCTTCCCAGAAGAAAAAGCTATTGAACTATTTGGACAAGAAAACATAGAGGTACACTTGAAATTTTTAATTTGAACATAAAACACTATGTATAACACATTGCCGGTCATGTAATCCATCATAATTTTTAATTAGCTGGTGTAAAACTGTGTGATCTGTTGTAATCTATGATGTTGCATTGTAATGTGATGTAAGTTATACCATTGATGTCAAACACATAGAATTTAAAAAAAAACCCTATATAACAGCTGAAATTGGTTTTTCTTCAGGTATATCACACTTACTTCTGGCCACTTGAATGGACAATACCAAATAGAGACAACAATACCTGTTATGCAAAAATAATCTGCAATAAACTTAACAATGTATGTATTTTGCTCTAAAATAATGTTTTATGTTCATATCTTCAGAAATGAATGTTATGTGTATTTCTCTATTGTTATTTACAATTACCCTGAAATATTTGCTATAGGTTGGATATAGAATTCTCCCTGAAACAGAAGGGTTCTTTCAAAGGCCTGAGATTAGTAGAAGTGATTGTTAAATTAATTTTTGCTTCCTCCATTATGCTGAAGCAGTTTTTCCATTGGGGAAAAGGATCATTAAGTAGAACATGTTATTGGTCAATTTCAATGTTTATTTTATTAGTAATATCATATGGAGGATTTCATTCTTTTTCTAATACCTGATCCAAATCTATCTAATTGTTTTGAAATACCATTATATATAAAGCTGTTAATATATTTATGTAGACTTTAATATACACATCTATGTGGACTTTTATTTAGAAGTGATCTTATTTATGTATTCCAATTTTTTTAGGGAGCAGATTAAAAGTTAAAAGTTTCTGTTATTTTCAGCAAGATTTATGGGCTATTTTATGGAATTTCATCATTCTTTAGTGGGATAGTAGTAGAAAGGGGGGAGAGAATGAAATAACTGATCTCTATTCTTGTTTCTTCCTCTACCTCACACCTCCTAATTATAGAACCGTGTAATTGGATTACATGTACTTGGACCTAATGCTGGGGAAATAACCCAGGGTTTTGGGGCAGCAATGAAATGTGGTATCACAAAAGAATTACTTGATGAAACAATTGGCATACATCCAACTAGTGCAGAGGTAATAATTATAGTGTTTTTAAATACTGTTTAAAAGATGTTGCAATATACGCCCTGTTGTTTTCTACAACAATAGTAATCATTTCAGGTTGAATTACTTGCTGTTTAGGTGTCAGCAATGCCAGGTAAACCAGATAGAAATCACAATCAGATGAATTAATCCCACTTCATTGTGAAGGTGCATTGACAATATCTTGCAAATCTTGAAAATTCAACCCTTCTCCCACAATCTCCTTTATAGCTCCTTTACAACTAGAGACTGTCTTTTGCCCTGCCCCACTATTCATCTATGGATTATATTCTCTCTTACCTGACTGTTTCTTGGGCAGCTATCTTTGCCCATTCTTCCAATGTCTTTCCATGTGCTATTTTATAAGGAGACAAGATACTATACTGCATTAATCTTAAACAAGAGTGTTTTTTTTTTTTTAAGGAAAGGAAACTCGGCTTAATACCAGTAATCCTCGACTTACAACCACAACTGAGTCCAACATTTCTGTTGCTATGTGAGGCATCTGTTAAGTGACTTTTGTCCCATTTTACAACCTTTCTTGTCACAGTTAAGTGAATTGATGCAGTTGTTCGATTATTAACACAGTTGTTAAGTGAATCTGGCTTCTTCATTGAGTTTGCTTGTCAAAAGCTTGCAAAAGTAGCCAGATGGCCCTGGGACATGCAACCATCATAAATATGAGCCAGTTACCAAGTGAGTTGTTGTAAGTCAAGGACTACATGTACTGATAGCAAGAGAATATTCATTCCACGCATAGGCATTCTCCCACATATACTGTCGGTACATATCACCCATTTTCTGTTACCTATAATTCTTCTCTGTAAAGCCTGGCCTTCAACAATTTTCAACAAAAATTCAACATTTTTAGAGCTTCTAGTTACATTGAATCAGTGGAGGCATTAAGAAGTAAGATATGGATATCCATGTTGCTGTTCATATATATTTATATATAATTGAAAACTTCTTATATGCTTTGTTGTTAGGATTTTAATCTAGTTCTATTTCAATCTCTTACAGGTATTCACTACAATGGAAATTACCAAATCTTCAGGAAGAGATATCAGTCAGAGTGGTTGCTGAGGTTAAGCCCTGCTGTTTAAACTATTTTCTGATAGGCCACTTATCTATTGGAAGTTTCATAATGCATATCAAATACACGGGTAAATATGTAATATGTGATTGTAGTATTTTAATACTACAGGTGGATGCCTTTCTGAAACTTCTATAAAAGATGGTGGTCTTCGTCAGAAATAGTCAAACAGCAGGGTGAACATTAATCCCGACGTGATTAGAATGGCACTCAAGTGTATTTTTGAAGTTATGGCTCTGAACCTCATCTGGAGGCGAGTCATGGCTGATGATTTCTATACCAGTTGGGAAAACCTATTCGTCCAGTCAAACAAGTAGAAAAATTTCTTTCAGAGAAACTTCTGTATTGCACAGGTGAAATTTTTCAGTAGTGGTTTTGTATGAACACTCAGGCACAGTTGAATGTATGGTTGATGTAAGTTTTGCTAATATTCCATTAACTTCGTTCAGACATTAGTGCATTTTGTTACTTGTTAATATGAATGCTGAGGTTTGTTTGCATTTTTTTTAAATAAATATTCCAGTTCATTTATTAGAAATCTGTTAATGCATTGTGTTCCCCTGGGCATTAAAGTTCCCACGACATAAAATGTAGCATGTGTTCTTTTAAAATAAAATTCCTATAGTTTTAGTTATCAGAAAAAGCATTGTTAACACATGAAATTATATTTACTAATTTTGGGGAACAATTACTATTTTGGCATTTCTCTTTTAAAAAATTCTTCCACTCCCATGTTTATCTATTCTAAAATATTCCAATAAAATTGAAACCATCCATTTATGATATTTTCTGTGTATGCAGTAAGTAAATAAAGAGAATGTATTTGGTTAGGTTGCTACTTTCTTTATAAGTACATTGCCTCAACTTTTCCATAGCAGTGACAATTAAGTTTTGTGCTTTGTGAAATTCCTATTACAGTAAATAGTTTTAATCTGCGGAGATCTCCTTGGCAATCCTCTACCTGGGATAGCTTGAGGAGGTTAGGTTTAGATGTCCAAATATGTATGTTCTAAATGCTTCAGTTCATAAATTGTATCACATAAGTGAGTTTTAAATGATTATGCATCATGGAAAGAAGTCCAATAAATAAGCAACGTTATGTATGTAAATTGTTACATTCATTAAATAATGCAGCTTTTACTAAAATAAGTATGCATTTGTATTCTTAAAATCAAAAACTTTTGATGCAAGGAGGGATGTAGATGACTTTTTTTTACCATGGGATATAAAATAGTACTTTGTGTTCTGCCTGAGGGGCGCAGGGATCTGGGCGGTGATATTCAGATAAAATTAAAATGGATGAGACTGAAATAATTTCATGTTGAGGAAGAGAAGTTTTCAATTATTTGCATTTGAAATTGTAAATATTAATTTTGCAGTGATTTAAGACACCAGTTTTGTATCTTAAACCCCAGATGGAAAAACCAGCCCAGCATTGAGGGTGGGTCTACATTACTATATTTACAATAAGAGTCTTATATCAATTCAAAGCACCAATGTTGTTACTTAACAATCCCAGTATAGAAAAGACCAAAACCTTCAACCCTTCTCCAGCTTAAAATGGGTGTTAGGCGTTTCTGGTGGCCTTCTCCACTCTCACCCCCATTGAATCATAACTATTGGACATTCTCAAGAGATTCCCAGGAATATGCTAATATTTTAGGTATATATCTACTTCTTTCTTGAGATAGTCCATTCAGATTTTCTTTATTAATCTTTATCATGCTTATGGGCTGGTATAACATTTTACCTGACTTCCATATGCCACATTCACTAAGGAATGAAGGATCTGTGCCTCACCCGAATTCACCATGCCTTCTTCTGCCTGTTTTTCTCTTACTGTCTCATATCTAGTTCAAGCTCTCCAACCACTGGATAAAAACAATCTTTCATCAATAGCTAATTAGAACGTCAAATTGTAGAACAAATTTTCAATGTTCTTATTTGACTATTTTGAAATTAGTTTTAGAGCTGGGTATTTTTGAAAGGGGTTACGCCTTTTTCTAACGTAACCCTACTTAAAAACTAATTCCCCTACACATTCTACAGATGTATTCTTTTTTTATTCAATTCATACTTTAAAGTGCATCTTGTGAGAAATTGTGAGAAGCTTGTGAAAGTAATGGGAAGAATGTTATTTTACCAGAAGAAGGAAGGAGTTTGCTAGTAGCTGGCATCTTAGCCAGACTGTAAAACCTCCATCAAGATTACTGTAGATACAAAATATCTGAAAATATTCTATGTTAATGAATGCATTAATAATGAAGGCTGGAAGTCTTTGTGGCAATGTCCAAGAGTTTGTACTTGAATTAAAAAGTGTAATTTCTGTAATTTTGAGTCTGTTGATCAAGTTTAAGATACAAGGTTTGAAGATAGCCTGTTAAGTATTTAAATTAATATATTGGACCTAAAGAATGGCCAGTGATAAGGGTAATTAAAAATGTAAATATTTCTGAGCCATACAAAACTTTAAAAAATTCTGATACACACGTCATGACAGAGGGAACTGCACATCCAGAAGCAAGGGATTTTAAGTCCTTCAGAACAAGTTCAAACAATTTAAATGGTACATTTTAAAATAGGGGAGGTAGTTATTTCTTAAATACTAATTAGTGGATTAGTAATTCATTAAAAGTAGAATGTCATGCTACTTGCTTCGGTACTACAATCAAAGCTGAGATACACAAGTGCATGTTAATATATACACTGCTCAAAAAAATAAAGGGAATGAATGAATGAAATATTCTTATTAAATACTTTGTTCATTACATGGTTGAATGTGCTGACAACAAAAATCACACAAAAATTATCAATGGAAATCAAATTTAGCAACCCATGGAGATCTGGATTTGGAGTTACACTAAAAATGAAGGTGGAAAAAAACACTGCAGGCTGATCCAACTTTGATGTAATGTCCTTAAAACAAGTCAAAATGAGGTTCAGCGTGTGTGGCCTCCACATGCCTGTATGACCTCCCTACAATGCCTGGGCATGCTCCTGATGAGGTGGCGGATGGTCTCCTGAGGGATCTCCTCCCACACCTGGACTAAAGCATCCCCCAACTCCTGGACAGGGGTGCCACATGGCGTTGGTTGATGGAGCGAGACATGATGTCCCAGATGTGCTCAATTGGATTCAGGTCTGGGGAACAGACGAGCCAGTCCATAGCATCAATGCCTTCATCTTGCAGGAACTGTTGACACACTCCAGCCACATGAGGTCTAGCGTTGTGCATTAGGAGGAACCTGAGGCCACCGCACCAGCATCTGGTCTCATAAGGGGCCTGAGGATCTCATCTCGGTACCTAATGGCAGTCAGGCTACCTCTGGCAAGCACATGGAGGGCTGTGCAGCCCCCTAAAGAAATGCCACCCCACACCATTACTGATCCACTGCCAAACCGGTCATGCTGAAAGATGTTGCAGACAGCAGAATGTTCTCCATGGCGTCTCCAGACCCTGTCACATCTGTCACACGTCAGGCCCTCATGGAGTCTGTTTCTGACCATCTGAGCAGCCACATGCACATTTGTGGCCCGCTGGGGGTCATTTTGCAGGGCTCTGGCAGTGCTCCTCCTGTCCCTCCTTGCACAAAGGCGGAGGTAGCAGTCCTGATGCTGGGTTGTTGTCCTACAGCCTCCTCCACGTCTCCTGATGTACTGGCCTGTCTCCTGGTTGCGCCTCCATGCTCTGGACACTACACTGACAGACAAAGCAAACCTTGCCACACCTCGCATTGATGTGCCATCCTGGATGAGCTGCACTTCCTGAGCCACTTGTGTGGGTTGTAGACTCCGTCTCATGCTACCACTAGAGTGAAAGCACCGCCAGCATTCAAAAGTGACCAAACCATCATCCAGAAAGCATAGGAACTGAGAAGTGGTCTGTGGTCACCGCTCCTTTATTGGGGATATCTTACTAACTGCCTATGCTTTCCATCTCTACTTCATTTGCATGTGAAATTGATTGTCAATCAGTGTTGCTACCTAAGTAGACAGTTTGATTTCACAGAAGTATGATTGACTTGGAGTTGCACTGTGTTGTTTAAGTGTTCCCTTTATTTTTTTTGAGCAGTGTACTTAAGCCAAACTGCAAGAACAAGCTTATACAGGACAGATTTTTAGTTAGGGGTATAGTGTGGAAGGACAGAAAGGAGAAAGGACAGACTATTCCTCCACTCGCTTCTTGGCTCTCTCCCATCAGAATGACACAGCTGTCAATCAAATAATAGCATTGGACAAACAATAAGGGGCAGAAATAATGGCTGCCTAGGAGCTCTGTATCCATGGCCCTCAACAAATGGGCTAAATAAACTAAAGCCCAGGAGTCAAAGCATAAAACTAAACCTTCATGAGAAAAGACAATAGGACAAGGCAACAAATGAAACAACTAGAGAGGGGGGTCTTTACTTCCCCTCACAATGGTGTGAGGTTAAAAAAAAATCAAGCCTACTAAGGAACAAACAGAAAACGAAAGACCTATTTCTTTGACAGAAATAGAAAATAGAGACTTAAAAGATAGATTGAACTCTCTAGAAAAAGTTGTACAACTATATGTAAATACAGAAATATAATAGAAATATAAAGGAATTTTTCATCCCATTATGTACAATTCTCGAAGACCGCCTGGACAATTTTCTTGACAAGGCTTTTCAGAAGTAGTTTTCACTGTCTCCTTTCTAGAACTGAGAGAAAGTCACGGGCTCAAAGCCACCCAAATGACTTTCATGCCTTAGAAGAAACTAGGTTTATAACCTGATGCCTTAATCACAGTGATTAAGAAAACAGAAATATAAGCTTTCAATAAATATACTGAGATCTAAAATAGAGATGGAAATACAGTGACATTGGACTTTAAAAGAGTGTACATCAGTCCCCAACCTTTGTGGCTGGGCAGTTCGGCTGGGAGAAAGGGGAACTGGGTTGCACAAAACAGATCCATGGGTCATCACACCGCTGGTACCATCCAAGACCTTAAATAACTTCACACAGAAGGTTCATCCAGCAAGAGAACATCTGGAATCTGCAGGACTCAGTTCAAATTGGCACAAAATGAGCCTAACAGCTGTGCCGGCATACTTTCCTCATGCTATTGTCTCAAACAAAAACAGCTAAGAATTGAGGCACCATATCTACTCACTGTACTATTATCATAAGAATATTATATAAATTTGTAGAATATAAAATGGGATGCAAAGAGGGCAGTTGGAAGCTGTGTGCAACACATAGGCTTTTCTCCCTCCTCAACCCTTTAAATAATAAAAATTTTACTATGGAATCTGTGGAAAGCAGTGGGTAAAATCTAACAAAGAATATATGCGTTTCCCCAGAAAGACGCCAAAACCTGTGTCACATTGAAACAATAGTCCTGTAGCGAAGTGCTCAATGCTTGCAAGGGAAGATGTTTTATTCCAGCTGAGGACGATGGAAAATTATTTTCATTCAGACGATAGGGCGACAATCATGCAATCAAGGGGAAGAGTGACTTGTTACTATGGTGGTGCCTCCAGCAAGTGCAACAGGGACAGGGCTGTAATCCACCAGCATCTGATCCATCCTAACGTCCACACGCAAACCTCAGCAATGAAGGCAAAGGGACCGCTGATGTTAAGTTTAAAAACAGGTTTTATTCTCTTCAGTCCGAACGTCTCACTCCTTCGCGGATCGGCCACATTTTCACAGCTAGGGCAGCCTGAGGAAGATGGTACTCCGTCTGCTTCAACTCGTCCTTCATGAAGGTTACTTGCTGCAGAAGTATTTAAAGTAACCAGAAGCTTCAGAATGTTGTCTTTCTGGTAAAACTTCCATTTCGATGGGGACATTCCCTTCATCAGCAATGGCAGACTTCCATTTTTCCAAATAAACCATTCGTCTGAAGCGGCAAAGCCAAGGCGATATCAATCATGGGTGGCTTCTTTGACAGCAATGTCTGTCTGTCTGTCTGTCTGTCTTTCTCTCCCTCATCTATCTACCTACCTACCTACCTATCATCTATCTATCTACCTGCCTACCCACCTACCATCTACCAATTTACCTACCTATCATCTATCTACCCATCTACCTACCTACCTATCATCTACCTATCTACCTACCTATCATCTATCTACCTATCTACCTACCTATCATCTACCTACCTACCTACCTATCATCTATCTTCCTACCTACCATCTATCTACCTATCATCTACCTACCTATCATCTACCTATCTACCTATCATCTATCTACCTATCTACCTACCTATCATCTACCTATCTACCTACCTATCATCTATCTACCTGTCTACCTACCTACCATCTATCTACCTACCTATCTACCTACCTACCTGTCATCTATCTACCTATCTACCTACCTATCATCTATCTACCTATCTACCTACCTATCATCTATCTATCTACCTGCCTACCTACCTACCATCTATCTACCTATCTACCTATCATCCATCTACCTATCTACCTATCATCTATCTACCTATCTACCTACCTATCATCTACCTATC
>BLBF01000003.1:34808294-34915158 GCA_015471245.1 Laticauda colubrina | reverse complement strand
CCTGTCTACCTACCTACCATCTATCTACCTACCTATCTACCTACCTATCATCTATCTACCTATCTACCTATCTATCATCTATCTACCTATCTACCTATCATCTATCTACCTATCTACCTATCATCTACCTATCTACCTATCATCTATCTACCTATCTACCTACCTACCTATCATCTATCAACCTACCTATCTACCTACCTATCATCTACCTACCTGTCTACCTACCATCTATCTACCTATCTATCTACCTACCTATCATCTATCTACCTATCTACCAATCATCTATCTACCTGTCTACCTACCTACCTACCTACCTACCTACCTATCTCGCCCGTCTCCCCGACAAGACGGTTCTGTTTGGGGATTGAAGTTCTGAAGGGGACGTCCCCATCCGGCCACCTCCGCTTCTTGCGTGGAACCGCTCCAAGTCAAAGCGTCGCTTCAAGCGGCCAAGCGCCAACTCTCTTCCCGCTCGAACGCCGGATGCTCTTGGCCCCGCCCCTCCGCCTGCTCGGAACGTTTGAAACAGAAGGCGGCGCGCTTGCGTATCACGGCCGCGTTCGGACTTTGGAAGGGCGGGCGGTGGGCCGTTCTCTCGCCCCCTCCTGATGCGGCTCTCTGGGGCAGCCTGTCTTCGTCGCCCCCCTGCTGAAGCGACTTCCTGCACTCGCTGCGTGGATCTTGACCCCGACCCACAGGGAAGAGGAGGTTTCTCCCGGCGCCAATTCTAGCACCCTTTTCCTCCTCACCACTGGCCATCTTACCCCGGTTGCTTTGAGGATCGGTCGTAAACAGAGCTTTCTCATTTTCCCATCTTTCTCTTATTTCTTGGAAATCTCGTTGTGTTAAGCTGAACCAAGCCCTTCTGGTAACTGGAAGAAAGCGAGTTGATGGGTGGGGGGAAGTGAAACCTCAGATCCCGTATTCTTTTTGATGAGGGGTAAATCCTCTTGGTGCAGCTAATGGGAAACTCTTCACAGGGCAGCGTACGTGTCAGGACTAAGTTTCTGGAGAAAACGGATGACTGATCATTGTCACTGAATATAGCTATATGTTACAGCAATGCAGATATCTGTGTAGACATGATCGATCGACTTCTCCACTGGCTCTTGTGAACCAAATATTTCAGTTTGATTGACAGAACCTCATTTCACACCTCAATAATAACCTGGTGTTAGTCTGAAAGAGGGCAAACAACCCGAAGTCACCCACTGAAACCTGTATAGCTGAAGGTGGAATAGAATCTGGACCTCTCTGTTAGTCAACTTTAATCACTGCGTTACACTGTTCCTTTCTTCCCAGTTTTATTCATTTTGCTTGTATAGAGTGGATGTACCAACTTGATAGCGCGTAATCAATGCAGTACAGTTTCAGTGGTCTGCAATAATAATAACCCTGTTTCTCCAACAATACGGCCTCCCCCAAGAGGAAGTCCCAGCATGTTTTTATAGGCATGGAATGAAATTAAGCCCCTCCCCCCAAATTAAGGCCTATATTAAAACATGGGAAATGGCGCGGGGGGGGGGAATTAGCCTTTAGGAAGTACTTTTGTTGCACACCTGGATATGGTGCTGCCTGTGTTGACCCCAATACGAAGTGCCCCACCAACGCCGAGGTCAACATCCAAGCCGTCGCCACCCGCCCACCCGAAGATGCAAGTGGGGGGAATTAAGTCACGCCCAAAAAGACAGCCTAGCCATTTTATCGGGGCTCAGAAAAAAATAAGACCCGGCCTTATTATATGAGAAATACAGTAATGTTTTATGATTATTATTTCATGGTTACAGTCTATCTCTGTGAATTTGGAACCTCGGAAGGTAAACTTACTACCATACTTTCTTCTCTACCTAGTTATATTGGGTTGGCATTGCCTCTGTCATAATCATATTTCTTCTTTCACTACAGCTGTATTTTCTGTATTAAGAATTAAAATTGATGCATTTGTGCGACTTCCCATGATTGTTCGATGGGGTTTTAATAGTGTAGTATTTTTAATATAATCTGACAAATTATTTTGATTTATTTGGTTTGTACTTGGTGCCCTGTTGATCAATTCCTCTGACTCATCTTGGGTATCTAATAACATCTTTTGGCATTTTCTAAGTTAAATGTTTTAAATATTGTAACATTCTTTTTTTTCCAATCAGAAAACCGTTTTCAAGATCTAAGTTAACTTTTTTGAGATTAGTTGATGAAAATAAATAGGATACTGAATATTTTGCATTTGATCAGATTCTTATAAGGTTGATTCAGCCTTCCATCCTTCTGAAGTTGGAAAAATGAGGACCCAGATTGTTGAGGGCAATATGTTAACTCTGTAAACCGCTTAAAGATTGCTGTAAAGCACTGTGAAGTGGTATATAAGTCCAAGTGCTATTGCTATAATACTGTTTCTCATTAGCTGAACAGAATTATCCTGAGATAAACTCTGTTTAAGAGTTCGTCAAACTCTTATTAAAATAAATATGTGGCACTTCCACTTTATTTGGGAAATTTATGTTTTGTTTTAAATTTCAGATGAATGCTTTACTAATTAATGACTGCATTCTTGTGTACCAGAAATCTGCTTAAGTCAAGACTCATTCTGTTTTGGCTGATCATCAGGCTTGAGAATGGATGCTAATCAAACAATTGCCAGTGCTATTAAAAAGCCGAAAAAAAGGGGTGTCAAAAATAAAAAGAAAAGGTGAATTTGAAGTTATAATTCTTACATGAAAGCATGTTTGCATTTTGTTTTTGTTTTTTCCTCTTGGGGTTATCTTCATTTTATGTTTGAATAGTTCATAGATATGAATGCTTAGTTATTGGCTTTTCCTTTTTTGAAAAAATTTCAGTAGATTCTGTTTTTCTTGCAATATCCAATCAGAGGTGAGGCAGCTCTCTGCTGTTTTTGCTTTTAATTTAAAAAAGAAGTGAAAGCTGATTCTCAATATTCATCAATAAATTTATTTTTAGGACATACTCAGAGATAATTCATTTTGCATTATTTTGTATTCCAAAATGTTGTTTTATTTAGAAAAAAATGCCATTGTGGTACTTTTTGTGTGCTATCATAATAATAGGAGGTGTAATTTCATTTTCAAAATATTCTACTTAGCTGGCTAAAAATGAGGATAACAACAATTCCTTATTTAATTCAAATCTTTATTTTTCTGAAGATTAACTTTTCAAGATGAAGTCCATCCTGAAGAGGAGTTATATTTAAAAGAGTCAAAACATTTGTAAGTATCTCTACTGTGGAATCTACCCAAAATGCCATCTAATTTTATTGATGATGATGATGATGTTATCCATTCAGTCATGTCCAACACTTGGCAATTCTATGGACCAGGTCTCTCCACATCTTCTTGTGCAAGTCCTCTTTGTACTCTGTACTTTGGTTTTAGGATAACAAAAGCATGTAGCTTTCCTTCTGAGTTTAATATTAAGCATATTCTAAGTTGATGAGTTTTCTCCTTTTAAGATTTTTTGAACATGAGGATAGATACCTTTCAGATATATTTTTCTTCATATAACATTTTATTTTATGTATATATTTTGATATATTTCTAAAACTGTTTCAGTGTGTTTGATTTTTTGATTTTTTTCCCCCCTCTATTTCAGAGTCACAGCAAAGACTACTACCTATCTTACCTTTGGCTTTGTTTTTATTAAAAGCTTACCTTATCATAATCTAGATATAGTAGGAGGTAAGAGAAAAATGTTACTTATTTAAATAAAAAGTCTGGAGAAATCGTTGAAATTTAAAGGGTTATATATATAAGGGTTATATATAATGCTTTTGAGCATTAGCAAAAGAGGACCTAATGTTCAGCAAGATTTAGTGAAACAAACTTTACACCCATAGACATACATATATTGATCTCAACCCTTAGTGTACTATATCCTACCACTAGAATACCATGAGAAGTCAAAAACCATGTGCATCATATGTAAGTAAGTGCCTAGGAAGAAAGAGAAAAGGAAATGATTTCAGTTAAATAATCTCCTAGTCAAAAAGTGTCTGAAGTGATCAGCAAAGAGTGGACACAGAGTAAATCCTTAATCCTTTATCTTTATCCCACCGTCCACTTATTGTTTGGAAGACACGAGGTATTGAGTCAGTGGCCTTGATTGAAATCTGTAACCGAAACACTGTTGCCTTCACTTAGTCTTTTCTTTTGAAAAAATGAAGGAATTCCACAGAAGTTTTAAATTAACGAAGAAGTCATATTAATTTATTTCTATTTGTCCATGCAGATCACTCCTCCCAATTTGCTTTTCAGAATAGGAGGATCCATCAAACAGCATCAAGAAGTTACACTAAAGACTGAAGCATGTCTATGGAGATTCATCCAGGTCATGGTTGTCCCAAAGGTGTTTTTTCCAAAAGCAACTGGACTTTCTTTGATTTTCCTTGCTCAGAGAGTTAATGATAGTCCTTCAGAGTGCTAATGACCAGATAACTGCAAGGAATATAAATCCTTCCATTCCCTACCATTCATTCAGAACTGAAGAAACTTCTTGGATGAGAAGTGAAACGTCTTCAAGGGAAAAAAAACAAAGTCCAGTTGCCTTTTGAAAAAGCACCTTTGGGGCCAAGACTGAAGCAGGAATAGTTGTAATTTGACAACATTTGCTTGTTATCTTTTTTTTTAGCAGAGGAGCATCTCTTGAGAAGAGCTGATGCATAAAACTCCATAGAGTTCATATTTATTGCCCTCCCTGTTTTTTGAATCTCACTTTGCTTTTTACTATAAAACAAAGCAAGATTATTTTGTTGATAGTTGTGATCTAAAAACACTCCTTTTCACAATCCTGTGTAGCAACGTATGACAACAGGAGTAAAAAACTGGTGCTGATAGATGGAAGAGGATTTTTCAGTCTGGATTTGTTACCTTCCAATTGTACTGGTGAGGTGAATCAAAAGATGGTCTTCCATTTCATTGTATATAGTCTATTTGTAGAGCTGTACCTACTATAAGAATCCAGAACTTCTGTGTAAGATTTATTCTAGCATTATATTTCATACTTTGATATTAACTCTTTTTTGCTTCATTTCTCTATTGAGTTCTTGATGTTTACCAATATATTTATAATAGTATGATTGCGTTTTACTGAATATTTGAATCCTTTTAGAAAATAATTTTCCCATTGTTCCAGAATTATTGGAAATGTGAATTTTAAATTTTCATTACAAAGTTGAGTCAAAATAAGGTAGCATTTATGCAACACATAAATTATATTTATGCATTAAATGGGCATATGTGCTTGTATGGATTTGTGTTATACTAGGAAGATTGGACCGTGGGCACTAGGATATATACTACAACACAAGTAAACAAGTATACATATTGATGGCGTATACATTACTCCTTTTTTTCTCTGCTTGTCTTCTTGGTTAAATGGAGTAATTTATTTAACAGCCTGTTAAAAAGATAGTTGCATTTCTATGCTTTCTATCCAATAGTTTTCTCTTTTGCTATAGCCAATTTAGAAACACAATTATTAGTGTCTTCATAGATAGTTAATTATTTTTAAGAAAAGAGTATTTATTATATATTCATTTAAGAATCAGTTTGGTTATCCAGTTTAATCATTATTTTAACATTTTAGCTAAAAGAGAGATGTCTTTTCCAAAGTATCAATTTAATTTGGCAAGAATCATTACTTACTCTGAAAAATACAATGTTTACTTTGTTCTGCAAAAAGACTTTGCAATAAAGGTAAGCTAATATATTTCCTTATAATATATCCCTATCAAAAGCTCAATAATATTTTTAAGGTGAATATTTCTGGAATATTTCAAATATGAGTAGAAAAAGCTATGAATAGAAAAAGCTATTTTCCAAAGCACCTGTAGGCCAGACAAGGAATAATGGATGGAAACTGAACAAGGAGAGATTTAAGCTGGAAATAAGGAGAAACTTTCTGACAATGAGAACAATCAACCAATAGAACAACTTGCTCTCTGAAGTTGTGGGACCGCCATCACTTGAGATTTTCAAGAAGAGATTGGACTGCCATTTGTCAGAAATGGTGTAAGGTCTCCCATTTGGGGAGAGGGGTTGGACTAGATGACCTACAAGATCCCTTCCAATTCTGATTATCTGTTATCTGTTATGAAAAAAGAATTGACACTTCTAACAAAGCTGTAGCAATGATTTCAGGTCTTTAAATAAATTAAAATGGTATCTACAGATTTGAGATGAGAACTGATTCATTCAAAATGTATTTAGGATGTGATAGTCATCCTAACTCCAACCTCAGATGTTACTGTTGTTACTACAATAAACATTAAGATACTATAAAAACGTTATTGAAAACTAGAGAATTTCTGAGAACAAATAATGGTTGCTATGCATGAATATGCAAAAACAAAATGAGAGATACATTGTTATAATTTACTATGGTAGATTTACAATTTACTATTATAATTTATCTACTTGTTGCATCAAGAAAGGCTAGAATGGCATTTTAGTGGGAATATTTTACACTCCGCAGGTTTGCTTTTTAGCATTCCATAGAATGCACTGAAAATGTGTGAAATATTAAGGATTTCATACTTTGATATCCCATTTTTGGCATTCTATAAATTTCCTAGGTATTCTATAAAATGTGTAATTTCACATATTGTTGGTAACATATGTATCTTTGGTAGATGGCATTTTGTTTGCAGTGTTGGCTCTGTTTTAAACAACAAGTTTTCTCTCTTGTTTTCTTGCTTAAATACTGATTTGATATTTAAAAAAAAATATATCCATGTCCTTTACAGAATTCTAAAATTCCAGCAAATACATTCGAACATTATTGCTATAAAGTACAAATAAAAAGTAGAAAACAGAAGATAAAACCAATAGCTCTTAAAAAGCAGAAATTGATAAAAATAAATAAACAGCATAAAGTATATGTGCTAAAACCATCCTTAAAAGGAAAGTCTTCAGCTCCTAAAAGATTATTGGGTATATAGTTAAATTCTTGGTTTGTTGCTTGTTTTGTATTCCACTAAATTTTTGATACATACATTTGATATCAGTAATTGTTTCTTAAGGTTTACAACAAGAACTATGCTGAAATTTGCTCTATAGATAATCCAGGTTTAGGACGAATGACATTCATATCATTTAACCCAGTGAAAGAGGAACTTATCAGCGGAGGAATCACTGGAGTGAAGGTGATGTTTATTTCCTCCTTATTGATAGATTGGCTTGTTGCTGAAATGATCAGTAATATGAGAAACTGGATGTTTGGGAAGGGATCAGGAGAAACTATATCTTGCTATTTAAAGCCCGACATATTTATCTGTTATTCCTGATAACTCTGTATGACAGAATAGAATAGAATTCTTTATTGGCCAAGTGTGATTGGACACATAAGAAATTTGTCTTCAGCGTATAAGCTCTCAGTGTACATAAAAGATGTAAGTGATGAATCATGATCATAATCATCATAAATACATTCATCATGAATCATAAGATACAACACTTAGTGATAATCATAGGATACTAAATAAGCAATCAAAATCATACCAGGAAACTAAATAAAACAATATAAACCGTAAAGCCCATGTCACACCGCCCAACGGATGCAAAAAGGACACAGCGGACGAGCAAAATGTTCCATCCGTTGTTATCCGCTCTCAAAAGGGGCAAAAATTTGCATAACCGGAGCGGATAACACGGACGCGGGGAGGATGCAGGGTGGATGGAAAACGGATGCGGAACGGAAGCCCAGCGGATGGAAGCGGATGGCGCATCCGCAGGGCTTCCGGGGGGCCTCAGCAAAGCGGACGCGGAACGGATACAGTGGATGCAGAACGGATGCACAGCGGATGAAGCGGAAGCCTAGCGGATGCACAGCGGAAGCCTAACGGATGCCGAGCATTAATTGCGAACGCGGGGTGGATGTATTGCGTAAGCCACGTGGATATAAAGAGAAGCAGCTTGCACGTGGCCAGCATTCCGAGGAAAGACCTGCTGCTGGACACTTCGAGTTCCTTGCCTGCCCTGCCTGCATGTCTGCCTGCCAGCCTTGCTGTAAGCCTGCCTTCCAGCCAGCCTTGGTGCCTGCCTGCCTGCCTGCCTTCCTGCCAGCCTACCTGCCAGGCTTCCTGCCAGCCTTCGTGCCTGCCTGCCAGCCTTCGTGCCTGGCTTCCTGCAAGCCTTGGTGCCTGCTAGCCTCCGTGCCAGCCAGCAACCCCACAACCATGGGGAGGAAGTGAAAGCCTCAGCAACCTGCCGCCATCCCTGGCAAGAGGGACAGGGCCAACCTCCCACCCCCTGCCCCTGACTCTGCTTCCGCTGGGGCTTCTGCTGAAGCTGCTCCTGGCGGTGGGGCTTCTGCTGGTGCTTACTCTGTTGAAGCTGCTCCTGGTCCTGCTCAACCTGCTCGTGCTCCTGGACTTGCTCGTCCTGCTCGTGCTCCTGGTCTTGCTCGTCCTGCTCGTGCTCCTGGACTTGCTGGCGCTGCTGTTGCTTACTCTGCTGGTGCTGCCGCTGGTGCTGCTGCTGCTGCTGCTGCTGATGATGATGATGATCCTGCTGCTGCTGCTAATGATGATGATGCTGATTATGATCCTGCTGGTGAGGATGATGATGATGATCCTGCTGGTACTGCTGCTGCTGCTGGGGTGGAGGAGCAGCCCCTACCACCTGGGAGCCCCTCTGATGAGGGCCCATCTGGTCCTGCCAAAGGGAGGAAGAGGCGTATGCGGGGACAGGAGAGGAGGCAATACTACATTGAGGAGGCGCACGAGGATGAGGTGCTGGAGTGGCTGAGAGAGAATGACTATCTGTGGCGGAAGGGACACCGGCTGTATAGGGACACCAAAAGGAAGCAGGTTGCTTGGAGAGAGAGGGTGGAGAGTATGGGTTACACTTCGGAGGTGCTCCTCAGCTGGTGGAAGCACATGCACCCCTGGTACGGGAAGCTGCACCTCAAGAAATCTGGCCAGGCCACTGTGAAGCTGACAGACAGAGAGACCTACGTCATGGCCAGGTGCAGCTTCCTGGAGGGTGAGATCTGCCACCGAGGAGCACCAGCAGCCCCTCTCACAACCCTCTCTCTCCGGCAGCGTGCTGAGAGCTAATCCTCTTCCGGCCGAGAGTCAGTCCCTGTCTCCAGGCAGGTTTCTGTGGAGCGTGCCATGGCGGAGAACCCGCGGACAGGTGTGGTAACCGTGGTGGAGTGCGTGGAGGACTCCCTGGTGCGGTGGGAGAAAGGAGACATCGAGTCCACCACAGTCATAGCCGCATCCACCCCCCCCAGCTCCACCTCCACAGAAAGGCAGAGAGCCGGACAGCAGGAGGGGCAGAGCCACACTGTCCTGCTGGAGATCAGGGACACCATCCGCACCAGCATAGATCTCCTCTCTCAGCTGGTTCACACCGACTCCTCCTCCTCCAACCGCAAGCCCTTCCTCACCTATGTCAACCAGACCCTCAAGGACATGGCGGATCCCCAGTACCAGGTGGTGAAGGACTGGATCACGGAGCTGCTTCACAACCCTCCAGACCCAGAGGAACCTGCTCCCACACAGTCCAGGTCTGCTCCTCCACCCCAGGTGATGTCCCTCCCGTTCCAAGGCTTCCCACAGGCCCTCACCTACCAGGGCTACGGTTACCAGGAGGTCCAGCAGCAGAGGCAGCAGCCCTTCCCACTCCAGGCACAGAGTCATCGGGCAACATCGTTGCCACCGGTCCCACTGATGCCACCGATGCCACCCACAACAATGTTGCCACCGACGACAGTGATGCCACCCACGCCAGTCCTCACCCAGCTGCAGAGCAGACAGCCCCACTACACTACTCCTTCCTCCACCCCACAGCCAAGCCCAGCCTCAGTACATCTGTCATCAGTACTGGGGCTGTCACCCCATGGCATGGAGGAAGGACCTCTCAGCATCGCGGGGCTGAGCCAGCTGTCCGACACCTTCCTAAACACACCGTCCCCTGTTGTCCTCTCGGGGCCAGGCACTCCAGCACCACCCACCACCACAGCACCTGGACCCTTTACCCCTGAGACTGGGCACACCTCAGAGTGACATATAAGAGTGCCAGAGACCAGGTAACTGGCTACCTATGGACTTTGTTTGGACACTTGACTTGGGTCATTTTTGTTTTACAGCTTGTTGTTCAATAAAGTTTATCTTTGATTCACACACTTGCTTCATTTCTTTTTTTCAATAAAGTCTGGTAATTAACTTTTAGAAATGGTTTAAGCCTTAAAATGCTTGTGGGATGGGTTAAGATAGCAGTGGGGTGGGTTAAGATAGCTGTGGGATAGATAAGCCTCCAGTGCAAGCATAGTGGGACTGTATGGTCCACCCTCCCAGGTGCCACACCTATGGCCCTTTATTATCAATAATAATGTAATCAATCATCCACACATGTGAACACAAACACAACTCTTTATTAAACCCCTGTTCACTGTAGGCCCACCCAACATACATGGCCCAATCTCATCTGTGTGATGAGACAGGCTGAAGGAAGCATCCATTAAGCATCTACCATCCTGTCTTGCCACTCCACCGCTCCAGCTGGGGAGTTGCACCAGTGTTTCAGGAGGTTGCGCTGCTTCTTCCCTTCATGTGAGGCTCTGTTGGGGCCTTGCACATCCTTAGTGTCTATCAGGTTTCGCCCTTGCCTCCATTCCCCAGGCTCCATGTCCCCATTGCCTTGTTGACGGTCCACAAGCCTGTTCTGCAAGACTGGGTAGCGGGTGCGCATGAGATTGTGCAGGTTGCAGCAAGCTTCCACGATCCTCCTCATGGTCTCTGGGCGATGCTGCATGTTGGTGAGAAGTACCTGGAACCTGTTGGCCAGGATGCCAAAGGAGTTCTCCACCACCCGTCTTGCCCTGGACAGCCTGTAGTTGAAGATCCTCTCTTCACGGGTCAGGAGTCTGGAAGTGTAGGGCTTCATGAGGTAGGTTCTGAGGGAGAAGGCGTCATCCCCCACGATGAAGTAGGGCACATCTTGCGCGTCGTTGGGCAGGGGGTCTGGATCTGGGAAGCCCACAATGAGGTTGCCTTCCAGCCCCTCCTTGAGGTGACTGGCGTTGTATACCTGGGCATCTGAAGATGACCCGTAGCCTGAAACATCGATGTACGTGGACTTGTAGTCAGCATCGACCATGGCGAAGAGGACGATGCTGAAGAAGCCCTTGTAGTTGAAATAAGTGGACCCTGACTTGGCTGGCGCTTTGCAGGCCACGTGCTTGCCATCTATGGCTCCAACGGTGTGTGGGAAGTTCCAACTCTGATACCACTGCTCTGCAACTTTCTTCCAGCCTTCTTCAGTGGAGGGGCACTGGAGGAGCTCCTCCTTGTATTCTTCAATGATGGCCTGCACCACTTCTCTGACCACAATGCTGATGGTGTTGTGTGGCACCCTCCAGCTGTACTGCATGCTTTTGTAGGTGGTCCCTGAGGCCAGGTGGCGCAGAGTCAGTGCCACCTTGAGCCCAGGTTCCAGGCTGGGCCGGAAGTTGGTGTTCTGCTTGGTCAACCTGGGTATCAGGCGCTCCACAACTTCGTCAAACATGGCTGGAGGCATCCTCATGAAGTTTTGGAATGCCCGAGTGTCTTCGTTCCTGAGCTCCACCATCAGCTTGTTGTACAGTCCGTACTCTGCTCTTCTGGCGATCCATCTTCGGACCCAGACGCTTCCTGGCCGCCTCCTTTTCTTCCCGTAGAAGAGTTCACAGAGCCTGTAGATGCCTTCGTACTGTTGCAGAAGAATGGCGGCTGCCAAAGGGACTGTGTTACGATCCACAATGGACATGACTGGATGCTGTGGAAGAGGAAGAGTCAGATGAAGGCTGCAGAGGTCTGCACAGCTTGGCTGCTGTTCTGAAAGTGAGATGCAGGCGAGTTGCTCCCCCTTTTTATAGGCAGTATAGGTGTCCCTTTGCATCCTCTAGGCATCCTTTTGGCATCCTGTAGACATCCTTAATATCCGAGATAGGTCCCCTCTGCGAACGTTTTTTCTGTTTTAAACGCTTTGTTTCCGTGCTGCAGCCGTTCTGCAGCCGTTCCGCGTCCATTCCGCTTCCTCCCTGCGTCCGAGCGGATGCGAGTTGCGCGGATGCGCAGCGGATGCCTAGCGGATATAGCGGATGCAGAACAGCTGCGTAGCAGATGCATAACGGATGCAGAACGGACGAATTGGATACATTTTCCGCGCAAAAGTTTTGGGCAGTTCAAAACTTTCGGAGCGGATGAAACGTCAATAAACGGATGCTGGACGGATAGAGAGGAAGCAAAACGGAGGCAGTGAGTACATCGCGTTTTCCAACGGATGGCAAGCTTTTTTGTCCGTTTTACATCCTCTTTGCATCCGTTGGTTCGGTGTGACATGGGCTTAAGATACAAGCAATAAGGTTATAGTCATAAGTGGAAAAAGGAGATAGGTAATAGGAAGGATGAGAAGAAGAATTCTGTCTTAGTAAATAGTTTGATAGTGTTGTGTGAATTAGTTGTTTATCAGAGTGAGCATGTGGGGAAAAACTGTCCTTGTATCTATGTCAACTAAAAACACTTCTTTGGTCATTTTAGTTGCAATCAGAAAGGGAGTGGGGGAAAGCAGTGCATTCTTTAAATGCTTCAGATAATTGCTTTGGCAGCTGAAGCTTCTGGTGCACAAAATTATTACTGGAGATCATGATTGATGACTCTTGGCTATGGATGTGTCTCATTGGAGAATATATATCCAGAGGGTGGGGGGAAGATCAGGGTCAAGGGTGAAATGAATGATGTGTCAGAGTCAGCTGCAACTGAGAAACGCCAACATGTCAACTCCTAATAAATCAATTTTTTTTACTCTGAGAGATGAGGCTAGAGACTTAGGATTTGAATGGGTGGTGCATGTTGGAGTCCTGACAGTCTAGTTGTTTTTGTGTGCAATGCTCTATAATGTTGTTTTGAGGGTAGAAGTTGAAACAATTTATGTCCAGGATGTGAGGCGGTCTGTAGATCAGAAACCTCTTATGATCAGAATGATAAGAAACCTCTTAGGAAGTTGGATGCTTCTTTCAGGTACTGTTGAATGCAGGAATTGTATTCAAAAAGGAACAATCTGGTCCATAAAAATATAATTTCTCTGTCTTTCTTCTCGACTTAATGGATTTATTGGCTTCGAGAAAGTAGTAAGGCTCGTGTTATCCTCCCATCAAAATGTATGTAATTATATGAATATATTATCCAAGCAGTTATTTTGAGAATAGACTAGTTTATCTTTTTGAATTAGTCAACAAAGTGTATCGTGCTCACCAGAGAAAAACAGGCATGGATGAAATGTAATGAAGGCAGCCATTGCTATGAATTGGATCTTTTTCCACAGATCTCAGGGTTCCTGGGTGCTCTCTGAGTTTGGTTATTTTCTTGCAGATATTTCATTACCCAGATTGAGTAACATCGAGAATGAGAACGGCGAGGACCCCTCATTTCAACCCTGATCTACAATATTCTTCTTCATTGATATTACAGAACTCAATAATCAGTTCTTTTAAAAAACCATAACTTCTCTATAATCCCATTATATCCCAGCACTGTGTTACACTATTTTTCCTTAAATTTCTGGATATCCACTTCAAATATCAAATCATAGCTGGTTTATTTTATGTATATTTATGTAAGCTTATACATATATTTATATTTCTTTCTGTCTTTTAGACTTGGAAGTTTAAAGAAAAGAAGCTCCCACTTGATTTTAATCCTATTCCAATGTACAATTACAGTCTTTTCCTTAGGTACATTATTCCTCTGAACTTTGAACAACATACTCCATAGCTATGAGATAAATCTTTGTACATGTTTTGATTTTATTGATTTTGTTCTGAATCAAGTCAGCTCAGTTCTCACCAAATATTACTGAAAAATATTGAAATTTTATTATATTTTGTCACAAATTATGTAACATAAATATATGGGAATGCGGTATAATACTTAGACAACTATGTCTACCCATAAGAATAGGAGACAAAATTAAATTCCTCTGTTCGTGTTATATTTGCTAAGTGCACAAAACATTTTAAACTTAGAACAACCATTTTGAGTATTCTGACTTTCAAAACAAATCCCATATTTTTCTTGCAGTTTGAATGTTGAGTACTATAAAGTCATAATGAATTCCACGCCATTCCTAGGCTTGAAATTAGCTATTTTATGTATCTGTTCTCTATGCAAGATGTATACATTTCAGAAAATTTGTTTCATGCTTAAAATACAAAAAGCACTCAAACCATTTCAGATTTTGTTCTGCCAAAACACAATCACCTCAGTTTTCACCAAATATTAGTGAGAAGTTATTGATATTATTTTCTCATAGCACTGTTATGGGTTTGTAGAAAAAAATATGCTTGTTGAAATGCTGGAAATCTCTTTCCTATCTGATTGAAAGAGTTCTCTTTTTTTTGTTAAGAAAAACAGATTTAAAGAATGTTTATGGCATTTTCATAATTCAATATTTTGCTATTATTTTGAACTGTAGTACAGAATATCCACACATGGGGAAGAAATGGTGTACAAATATGGATTTTGATATCACTATGCAAAGATATTACTGCTTTTCTGAAGGCCACTTTTTCTGCTATGATATCAATGGGAAACTGCTACTTGAGATACTTAATGCACATGAAAGATCTATTATCTCTTGTGTCTACTCATCTAATCTTAACATTTTGCTTACTTCTTCAAAAGGCAATGAAAGTAAGTTGGCAACTAAAAATGTGTGTGTGTGTGTGTGTGTGTGTGTATATATACTGTTTCTTGTTATTGATTCAATTATTTTAATCAACTTCTCATGGTATTAACAAAAAGATGTTCATTAATATTATGCACTGCTGATGTAGAACTGAAATTTGCACTGCTGATGCAGAACTGATATTTTAATATATTGTATTTAGTTACCTGTACATTTTTCAGAAAATTGAACAGGAACAATGGGTGGCACCTCAAAAGATACTACCTTTTTATGCAGTGAAGACAGCCAAATATATAAAAATATATGTAAGATAAACTTTAAAAAGATTTATATGCTTGGCATGGATTAGATTAGCTGGAGCTAGCACCCATGGAGCTTGCTTTCTACAAAGTGAAATTTGTTTATTTACTATTTATGTATGTATTTATTTATACTTTTAACTGCCTACTTCCCTCCCAAATTCCTTCTTAATTCTCCTAACTATTCTATTAAACCCATGAAAGAAATTTGCAATTTTAAAAATCTGTTTTATTCTATGAATTCTAATGTGCAATTAATTGTTAAAAGGAATATATGTTACGGATAACTTCTAAGAAGATGAGATTTCTCCCCATATATATTTTCCTGTAATTTGGAGATGGGGATGGGGCGGGAGAGGGTAATCTTACGTTACTAAAAATAAAGAACAAATTGCATACTTTTATTTGGAAGATTGTGGATATTTTTGCAATATTAGTTTAAAGATTAACTACTGCTTGGAAGAGTAATTTCTAATTATTTCTAATATTTTCTAATTATTAACACTTTATTTAATATTTAAATGGGGCTCCTGTTTCTTCTATCCAGTGATCTCTTCCTCTCACCTCAGCCCTAACCAGTTTGTCCAGCCCCCTTGCTCCTTTTTCCCTTCCTTTCCCTGGAAAGTTTATTTCTTTGTTCAATGCATATAGCTGCCCATCTTGCATACGTGGATTCCAACTTTATACATGTAACTGGATCTATGTTTTTCTTGTCTTTTTTAATCCAGTAAAATCTTGGAATGACCAAGGCTGCTTGCTCCATGTATTTCAAGGTCATTCCAAAACGGTTTCAAAGCTTCTGCTGCACCCAAACACTACTTCTTTATTTATCTCTGGATCTCTAGATGGATCAGTCAAACTTTGGTCATTTGATAGTATGGATTCTTTTTACAGGTAGCTGATTTTTTTAAAAAAATCTGCATATCTCCTGGATTGATTCCAAAGTCACTGTTACACAGAAAGTTTCCTGAGCATCAGTCCATCTGTTTCCCATTATTAAAATATGTATTTTTTAAAAAAATCAGGGCATTTCAATTTTAAAAAAAAAATCTATACAAACATTCACAGTGCTATAATTGTGAGTATACTCTGCAGCTCTGGAACATGCAGAGAATGTCAGATTGTTTTGTCTTGTTATCTTGGAAGTAACCAGTAACTAAACTTTCCTCGTGAAATTCAAAATTTTTTCCTCCTGGCCCTGTGGATTTAGCTGTGGGCGTGGCTTGGTATAATAGTAATAGCAATCAGGAACAACTAGGGGTTATTTTTTTACCAATTCAAATCATCCCTACCACCTCTCCTGAGGTGAGCCAAGGTGGTTGAATTTCACCTCTGCTCTAAATCCACTATAGGTACATCAGATTATGAGTTAATTAAAACTCTTCATTCCCTTTAAACAATTAAATAGCCTTTAAACTGTATCTTAATTTTTAAAAGAAATATTGGTTAGCTTGCAAAAAAAACATACATAAAACAAAAAAAGCTGAAAAGTAATCGCAAGGGAATTATAAAATAAATAAATGCTTTTAAATATGGTGATATAGTGGTAAATTTGCATTGAGAAGGCTTTTGATAGGAAAACAAAGGAAGAGCAGCTATAAAAATGCATATAAAAATATCAGGGTATAGAAATTCCATTACAAAATATTGAATTTTAATGGAATCATGGGGAGAGGATTGATTGCAGATAGAATTACCTGCTCTGATTTCAGATGAAACTAAAATTATGAAACTGAAGATAAGAATCAGACTTATGGTTAAAAAAAATCTTCCTGGGAAAAGCAGGCAATTTTCATGAGCTAGGCAAATGTTATGGAAGATTTCAGTGATAGAGTAATATCAGCAACACTGTACATATTAAAAGGGAAAAGATTTCTAGCAAGAAATACAGAAATAATAAACTGTACAGACATCAGGTTAGAAATTAGATAGTTTTGATGTCCTCAAAGCAATTCTATTAACAGTTATTAAATATGCTGACAGGATATCTTTGGATCAATTTCGTATCAGTTACATACAATAAGTAGGTTAGTTTTAAGCTTTTAGAATATAAAATATAAATAGAATATAAATATTAAATTTGTAGTGCAAAATAAGCTTCAAAGTAAGCTGGAGTTAACATAGATATGAGTACATATAAAGTTGTTTTGAATTAGTGTCCATAAAGCATATTTTTATCAAATGTTGGATTGCATGAATCATTAAAAATACCTCAATGATGCATAACAATAGTAGCTTTCAGGTGGAGTTAAATAAAAATTGTGCAGAATGTGTTTTGCACTTTTCTGTGTAATCTGTGATTATACAGAAATTATTACATCCGTCATCAGACTTTGCAATCATAGGATCTCCAACATGATTCCCAACCTCTGATGACGGATATGGCACAAGAAGAAGAAGAATGTAATAATATAATAAATTGTGTAATTTGTTCATTTATTGACGAAAGTACAGCCTTCAAACAAATTACCTCAGGTATTTAGAATATAATTCTTATTCCCTTCAGCCTCCCTATTGGTTGGGAATGATGGGAGTTGTATTCTAAAACATCTATTGAAGGCTCTGGTACAATTGTACAAATTATTATTTTATGCAAATTTTGTTCTGTCGCACATTTGAAACTGGTTGCTTCAGCAGTACATAACTGCCAGGTGACTTCCTTTTTTTCTTCTTATGTTTGATCTGTACTGCTATTCTTCTTTATCCAGCTTAACCCTCTTCCAAGAAGGAATACTTTCAATTGGCACGATGGAAGATAAATTTCTTTACTGCTGCTCTGCTCATAATGTTCATATTTATGATCTGAATTCATTTACCAGCTTTTGGAGTCATGTCAACAGCCCAGTAAACCACTTCCACATCTGTAGTGCTGTTGGGAAATCCAACAGGGTGGCTGCAATGGGTGTTGATAACAGGTACGTAAAATAGTAATAAAAGTGGCAATCTTCCTTTGAACCTTTTTAGGATTTTTCTTAGATATTGATGTTTTTAATATGAACTAAATTCTGATAAGAACTGAAATAGTTCCCAAATAAGTACATTTGTGGATAACAATATCTGTTAAAATAGATATTGTTAAAAATAGCAATAGTAATAGCACTTAGACTTAATACCACTTTACAGCAGCCCTCTCTAAGTAGTTTACAGTCAGCCTATTCCTCATTTTACCCACCTCAGAAGGATGGAAGGCTGAGTCAACCTTGAGCCTGATGAGATTTGAACTGCCAAATTGCAGGCAACCTGCAGTCAGCAGAAGTAGCCTGCAGTACTGCACTCTAACCACTGTGCCACCATGGCTTATGTTACCATATACTGTAAAACTAAAACTACCCTAATTTATGACGATTAACTATATGGAAGCATGGTATGACAACAAAATATTTAAGTTTTATTTTATGTAATAACTCTGAAATGGTTTTTTAAATAATGTTTACTAAATTTGTTCTGTTTATTTTCAAAGTTTAAGAATATTTTCTGTTCAAACTGGGAAGAAATTATGCACCGTTTTGCCACCTCCTTATCCTCCTATGCTACAGCCAGTTCACAGCTTTACCTACAACCGAACTTGTGGAACTATTTATTTTCTATTGACACCCTATGATATATGGATTTATACAGCAAAGTAAGAGAAAGTATGATACCTCTATTTTAATAATAATTGAAAATAGGTATTATTTTAGGAGAGGTTAATGAGTTAGATATGAAAAATGAGAAAAGTTGAAGTTGAACATAGAAAAGGACATAGAATAGTAGAGTTGAAAGCGACCTTGGAGATGTTTTAATTCAATCCCCTACTCAAGCAGAAAACTCTATACTATTTCAGATAAATGGTTGCCTAGCTTCTTTTTAAATACCTCTAGTGATGTAGCATTCACAACTTTTGGAGGCAAGCTATTCTATTGGTTTATTGCTCTCACCATTACAAAATTTATCCTTTGTTCTAGGTTCTAGGTCACTTCTCTTCTTGGTTAGTTTCCATCCATTGTTTTTTGTCTTGCCTTTTGGTGCTTTGGAAATTAGTTTGACTCTCTCATCTTTGTGGCAGCCCCTGAGATATCGGAACACTACTATCTTGTCTCTCTTAGTCCTAAGTTCTGAAAACCTAAGAGAGAAAAATTGCAAATATATTGTCTATATTTAAAATGTAATATATGGATGGAATTGATGGCATTAATTTATAGAAATGGGCCAAGGCTTATAATATCAGAATGTTGTGGAGCTAATTTCAATGAAAAAGAAATATTCTTTGTTTTGCTGATGGATTTCAGGACTAAAATGAAACATGCATAGCTTGTTTCAGCTTCAGTTATCTTAGGAAATGAAAACATTTTAACAAATGTAAACAAAGCAGTTGAAAAACACTTATTTGTTTTTACATCTTTATTGTATAATTGTGTTGTGCAGGGGTGGGATTCAGTTTTTTTAACAATTGGATCTGTGGGCATGGCTTTGGTGGGTTTGTGACTGTGACTAGCTTTGTGGTCATGTGACTGGGTGGGCATGGCCAACTCAACATCACTCATGTCAAGGGGCGCTTCTCCTTGCCTAGCCTCTTATGACAGTGGGGATGCTGCAACAGTCATAAGTGTGAAAAATGGTCATGTCACTTTTTTCAGTGCCATTATAACTTTGAATGGTCACTAAATGAACTGTTGTAAGTCAAGGTAACCCTTGACTTAGTGACCATTTAGTGACCATTCAAAGTTTCTTTGCTTGCAAAAAGCTGCCCTAAATATCAATCATTAGTTTAAAAATACCTGCAAGCCAGAGTTACAAATCAGGCAGGGTGCCAGACTTGAGGAATTAAAATAGTTAAAATGCAGGGATAACTATCAAGCATCCAACTCTTGCTCATAAAGTGAAACCCTTTAGCAGAGAGGTCATTTAAGCTCTCCAGAAAAAGCACACCCAGGAGAAGCAGTCCTTAGATCCATTTGCACCACTTAAAGATACCAGCTGGTCTCACTCACCTCACAAGATATCCTAAGGAAATCATCCAGATTTAAGGAAAGGTCACATGCCCCCCAGAAAGGCAGTAAAAAAAACTAGTGCCAAGCTTGCATCCTGCCTCTTGGAAGTATACCCCAAAAGGACAAGTGCCAGATAGTCCTAAAGCAGTGAGGAAGACCCCCTCCCCAGATAGAAAAAGAAACCATGATGCAAGAAAAAGTTCAAACACAATACAAATAATTAAATCACAACAGTAGCTGTTGCTTGTTGAAGCTGAATAGGGAAAAATATCCTATCAATAAACACAGGATTAAACATCACCAAGCATAGAATTAACCTTCACCAAAAACCAGTTTTAGACCAAAACTCAGAAAAGGTATATAAACTTATGTTTGAAAGTCAATCTTTCTAGTTAGCCAGGAAGCTTTGGTGAATGTCACTCATTTTGGTTCCCTGTCAAAAGCTAAAAGCTTTGATTCATTATTCAATTATTTCTTCAAAGTGCTGATTGTCCAGGAAAGTATTTCCTCCCAACAGCAGTGTAAAAATCTTAAAGCAACCCTTCCCCTTTAAGAAAGCCAAGCCTCATAAGCTCAGGAGACAGGAAGTCTAGGCAGTCTGCCAAGAATGTAATATAGGTGGAAAAAAACAAAAGGAGATTGCTTCTAAAGCCCATGTCACACTGCACCAACGGATGCAAAGAGGATTGTAAAACGGACAAAAAAGCTTGCCATCCGTTGGTTAATGCGATGTACTCACTGCCTCCGTTTTGCTTCCTCTCTATCCGTCCAGCATCCGTTTATGGACGTTTCATCCGCTTAGAAAGTTTTGAGCTGCCCAAAACTTTTGAGTGGAAAATGTATCCAATGCATCCGTTCTGCATCCTCTAGGCATACGAGGGACATCCGTTCTGCATCCATTACGCATCTGCTATATCCGCTAGGCATCCGCTGTGCATCCGCACAACTAAAATCCGTTCCAGCAGTAAATGGACGCAGGGAGGAAGCAGAAAGGACGCGCAGCATTAGTAGCACGGATGGAGAAAGGATGAAAGCGGATGCAGCTCATCCGCTCTGCATCCGCTCTGTATCCGCTCTGCATCGTCTACGCATCCGCTCTGCATCCTCTGCGCATCCGCTCTGCATCCTCTATGCATCCGCTCTGCATCCTCTATACATCCGCTCTGCATCCTCTATACATCCGCTCTGCGTCCTCCCCATGTCCGTTCCTTTCCGTGTTATCCGCTCTGCTTATGCAAATTTTTGCCCCTTTTGAGAGCGGATAACAATGGATGGAACATTTTGCTCGTCCGTTGTGTCCTTTTTGCATCCGTTGGGCAATGTGACATGGCCTTAAACTACAGGCTCTCTGAACTGCTTTGAAAGTTCACAAGGGGTTCTATAGAACCAGTCAGAACCTGTAGAATCCCACCCCTGGTGTTGTGCCAATTGTGTTGTGTTGTGTTTTTAATTCATAAAAATAATTGAACTGTTAATTTGGTGAAAGAAAATTCATATACAAGAAGATGAATTTGCTTCCAACTCCATAGTAATAGGCCATCTTGAAATCTATGATACTTTTATAATTTTTTCCAAGTGTTCACAGTTCCAACTTTTGATTTTCAATTTACATTTGAATATGGGAAAAAAATAAGAGAAATAGCAAGCTATCATCTGAATAATAAGGCTGACTCTAAACTAATTATCAGTCTCCAGTATTTTCGGATATCTTTGCTATCCAATATATGTGCTTGCTTAGCTGAATAGTTAGGATGACCTTTTTTCTTGGGCAATCCTACCAGGTATATATATTCTTGATGTACAGACCCTATATTCTTCAGTGATCCCCTCTAGGAATAACAGTCTTTCATAATGAGATAGAATACCAGGACTTGAAGGGAAATCAACAGTAGCTCCATGCTTTTTGGTTATAAAACAATTCTTGGCCAAAATTGCTGGCTAAGATAAGAAAATCATAATATTAATTTAAAATTAATTATAATTTAAATTTCCATTTGGTTTTTTATCAGCCCTTCTGACTGGCCCCACTTCCTTATTCTTTTTAAACCAGAGCCTTTGGTTGTTATATAGAAATTGTTGTCAAAAATTCATTGCCTCTGACAATGTGCTTAATGAATATTGGTTTAAAATGTTAGTTCTGATGATTTACAGATGCCGTGCATCCTTAATTCCTAAAAAATTAGTTTGTATTAATTTTCAAAAGATCTTATCTTTGCCTGTGAGGGGTGAAATTCAAAATTTTTCCCTACCGGTTCTGTGGGCATGGCTTAGTATACTTGCTATAATAGGAACAGCAACCAGGGGGGATTTTTTATCGATTGAAATCGTCCCTACCTCCTGTCCCCAGGTGGGCTGAGGTGGTTGAATTTCATCCCTGGGTGAGATAATGACCAGCTTTCTGGTTTCTGAAGCACTTGAAAAATAATATTTAAAGGGATTGCTGACACAAAATTTGAAAAAACAAAACACCTGCAATTTCTTATATTGTGTTGCAATCTGAAAAACAGTTGATTGGATATTCATGTCAACATATGCAGCTACAATTAGTGAGAACATGGAATATAAAGGACTATTTTTCCCCACATTGTTCATTCTAATATGAAAAGACAGTGAAACCAACATGAAAAGACAGCTCAAAAAATAATTTCCCAAATGAAATTATCAGAGCATTTTTTCCTGCTTTCAGTGTCAAACGCAGTTTCCTATCTTTCATCTTTATTGTTACAATAATAACTTTTTTAAAAATGAAAACAGCATTTTGTATGCAATGTATGTTTTTGGTATTAATTACTTCTTTCTAATACAATACTTAATTTCAGTTTAATCTTAGTCCCATTATTATTGCTACTGGTATTATACACCTGAGGTTGGTTTTGTTTTTAGGACTGATCCTGCATGTAGAGCAGCAGTGTGGACCACAAGGGAACTACAAGAACATCTACATCGAAAACACCCTTTAGCTTCGCAAGTATCTTTAATTTTTGTTGTAATTAAACCAAATTGTTGGACAGCTTTTTCATATGTTATAGAGAAGTTCATTAAAAAATTGGTTTGTTCAAGACAAGACATTTTGGTGGTATTAGCGCACTACATTTAAAATATTGGGTTTATATAATTCATTCTTCAAACCACACCATAATTTTGCTTTACAAATTTCTAATGCAATGATCATTTAGAAAATTGTTTATTTATTGCATTTATAATTATCCTTTCTATTCAGAAAATGCAGAAGATAGCTAAGGATAAAAACACCTTTCAAATTAAAAATCGTAGATCTAGATAAAGTCTTTAATCTTTGTCAAAACAGTAGTAGCAATTAGTGGTATCTCTCAAGAAACTCCATGCCATAGAACTGGAGCAACAAACAAAAATGAAAGCATTTTTAGGAGGTTTCCCCAGATATCAGTACCCAGTCATGGCCCCTTTGTCAAGTCCTAAGATATTTAGGTTAAAAGCAACATTATATATTGTGGCCAGAATGAAAGCAGTGTAGGATTTTCAACATGGAGATAACATGTGCATACTACCATGATAATTAACAGCACACTGCATCATTAGCATGTATCAGCATTAGAACATTATGTATATCCTCTTGGTGGTGGGATGTATTAGAACATTACGTATATCCTCTTGATGGTGGGATGTAAAATACTCTATGTTGACTTGCAGAATACTCTTTATGTCTGAAGGAAAATGATCTAATGAAGTGGAAGAGAGTTGTTGAATGAATGTAGGGATGTGAAGGTGTAGGTTTGATTACAAAAGAAAAGGCAAAAGTTTATCTCACAGTATATGAACTGTGTTTTTAGGTTGTTTAAGGCTATACATGAAATCTTAGAATTGTTACTTCTTATGCTGCAGTAATTGGTAATAATGGAAAAACTAGGTAGCTTCTGGATCAGAAATAAAATGGTCTGATCTTGTGATAGTTCCCCCAAATGGCTTTCCGGAGAATAGAGACTGGGCTTTTTCAGAAAGCCTTTCATAATCACACAAAAATGGGAATGGGGAAAAATCCAAAGAATCAGAAAGAATGAAAAAAAAATGCCTCTGCACAGTGTTGCTGGATAAAATTGTTAAGACTACCTTATTTAGCTCTTTGGAGCAGCCAGATCAATGTTTAAGGTCTCATAATCATTCAACATCTTCTGCACATGGCCTGAAAGTGAAGAATGAAAATTGGTAATGCTTGATACAAACCCAGCTGACATCCTACAAAGAGATCAAAAAGAACTAATAGGACTGTGTTTCTCTTTCATAGCACAATGACCAAAGCAATCTCAATCTTACATCTAAGCAGAAACCTGTTTTGTTTCATTAAAAAAAACAGGAAATAAGAGCTTCCCAATTGCCTTTTTGGAGTAGCTGTAAGACTGCTGTCCATCAGACCTGATCAACTGATTGGGTTGTCTTACTTACCTAAGAGAGTTATCTGGCTGATTGAGTCAGCCATGTCATTCAAATAAAGTCATTATCTGAGAACTTAGGTAAATTATTGAAACATCTGATCAGAGCAGAAATGGAAATTAGAACTCTAGCTTAAAGTTTATATCTGTTATCTTTGCAAGCAGTAAAGGAATCAGAATACACAATAAGCTAAAGATTATACAAAGTAATAGGGATGGTTACATTTTTATGTCGGGGAAAGATTTTCTTTTTGGATCTGTGCAAAGATAAACTAATCAAAACAAAGGATTTTAGAACAGACTTTTAAATTTTAATTTTGTTGATGTAACCAAAGCAGAGAAACTCCACAAGATTTTTTTTTTTTTTTTGGGGGGGGGGAGAATAAACAATAGGCTAAGTAGGTTTCCAAGGAATAATATCTCAAAAGAAGAAAAGAACCCACAGAAATGAAACAAGATTGATGCAGAGATTTTAACTAAAATATAAAGATGGTTTCTCCTTGTCTACAAATGGCTGGAGAAGTTTTTCACTGAAATAGAAATGATTCCTGACCAGGGGCTACTACATTTCCCCAGGTAATCTCTTAAAATAATAATAACAAATGATTAAATTTATATGCTGCTAGACTCTTAGCAACTCAGGGAAAACAGCTTCTTTGAGAAGGGAAAAAGCTACTGCCTACCATGTTGAAATAGTAATTTGCAGGTGTCTGCTCACTTTTGCTGTTGGGATGGAATAACTTTATTAGGAAAGTGATACGTTCACATTGTATATTATGACTAACAATTGATAATGAATATTTGTGTCTGATAAATGCAAAACAGCATTGATCAAAATTGCTTTATGAAACTGTTATCTCTTTTATACAAGTAAATTGACTTACAACTGATAGATACTTATTGATTTAAAGGTATCTCAATATATCTTCCTAGATGTATTGAGAAAAATGGATATTTTCAACATACACAAAAAAGGAACTTTAGAACTTCAGCAAAATGTGAATGCCTCTGCAGCTTGTCCTCATCATTATGTTACTTGGTGGATGAAGGAATGGTATATGCAGATAATCAGGAATTTCTGGTTCTCGGTATGCAGGTAAAAATGCAGCTGGATATAGATTTGTGTATATTTGCTATTAGAATTTATTTGAAACTTTGGCATGTTTCACAAATATTAAAAATAAAAATATTCCTCCCTAAATTACTGATCATTAAAAAAGTCAAGACATAATACACAATCAATTTGTAAGATTCTGTTATTGTAGTCTTAATAAAAGTAATTTTAGTTTTCCTGTTGAAATGATTTTACAGTTAGATTTATCTAGTAGAGCTCATATGTGTTGATATGCTCTAAAGTATAGTCACGCATCGAATTATATTTTTCAGGAAAATAATATGAGTCACGGTATCTAATAAAGGTAAAGTAGTATCAGATTAAAAAAAATCTGCTTGCTTGGATCAGTGTGAGAGAAAAAAATGCTAGACTAAAAAGCTTGGTTGATATGAAAGGAGAAAAGTTGAGCATGAAAGGAAATGGGCATTGAGATTGAGGAAAGTGAGCAAACTCACCCAAGGAGATAAAAAGAAAAAAGGGGTTAACCACTGCATGGAGATTATAAAATAGTATCAGGTAAGCCGATAGCATTGACAAAATATGTCCATAGGACTAAAACCAAAATGATAAGGGTCTGGAATTCAAAAAGCTATAAGGAATGATTTGAAGTGGCTGTGTTTAGCCTGGTGAAGAATATGTAAACACATGAAAGCTATTTTCAAACATGTAAAGAATTGTGATATAGAAATATTCAGGTTTGTTCCAGAAGATAGGAGAAGAAAGCATGTTCAAGCTGAAAGAAGTAGATTTTAGCTCAATATTAGGGGGAAAAAATTCTCATAATAAGAGTTGTTTGGCAATGGAGCAGATTGCCATGAGAAGTGGTGGGCTATTTAATGATGGAAGTATTATTAAAAAGAGGCTGAATGCCATGTGCCAGAGAGGCAATATTAAGGGTTGCCTAACTGGACAGGGTATTACCAAATTATCCTTTCTAAACCTAACATTCTGTGATTCTAGGGAATACTGAAATTTCATTTTTCTAGGAAATATTTAAAATTCATTCAATCATTTAAATAGAATTATTTATTGGTCAAGTGTGATTTAGACACACAAGGAATTTGTCTTGGTGCAAATGCTCTTAGTATACATAAAAGTAAAGATACATTCATCAAGAGTCAAGAATCATAAGATACAAAACTTAATAATAATCATAGAGTACAATAAGCAATCAAATCATACTAGGAAACAGTCAATATAAATCGTAAAGATACAAGTAACAAAGTTACAGCCATACAGCCACAAGTGGGAGGGGATGGGTGATAAGGAGTGATGAGAAAATTAAATTATATTTTGAGTCAATAAATCAAAGTTTGATTAGGTAAAATTAAAATTAAATAAAATAAAACTTAGATTTGTTGTTTTAGGATGAGTTTAATTATTGGGCATAAACTTTCATTAGTTTTATATTCCTTGTCTTTCATGTTAGGTGGCAACCAGTAATTATATTTGAGGTGTTTGGTGTATTTTCATCAAGTATAGCAATTAATTAAAGTTAGGTATAAATACATACTTTCAGTTTGTTTAGATGTTCAGGCAGTATGAAATATTCAGTATACTTGTTCAATACCTTAAAAGAAACCTTTTAACAGTGTAATCAGCACACAAAATAAATTTAACTACTGTATATCATTTCGGGATTACTGAAAACAAGGATAAGCAATTTTGTATCTCATCCATTCATTAATGTACATATGAGATGTGAAGTTATATTATTTCAATTTGCCACAGAGTTTTGTATGTCATTAGATGTATCTCTCGGTTATTGTAGTTCGCTTATATTTTGAGAGTTGTGACCCAAAGATTATTAAAAAAATCTGAGGTTGAATTTAAGATTTAATCATTAGATTTTTATTTGGTGATTTTTTATTAAAGTGCAAATATCTATAACAAGGGCTTTGAACTTTTTCAGGCAGCAGTACTTGTATGTTTAAAACTTCCCAGAATCCTTGATCAAGGGGCAAAACTCTAGAGATAAAAAGTTGGATGCATTTGAATGACTTTTTTTTGCCCTTAGTCTTTCTAGAAACCCCATCAAGTTCTTAGGAAATGCTAGAGCTCCATGAAACACCTCTGAAAAACCCTGAGCTATAAAACATTTATTTTCAAGGATTTAAATATTCTAAGCAGCTTTTTCATGTAAAATGAATAACACAAAATCATTGCCTCCTGAACACAGTGGTATGATGAGAAAGCATCCCATAATGCTCCCCCAAAAAATTTCAGTTTGTGGATTTCCATATATATGTGTGTTTTTGTGTGTTTTCATGTGGTATATCTGATTTTCATCATATCGCGTATAATATTTCTTTTAAAAGGATGGAAGAATTCTATTTCTCCATACATCTGTTCAAAACTTGGTATATTATGAGATGGCTACTTATGAAGATCCTGTAAGTGCATCTTTCCTAATATTTCTTTTAATTTAGTGCCAAATATATGCACAAGGATATATATTCAGTTTTTTGTTTCAAAATTAGTCAGCAATCAGTTTCTTGTTTCAAAATTCATTATATTGCCACTTAGAATTATAAATTTACAAGGTCATGATTTTCAAGTAAGGTTTGGTTGTGTGAAATGGATATCACCAGGATTTACTACACTGGACAGATCTTCATCCATTTTAGAATGTTAAAAGCTGTCAGGAAAATTTCAGTACAGTTACGCAAAAATTACCATTTCAGTTATCAAAAGCTGCTGCAAGAATAATCCTACATGTTATAGTATCTTGATTTGCTGTGCCCTTGTGTAATAAAGGTTGAGACACAGTTGTTTGACCTACGCACAGAAGGTTGCATATACTGTATATACACAGATCTGTATTACACCCAAATGATTCATTTAGTTATTTCAGAGGGGATTTTTTTCAACTGCAAAATTTCAATATCCATTAACACTTGGTTTACCAACTCCTAAAATGTTATGAATTAAACATCAAATTTGGCATGGTTTTTCCATGACTGGTACTTCTGGAATTCAGGGGGAAAATTGGGTTGAGGTGACTGAAATGCCTAGAAATGGAAGTAAAAGTGTGTCTGATTCACTGAATTTAAATGTCAAGAAAAGCATAAAATCGATAGCATACCCCAGACCCTATCTGACTTTTATTTGTTTATATAAAAGGAATATTTATTTACAGAGCTTATATAGCCACTATCTCTTACAGTAAAATTTTGTGAATTTGGGAAATCTACCAAGCAACCATTCTGAGTCAGCCCATGTAGTTTTAATAACAACAATTTATAAAAATTCACAATCACATTTGTGAGTTTTAAACTTTTTTTGTAAGACTTTGATATTAAGTTTGTATTACAAAACACATTCCTTAAAGATTAGTGTTTTGCTCCCAAAAACTACATAGAAATATTAACCTGTTTAATCCAATAGCTTTTATTTTTAATTTATATAGTCACTTAGAATTTGTTTTTATTTAATAGGTCATCTATTTGCAACATGATATAATCCATCACCAGCTGGTAATCATGTGCCAGAAACCAAAATACAAATTGATTCACTACAGGAGTCTACCTGCTCTGGAACTGGTCTTTCAAGTTTATTTGCCAAACGATGCCACTGTTTTCACAAGACTTGTGAGTAATAGGAATAGTTATATAATATTGTGAGTGTAGAATTGAATGGCATATCATTGAAAGAACTATACTTATTTATTCATTATAACTGCTTGTTTCTTTATGATTCCTCTAATCACATTGTATGGATTCTATATGTTGTTGTTTGATATATGTTGTTTGATATCTCTGCAGCTAGTCATATAAGAGAAAAAGACTCCAATTGTGGAGGTATATATGAAGATTTTTTAAAAATATTTGTACTGAATTTATTATTCCAAGGCCCTTGAATTACGAGCACTTTTATTACACACAAAGTAAAAAAATTGTGAAAAAATAGTATGAACTAGCTGGCTTTCACTTTCACTGTAGATGGAGATTTTTCCTAAAGTAATATAATTCTTGCCAAATTGTCTTTTAGAAATTCCCATATGACATATTTTTTTATCATGATTTTGGACTACTGTTACTGAACTGCCTTTACCTTTAATAAAATAATGCTGTTAATAGTAAAGTGTGGAACAATACCAGTAAATATATGGGAAATTGTCTGAAAAACACTTTTACTAATTTTATATGCTTAATGTTTCAGTTTCATGTACATAGTTGTTTTGATTCCTCAGTGTCAAGAAAAGGAAAACTAGGAATAGAGGCTGTTTATCTGAAAATAGACCTGTTTTTATTAGGTGAAAAAGACATGATTTGAGACCGATGATAATTCTGAAACAACCCCCCCCTTTTTTTTTTTAACTAAACTAAAAACAAAGTAGGCAACATTTATATTCAGCAAATTAAAATAATTTGCATATTTCAGGACAGATCACTTTTTGTTGGCCTGAAATCTGGCATCGTGGATATTTTAAGTATTCTAGAGGAAAGCAATGAAGTGGCATTTCCTGAAAAAGGTATGAAATTCATTGTTAATTATTTAATGGACAGATAAATTAGAAGAATTAAAACATAGTCCTCTGTATTAGACATTTTTCTGGCATGCACCACAAACACAGGTTTCTCACTCCCCTGGATATCAGATTCTGTGACTGGGCTCCAAACAAAGAAAGTAAGAAAAGAAGGGATAGTTTATGACAACAGTTAGAGTTCACATATGAACAGAGGATACCACATTATGGTTGTCACACTGTGTAAATCCATCTGATTGTAAATAGGTGGAGCTGATTGCTCCACTTATATGCAGCAGATGCACATTTTGATTTACTTATGTTGTCATAGTTACAATCCAGTTTCTGTTCCTTGAGTTCTATTTGTAAATCAGATACTTATCATTTAGTTGGGCATCATTTCCAGAAAAGGCTTACTAAATCACAAGGCTCTTCAAATAGATAAAATGACTATTAAGTTCGTACATGGATGCAATTTCTATAGTCAAATCCTCTGGGCCTAATTATTTTAGTTTTTCTTTCATTTTTAGATCTAGTTTTGTCTAGTTGTCATATCATTGTTATAACAGAAATATTCATTTGACCCTTAGTTGATTACTGCTGTTATAGATCATAAGTATGTTAGATGTATTTATAGTAAGAATGCAGTACTGCAGGCTACTTCTACTGCCTGCAAGCTGCCTGCAGTTCAGCAGTTTGAATCTCACTAGGCTCAAGATTGACTCAGCCTTCCATCCTTCTGAGATTGGTAAATGAGGAACCAGATTGTTGGGGGAAATATGCTGACTTTATAAATCGCTAGAGGGGGCTGTAAAGCACCGTGAAGTGGTATATAAGTCTAAATGCTATTGCTGTTGCTATATGATCCAAAAAAATGTCTCTTTTTTAAAATATTACTAGGAAGGGATGGGCTAAGCTAATGGTGAGGGTGAGGCTGCTGAGTAATTTGTTCGTAACTGACAAGAATTCTTCCCTGAATTCCCTTATTATGTAATGTTGCCTATTTAATTCCACCCAGAAGTATTCTTGTTAGGAATTCTGTAACACTTTTCAAATATTTTGCACAATTTAACTTTTGCCATTCAGATGCTTTCAAATCTTCATGGCTTGTTGGACATCAATGTTGCCAGACTATCAGTAACAGCAATTACAATTCCATTCAATCAATGTTTATTTTTCTTTTTTATTTATTAAATCATTTGGAATAAACAAAAACAAAGAGGGAGATCCCTGTAGTTTATAAAGACATTATGTATCTCAACTATTTCATTTGTAGCAATACATATTAAATATTTATTTTAAAATATGAAAGAACTTCTCTCCTGAGCAGTGTTTAAGTATGTATTTGGGCCCAAACCAAACATGATGGAAACAAACTTTCCAATGCCTTGGTCACTGTTAAAGAAAAAGGAGTCCATGTTTAAGTAAAATAAACACCCTAAATGAAGACTTGCAATTTCTGCCTGGAAATTTTCTTCTTTTCTTCAGTATTTCTGTTATATTTTTATTCTGTAGCTAATTTCTGAACTCAGAAATGAAGAGAGAGGGAGAGAGAGAGAACCCACCAGGATGCAATTAGCTAATGTTCTTTAGCTTTTAAAATGGGCATTTAAAATACCTTAGAAGCTCTTATCACTGTGAATCAGTTCTCATGAGAAAACAGACCACTTAGAAATAATTTTGAAGATCAATATTTAATTGGAACAAAAACTTCTGTTGCTGAGACTGATATATAGACAATTAGGAAAGGGCACTGGAACAATTCTGAAATATCTGTAATGGAGGAATGGTTGGTCAAGATGAGAGAATAAAACAGAAATGGCAAAATTGATTTGTCTGATTAGGGAAACAACAATAACCTCATTTATTAGTGATTGGAAACCTCTTATGGACTTATGCTGAAGAAAGAAAAAAAGAGAATGTATGGGTTTGACAACTAAGAAAAGCTAGAGTATGGAAAGAAGGAAATTATATGTAATCTTCAAGCAACAGTTACCTTCAGATGGGTGCCATACATATTTGATAAATAAATAAGGAGCAAAATGTAAATGCGTTGTTAAAAAGATAGGAATCTGTGTCTTTGTTGTCTTTTTTTTTCTTATCCATTATATCCTTATTTTTCTTTATTCTCTAACGTTTGTAATGTTTTTACCTGATTAAATTTGTATTTAATAAAAATTATAAAAGAAATGGTAAGACCACCAACAAAGAGATCACTTGCTTTCCTATGTTTCCAGGAAGTCCTTTATTATATAAAAGTTTAAGAAACTTATTTCCTAACCTCTTCCATAATACGTTTCACTAATCCTATGGCATATTACAGTATGTGTGTGTGATATATTTCTGAACAGCCCTATGAACAATTCTGTTCTGCTTTGTTGCTTGAGCTTAGAACAAAATTGTTAGTTGTTGCTGCCAGTTGCTCTTGTGAACTGCAAAACTGGCTTTGCATGATCTCTCAGTCTATGCTGAGGGAGGGAGGGAGGAACTCTGGCTTGCTGGAAGCGTTCAATATCTGCTAGGCTGGTGAAGCTGCTGAACATTGCTACCCTTTCAGCTTGTCTGTTATTGGTTTGTTGAAATTCAAGCCTGCTCCTTTTTTACTATCAATCATCTGCTAAGTTGGCTTGTGCAAATTCTAATTCTCTGCTATCTAACAAAACATAAATGAGAGAGACAGAGACAGAGAGAGACAGACAGACACAGAGAGATCAGAATGTTTCTTTAATAATTAGAAATCAGGTGTGTTGCCTTAAAGTCAGTGGAGAAAACAAAATGAAGGAAGAGCCCCTGCTGGCCCTTATTTTTTTTGAATAAATATTAGATTTTGGAATGTATTTCTGGTTACTTATTCTGTTAAAGATAAGAGTAATTGCACTGCATATGGAAATGAGGTACAATAAAGGGTTGATGGATAGTTCAGTGTTACTTTCTGTTAATTGAGTCATCTCTCTCTCTTTAGTCATCCTATGCACTGTCAATGCTTTCAAGGAAGTCATAGGCAGCTGTAATTTATTGTCCCATTTAACTTTCCAATAAATTGTAACTGAAACAAATGAGATGTTTAAGAAAGCAGCTAAGTCCATTTCCAATTTAATTTAATGCATGATTAGGATATGTACTATTTATGAGTAACGTACTACTAACATCATGACTGTTAAATTCATATCTTATTGCATGTTAAAAGGCTTTCTTGACAGGGTGAAATGTTAGCCAACTGTACCTGCCAGGCACAGCTTTTAAAAGCTACCACCACCAGCAGGTCTATGGCTTTTATTCTATGCAGAACATAATTGATATATGGACAGTACCTGAAAAGAAAAGGTGTTTGATACCTTGCATGCAATGGATGCTGTATTAAGATCAGTCTTTGCACAAGAATACGTTGTCTTTGGCCAGCATACTATGTAGCAAATTAAAAATCTAATGATAACAAATGTTATAATTATTAAATATTATCATTGAGTTTTATCATTCATATATTCAACTCTTAACGCAAAATATCTTTAAAAAAACCCAATTTTCCTCAGCTATCACTTGGTCCAAAATCAATAGCTCTCTGCTGCCCTCCAGTATTGCCACATGAGCATTTTCCTCTTATATTTAAAATTGGGCTTCTCCAGAAAATTAATTTGGTATGGGAAAAAAACTTTCTTTATTAGATAGTACATAACTTTCTAACTGACATAATTGTTTCCAGAGATGCTCGAGTTTTAATATACTTAGATCCTCTCCATCCAACCAAAGGAGATCTATATGTACATTTCAAAGTTGCCCCTAGTTAGAAAATTAGCACCAGTTGTTGTTGGTTTTCAGTATTTAATGCTTGACAATCTGTAAGCATGATGATATAGCTCCAGATTTGAAAAACTGGGACCTCCTCATCAATTGGTAATTGCATTTTCTGTAAAGATATTCTCAAAATAGAATAAAGCCACATAAATCATTTTTTGAAAATATTTTCTAGATATTTAAACTGGATTGCCCTTCAGAATATACATTAATTTGGGAATAATATTCATTTTGAGAATGTTCTCCTTTCCTCAAAAGATTAAGTTTAATGACAATAGAAATCACTCCATGTATTTTCTTTCTATGTTATTAATTGAACTATATCCTTTAGCATACACTTATAGTACCTAAATATTTAATGGATTTGGAACAAAATTCATATTGCTTAATAGAAGGTAACTGATTTTTCACCTATTGAATCAATTTTGGTTTGTACTGGTTAATACAATATTTAATATTTAAATTATATAGATTTTATCTTTTTCACCTGTAATAATTGGAATCATTATGCTTTCTTTCTTTTGTTTTAAGTGATTAGCAAAGATCTTGCCAGGTCTTTCTCCATTTTCGCATGATCTCCATCATAAACATGTTAACATAAATTATTTCTGTCTGCTATAATAGCATTTAGACTTATATACCACTTTATAGTGCTTTACAGCCCTCTCTAAGCAGTTTACAGAGTCAGCCTATTGCTCTCAACAATCTGGGTCCTCATTTTACCCACCTTGAAAGGATGGAAGGCTGAGCCAACCTTGAGCCTGGTGAGATTTGAACTGCCAAATTACAGGCAGCAGGCAGTCAACCGAAGGAGCCTGTAGTACTGCACCACCGAGGCTCATAGTAGCTAATTCATACATCTTTTTCTATATGTCTCTGCAAACAGTTGTAGATGGGCATCTACCATTTCTGCCCATAATGTTTTGATTCATCTTTCAAATTATTTTTATTTTTAATCTTATTTTTGATGCACAAAGAATAATTTTACCTTGAAAATATGCTTTAAGTGATGCTTATTTTTAAAAATTGAATTCAAATCAAAAACTTTATCATTCAAGTGGGAAACATTAAAACAATAATTTCTTTTTTTTGTCAAGTTTTTTTATTGTAATCTACATATGCACATCAATACATAAACAGTGTGGCACCAATGCATCAAACATTTTAGTACAGACAAGGATTAATATTAATCATTTCTCTTAATACACATATTTTCTTTAAATTATAGTCCTTCATTATTTAATTATTCAATATATCAATATTTCTTCTAGTGCCAATTACCATATTATTTAGACATACCTAGTTCATTATTCAATTTCTTTTATTTTTTATTTTTTAAATAAAAATTCTCTTTTGACAAGCAATGCAGTTCCAGGTTTCACATCTCAACACAAACATGACCATAGCTACCTATGCATCTTACTTACTCAATTTCATATCACATTACTTACTAATATTAGCCTTATTTTATCCAATCTCAGTCATATCTTAACTTATTTCATTTTTCTTCAGATATTCTCATATCTTGTTTCACCATATTACCTAAAATTCTTATCTCATTTCTATATTCATATTGCTTTTATCTGTCACATTTGCAATTTTATCAGTTCTTATTCTATTAATTCTAAGAATTGTCCCCTTTAGTTGTTTGTTCGAGCTTACCACCTTCATTCTACTATAACAATATTTCCCTATCTACTACATATCAAATATACACAACTTTTAAATTTTCCATATTTATTTCATTAAATTCCATATCTAATATAGCAATAATCCTTTAATAAAAAAGAAAAAAAGGAAGAAAGAAAAAACAATATCAGTTCCAGTCTTAACTATTTTCAATACTTCTTCTTACACATCACAACCTATTATCTTGGGGGATCTCTTTTCCTCTCCTTTTTTCCCATTATCTCTCACTCTCCGAATAATGTAATTTCTTTTCATTCTTGTTTGCTTCCTGTTTCTCTTTATTTTCTGGTCCGGTCTCTTAAGTCACTTTTTTCCCATTATTATTTCTCTCCATTTCTCATTCCAGTTATTTATTTTATCCTCCTCTTGCTCTCAATCTTTCTTTTGTGTTTCCCTCTTCTGCTTTTTTCCTTTCCTTTGTTTCATTTTCCAAACCATTCCCCCTTTTATTGTCACTTCAAGCCACAAATTTTTAATTTTAATTCTTTTTTCCCTTTGCTTAAATGATTGTTACTTGGCTTGATCTTCAAAGCTTGTTTCCCCTTTATTTAACTCCTCCCCCTCTGGTTCCCTTTGTTCTTCTTCAACTTGAATCACCATTTCTAATTTCTGTAATATATTGCTACACATTTCCAGACTCATTTTCATCATTTCCTTCATATCTTGAAAATCCAATCTTATCTCAACAAGTAATTCCCCCATTGTGTCTGCTCCTTTTTTTAATTCTCTTTCTTCCTTAGTAAATATATCTGATCCAAAACTCCATATGTTGTTTCAACCAGTGTTTTTTATATTTATTTTCAACAATCAATGTTCATAAGTCTTTATTTCCAGGTCTTCTGTTAGGTCCTTTTCCAACTGTTTCCCAAAATCACCTGGTGGTTCCAAGGTAATATTTTCAAGTATCTTTCCCCTTGTCTTATTCTGGTATCACTTTTCAGGGTTTTTATTTTATTTTATTTTATTTTTGATTATGATGAAGTTTCTCTTATTTTTTTTCAATTCCAAAGTCCAATTAATTAGAAAGACCAAACACTTTTCAAAGTCATTGAAATTTTTCCTGTACTATCAGATGGCGCTCTTGAATCTTTTTCCACAATCGACTCTTTCTTTAACTTTTTGCTTTCTTTTTTATTATAAAACTTTTATTAAGTTCACTAATTTCAATTATTAGCTATTATTTCTTTTCAACACATTCAATTCCAGCATTTACTTATGCCTATTTAGTGCCAAAAGTCCAATAGTTATCCAATTTAATTTCCAAGCCTTTTGTGTTCAAATATTTTCCTCTGAAGTTTCTCCTTTAAGTTACTTTGTTGCAAAAGTTCAAGCCAATTTTATAAGTTCCAATTTCCTTCTCACTCTCTCTGGTGGCCTCCTGTACACACTTTCCTCCAAAATAGTTCTTTATTTCTTAATCCCAAGGTACCTTAAAGTCCTTGTATTTTACCTGGTTCATACTCCACTCACTACTTCACCATTCCAGCACAGTCTTAGTTTCCTGGACAGGTTTCCCATATTTGTGGTAGCCATTTTAGATCACCGCTGCAACTTTTCTTTGGAAGGGGTTTTTCTTGTCAGGGAGGGGAGTTGTGGCTTCCCTCTACCCTCCAAGCAGTACCCCCTTTCTTCACCACCCCTTCAGGGTGGTTCTGATCTCAATCGGGACCCTCCAACAAGTGAGCTCAGAGCAATACTGCGCATGATTGCAGATTGTACTCCAATGACAAGCAACCGGAAGTCCCCAAAACAATAATTTCTTGATACCTGAGTGGGTTTCTGAAATGCTCATTTCATAGCAATTGTACTATTTGGTGTTATAAAGTCAATGTTATTAAAAAGTAAAGGTAAAGATTCCCCTCGCACATATGTACTAGTTGTTTCCTGTTCAAGCCTAATAAAATTCTGGTGGACACTTAAATAAAATAAAATACAGTTGAATGCCAGGAGTCCATTAAATTCAGTTCTTTCATATACATCTTAATCTTCATATAATTTTTTATAAATCTTACTGATGTTTTTTGGGTAGTAATATATTTTTTCAAGTTAGTGTCCAATATTTCATTGAAATATAGATTTGGTCCATAAACATTAACTATAACTCCTGCAATCTCTGTTATTTTAGTCCATAAAATTAAATAATGTCCATTTATGTCAGTAATAACTTCTCTATCAATCGAGAATCCAAGTCCATTAAATATTATCAAAGATAATATGCTTATTTTAATCTTGATCAAATAAACTAATTTTATATTCTTTCCTTTTATTTTTAACAATCTTTATTTTTTTAATTTCTTCAAATATTGTCCTAAAACTGGATTGCTTTTCAGTTCTTTATCATTTCTCATAAAATTCTTCAAAACTTTTAACAAGTTTCTTTTGTAAATACAGTATAGGAAAGTTATCTCATCATTTTTTTGTTATTTGTAAATCTCTTTTAATTATTAAGACATCAGCAGTGTAGCATCTTGTTCCATATCATTCTTGCAATCTGTAATTTTTAAATGCACTTTCAAATAAGTCTCAGTCTTGTTTGGAAAACGTTTTTCTGCTTTCATAATATACATGATATCTTTTAAAGACAATCTATCTATAATGGCAATTATGGTATAATTTTTAAATTAATTTGTGTCAATTATTCACAAATATCCTTCAATATGTCCATTGTTTAATTATTTTGCTGTGTACCACTAAGTCAAATGTTCGTGTTATTCTTCTTTAATTGTAATTTTAAGTTCCTTCTGATCCCTCTAGTGTCCAACTTTGGTAATCCCATTCTGTCATTTTTTAAAGAATTCAAAAGTACATCAAGGATGGAAGGATTCTTAATTTCAAAAACTTATTTCAAATCTATCTGGACCCTTAGTCCATTTGTAACTTTCCAAAATTCCATGCTGTAATCACCCTTTTGCTATTTCCAAAAATAATTTTTAAAAATCCTTAAACTTGTATTTAAAACTCTTTTTGCTAAGGTTTGAAGAAAACTATTAACTGAAAAATAGTTAAGAAGCAATTTCTGAAAGTGATTAAGATGAGACTGGGCAAATCTTAACCACTGGATTACATTTGGGAAATCTTATGATTTCTTCTTTTGCTGGAAGACTTCACTGGCTAGAATTCATCATCATGTGGATGCCGATCTTCACTACAATGCCATCCCTGTTCCTTCAGGGACACCTAATTTGCTATGAATTTTCAGACATTTTTATCAAAAATATTTGCACCATGTCTTGAAATAAAGTTTATTGGACAATTAGGCTCAGATAATAAACCACATGCATTTTTAGGGTTTGGGGAACAAATGACAACTGAGGCTAAGACTGTTGGGAGCATATGCTGATTATTAAGCCCATGTCACACTGCACCAACGGATGCAAAGAGGATGTAAAACGGAGAAGAACACTTGCCATCCATTGGAAAATGCGATGTATCCGTTGTGTACTCACTGCGTACGTCTTTCATACGCTCTGTCCGTCAAAAATCTGTGTACTCCTATTTCATCCGCTCAAAAAGTTTTGAGCTGCACAAAACTTTTTGAGCGGATGAACTTTCCGCCGCGTACGATCTACATCCGCGACACGTACGGGTAACAAACGTTCTACGTCCGTTGTCATCCATTACACGTCCACTGTATCCTCTTGGCATCCTCTGGGCATCCGCGCAACTCACATCCGCTCCAGCGGAAAACGGAAAGAGGGAGGAAGCGAAAGGTACACGGAACGTCCACAGTGTTAGTAGCACGGACATAGAAAGGATGAAAGCGGATGCAGCTCGGATATAAAGCATTAAAACGGACAAAACGTTTGTATATGGGATGTATCTTGGATATTTAGGATGTCTGGAGAATGTCTAGAGTATGTGGAAGGACACCTAGCAGAAAACCAACATTTCCTATAAAAAGGGAGAGGAAATCACCCGGATCTCACTATCAGTCCAGCAGCCGTGGTGTGCAGACCTCTTCAGCTTTGCTCTTGCTCTTCCACATCATCCATTGATGTCCACCATGGATCATCGCACACTCCTTTTGGTAGCCGCCATCTTTCAACACCACAACCAAGCCCTCTTTAGACTGTTTCACCTTTTCTACGCAAGGAGAAGAAGGAGACATCCAAGAGCTGTCTGGGTCTGAAGATGGATCGGGAGTAGAGTGGAGTTTGGACTGTATGACAAGCTGATGGTGGAGCTGAGGAATGAAGACCCTTGTGCATTCCAGCACTTCATGAGGATGCCACCAGCCATGTTTGATGAAGTTGTGGAGCGTCTGAAACCCAGGTTGACCAAGGCAAACACCAACATCTGTCCCAGCCTGGACCCTGGACTGAAGGTGGCACTGACTCTGCACCACCTGGCCTCTGGAACCACATACAGAAACATGCAGTATGCCTGAAGGGTGCCACACAACACCATCAGCATTGTGGTCAGAGAAGTGGTGCAGGCCATCATCGAAGAATACGTGGAGGAGCTCCTCCAGTGTCCCACCACTGAAGAAGGCTGGAGGAAAGTTGTAGAGCAGTGGTATCAGAGGTGGAACTTTCCCCACACCGTTGGAGCCATAGATGGCAAGCACCTGGCCTGCAAAGCTCCAGCCAACTCAGGGTCCAATTATTACTCCAAGGGCTTGCTTCTTCAGCATCATCCTCTTTGCCATGGTTGATGCTGACTACAAGTTCATGTACATCGATGCTTCAGGCAACAGGTCAGCTTCAGATGCCCAGATATACAACGCAAGTGACCTCAATGATGGGCTGGAATGCAACCTCATCATGGGTTTTCCAGATCCAGACCCCCTACCCAACGACAAACAAGATGTGCCCTACTTCATCGTGGGTGATGACGCCTTCTCCCTCAGAACCTACCTCATGAAGCCCTACACTTCAAGATACCTCACCCGTGAAGAGAGGATCTTCAACTACAGGCTGTCCAGGGCAAGACGGGTGGTGGAGAACGCTTTTGGCATCCTGGCCAACAGGTTCCAGGTACTTCTCACCACCATGCAGCATCGCACACAGACTGTGAGGAGCATCGTGGAAGCTTGCTGCATCCTGCACAATCCCATGCGCACCCACTACCCAGTGTTGCAGAACAGGCTTGTGGACCGTCAACAAGGCAATGGGGACATGGAGCCTGGTGAATGGAGGCAAGGACAAAACCTGATAGACACTGTGGATGTGCAAGGCCCCAACAGAGCTTCACATGAAGGGAAGAAGCAGCGTAACCTCCTGAAACACTGGTGCAACTCCCCAGCTGGAGCAGTGGAGTGGCAAGACAGGATGGTAGATGCTTAATGGATGCTTCCTTGAGCCTGTCTTATAACACTGATGAGATTGTGCCATGTATGTTGAGTGGCCCTACAATGAATAGGGCATTAATAAAGAGTTTTGTTTATGTTGAAATGTGTTGATCAATGAATAAATTGTTGTTGATAATAAAGGGCCATATGTGTGGCAGCTGGGAGGGTGGACCATACAGTCCCACTATGCTTGCATTGGAGGTTTATCTATCCCACAACTATCCTTACCCATCCCACAGCTATCCTTACCCATCCCACAGCTTTCCTTACCCATCCCACAGCTATCCTTACCCATCCCACAACTATCCTTACCTATCCCACAGCTATCCTTACCCATCCCACAGCTATCCTTACCCATCCCACAGTTATCCTTACCCATCCCACAAGCATGCAAAGGCTTAACCCTTTTTTCAAAGTTTTCACCAACACTTTATTTAGTAAAAAAAAATGAACCAAGTGTGTGAAGCAAAGATAACCTTTATTGAGAACAAACTGTATGACTTTATTAAAAAGCAAAATGACCCAATTAAGGTGTCTTAAGCAAAGATAAAGTGAACAGGTAACAACTCAGTCTCTGGCACTCTTCTCAGTCACTCTGAGGCGTGCCCCTGGTCTCAGATGTAAAGGGGCCAGGGACTGTGGAAGTGGCTGTTGCTGGAGTGCTGGCCTGAGGCGCCATTGGGGTGCCTGGCCCTGAGAGTACAACAGGAGATGGTGTGTGCAGGAAGCTCTCAGAGAGTTGACTCAGTCCCATGAGGTTGAGAGGCCCTTCATCAAATACCTGGGATGTGAGGCCCAAGACTGATGACAGATTTTCTGACGAAGGGCTTGGCTTTGGGGTGGAGGAAGGAGGACTGTAGTGGGGCTGTCTGGTCTGCAGCTGGGTCAGGTGAGGCTTCTGTGGCGTCTGTGGCGTCCGATGAACCTGGGTCTGGACTGGGAAGGGCTGCCTCTGCTGTGGGAAGTTCTGGTAGTGGTAGTCTTGGTAGGCGAGGGGCTGTTGAAATCCGTGGAAGTGCTGTGACATCACCTGGGGTGGAGGAGCAGACCTGGAGTGAGTAGGAGCAGGTTCAGCTGGGCCTGGAGGGTGGTGCAGAAGAGCTGTGATCCTCTCCTTCATCACCTGGTACTGGGCCTCGGGCATGTCCATGAGGGTCTGGCTCACATACATGATGAAGGGCTTGCGGTTCGAGGATGGTATGTCGAAGTGGACTAGCTGAGAGAGAAGATCTGTGCTGGCTTTGATTGTTTCCCTGATCTCCAAGAGGACAGTGTGGCTCTGTCCCTCCGGTCTGCCTCTCTGCCTGCTTTCTGTAGAGGTGGAGCTGGGTGTAGGTGTGGCTTGGTCTCTGGTGGCTGCTTCTTCTTGCTCCATCTGAGACAGGGGATCCTCCACGTCCTCCGGCACGGGGAGTGCAGCTGTCGGGGGGGGGGTCTCTGTCGTGGGGCCCTCCAAAGACACCTGCCTGGACACAGTAGCTGTCTCCTGGCTGGAAGAGGAGTGGCTCTCTGTGGGCTGTCTGAGGGAGAGGGTTGACAGAGGGGCTGCTCCTCAGTGGTGGATCTCACCCTCCAGGAAGCTGCACCTGGCCATGACATAGGTCTCCTGGTCAGTGAGCTTGACAGCGGCCTGCCCGGATTTCTTCAGGTGCAGCTTGCCATACCAGGTGTTCATGTGCTTCCACCATCCAAGGAGTACATCTGAAGTGTAGCCCAGGCTCTCCACCTTCTCTCTCCAAGCTGCCTGCTTTCTCTTGGTGTCGCTATAGAGCCTGTGGCCCTTCCTCCACAGGTACTCATTCTCCCTCAGCCATTCCAGCACCTCCTCCTCATGGTCTTCGGAAATGGAGTACTGTTTCCTCTCTCCCTTCTCCTTGCCTTGCCTCTTCCTCCCTCTGGCAGGGGATTCAGGGCCTCCAGCAGCAGGGCTTTGAGGTCCTTGGGGCTGGTCCATCACAGCACCAGCACCAGCAGCAGGAGAAACACCAGCAGCAGCAGCAGGAGAAGCACCAGCAGCAGTAGCAGCACCAGCAGGAGAACCACCAGCAGCACCAGCAGGAGAAGCACCAGCAGCAGCACCAGCACCAGCAGAAGCACCAGCAGCTTCAGAGTCAGCGCCAGGGGGTGGGATGGTGGTTATGTCCTTCTTGCCAGGGCTGGCAGGAGTAGGCACAGGCTTCCTCTTCTTCCCCATGGTGTTCTCCCAAGATGTCTCTGGCAGCAGGTTTTTCCTCTGAATGCTGACTGCTTGCAAGCTGCATCCTTTTATATCTGCAGAGCTGATGCAATTCATCTTCCCCACATGCGCAGTGAATGCTTTGCATCCACTAGGCATCCGCTATGCATCCTGTAGGCATCTGTGATGCATCCGCATCATCCGCTATGCATCCGCTCCTTCCGCTACGCGTCCGCTTCGCTATTTTCCCCCGGAAGCCCTGCGGATGTGTCATCCGCTTCCATCTGCTTTCATCCGCTAGGCTTCCTATGAACATCCACTTTACATCCTCGCTACATCCTCCCCACGTCCGTTGTTTTCCGTTCTGTTTATGCAAATTTGGGGCACTTTTGAGAGCGGATAACAACGGATAGAGCCACCCCTGAAATTTTGCTCGTCCACTGTGTCCTTTTTGCATACGTTTTGCATCCGTCGGCCAGTGTGACCTAGCCTTAATAAGCAGAAACAGGGCTACATCAACAATTTTCCTGACCTAATTTAGGACAAACCCTAGCTAAAGTGATTTTAAAATATTATCTCATATCCTGGGAATAATGCTTACACATTGAAATACTCATTGGGAACTATTTTGACACTGAAAGAGGCCTTACTAGGAGTTATATATGGTAAATTGAAATGCTTGGAAGAAAAAAACCATTTGTCTTTCAGTTTGTTAAAGAGTAAGTGTGAATTTATTCCCTCTGTAAATTTTAGTCATACTGTAGTTTGTGGTATTACTGCCCAAAACTAGCCATACAGCAATTAACAAATCTATAGAAGCAGAGAAAAAATCCTGTAGAATAGATAGTAATAAAATAGTTTAAAAAGGTGTATTCAAACTGTGTAATTATGTAGGATAATTCAGAACTGATATTTGTGTTCTGTCTTCAAGAGAAAATAGAAGAAAAAAATCTTCCAGCAACCTACCACGAGGGTCCTGTGATATCAGTGGATTCCTGCAAGAATCTTTCTGTCTTTCTCAGTTGTGGGTAGGTAAATAAATCACTGTTGGCCTTTTATAAAACAAGGTCAAAAAGTGATGAAATAGTGCAATGATGATTGCAGACAAACCACTGCCCCTTTAAAAAGAAAAGAGAAGAAAAATTGATCCTCTGAAAAATAATGCTTGGCAGAGTATTTGGTAGTTATTCCTTAATTTTCCATTAGGGTGTTTGATTAGGAGGGCTGCCACAACTATTTCTAAAACATTCTTACTGCTATCCAGCAGGGTGGAATTGTCTCCTTCTTTACAACCTTACACACTCAATTTTATAGGAAGCTTTCGTTGCTTTAGGATGCAGTACATCCAGTCAAGGAAGTTTCAGGTCATGCAGAATAAAGAGGGATTACCTGATCAGATATAATCACCCTGTCTTCACAATTTCCTGTTGGAGGTTTGAACTAAAAAAAATGAATAGCTCTGATTTTTTTATTAATATTTATTAGTATTTTTATTAGTATTTTATATTCTTCACTGAGCAGCTAGTATGCTGATTTTTCCCCTTTTTTCCTCTTTTAAAATTTTTTGAATATAAATGAAAGAAACCCTGTTTTTTATTCTTGGGATTCTCTGCTAACCACATTTCATTCTGAGCTTTTGATAGAAAAGGGTTTTTCTTTTAGAAAGATTTCTATTAGCTACCTTGATAGAAGGAAGGATGGAAGGCTGAGTTAACCTTGAGGAGGTTAGCATCAAACTCTTGGCAGTGAATAGAGTTGGCCTGCAAAACTGCATTCTAACCACTGTGCTACCACAGTTTTACGTTTTACGTTTAGACCTTCTCTAAGTTTTGTGTGTAAAGTAATACTTTACCTGAAACTTCATTTTTTCCCCTCCTCATAGGAATTAGATGCAGTTGTATTTTTATTATCCTTTCCTTAAGGAATTCCCATTGTTCCATATTAACATGCTCCAAATAGCCTATTCCTATTGGTCGAGAAATACTGGAAGCTGATTGGTTCCTTACTCGATGCTGATTGGCCAATAACAGCTAACCTGTGATTGGCCAGCTCAGAGGCGGGAAAAACAAGTAGCCGTCATTGGCCACTAGCCGCGAACAGCCTCTCTATAAAAAGAGCTGCCGCGGCTCCTGGTTCAGATGGACTTTCTGCACTAAATAAAAGAGCTGAAGTTACGCTGGTCTCCAGTCTCATTCTTCGCGAACACTACACCCATCCAGCTGAGAATCTTTTCTGATGAGTTACTTTTGCTAAGGATTTTACCACTGACACAACTACTTCCGGTTTAAAATATATTGTTTTGAAATCTGGGATACATATTTGACAAAGTTGTCAATAGACAATTAAGGAATTTCCTAAAAGGACTATGCTTGGATTTTTTTTCTCAGCAAGTGTTAAAATAATTAAAGTACCATTTCATTAAAATTCTGTTAAAATAAAAAATGCAACTGATGTGTATTTTGAAGAGGAAACATTTTTCTTTATTCATCTAAGGTATTGATGAATGAACTATTAGACAATGATTATATTTGGGTCAAAATTTGATTACAAGCTAAATTGAAACAAAAATGTATGTACAATTTGCTTCCTATGTATTTTAGTGGTATGTGAATTTTGAACTTAAGCATTTGCCTAGAAGTAAATTCTGTATTATGATTATTTATTTTATTTTCTAGTTCAGATGCTGCAATAAAACTATGGAATATTCACAAAGACCTAATAGCTGAGATCAGACTTGATAATACTTTAAGCACAGCCTGCTTCCTCAATAATTCTGGTGATATTTTACTGGCTTTCAAAAATGATATTTATATCTTATATCACAGTAAAATGTTGCACATTTTGAGAACTAGTATTCAAACTGCCAAAGTTACAGAAACAGGTAATCTTAATTATATTAACTGAATAGTGTGGTTTTTATATGTCTCCCCAACCCTTTTAATTCAGATGCGTACAATGCTACATTTAATGGAAATTAAGACTTTCAATACTGCAGCTGCTTTGTGTCCAGTAAGTTGTTCTATGTGTTAATAGGGAATTCATTGTGTGCATTTGGATTCTTAGATAGCCAAAGCATTTGCACAAAAAAATGGAGGTATCAACAAATTTTGGGAAATTTACAGAAATATGAACTAAAATAATTACATGGATGGGAAATAAAAAAACAAATGAATAATATGTGTGCATACCTACTGAACATAGAAATTATTATATATAGCCTATTTCCAAAGACACCCCCTCACTCCACTGGGACACGTAGCCATAAGATTGCAAGCATTAAAACTACATACCTTGGGGGGAACTGGAGGAGCTATTTCAGAGGGCAAAGCCTCAACAGGGAAGTCACACTTCCTGGGTCTGCAAGATGACATTTAATTAAAGGGACCTGGACATACCTATTCTCCCTGATTGTACTGGATGGGAAGAAACAAGTGAAGATAGGTAACCAGGTCCCAGGCCATGAAGGGCTTTACAGGTTTTGACCTGCATCTTGAAGCCAACTGGTAAACAATGCAGTTTGCAAAGCAATGTTGAGACATGGACATAATGAAAACACCCATTACTGTCCACACTGGTGCATTTTGAACCAGCTGTTGCTTTGAGATGGTCCCCAAGGATAGCCCCATGTAGAACGTGTTGCATTTGTGAAGGGGCAAGGACATGAATGATCTTTTTGAAGTGTCTTCAAAATCTCTTCAAGCAATACCTGCAAGTCTAGAGGGCCCTAAATTACTTGCCTGCATTATTAATACCATTTTTGAATGCATGCTAATTTGCCAAAGCAAGTTATTTGCTGTGTAAATCCCAGTTGGCAAAATTCGGGATTACCCAAACTCACAAACCAGTTCATTCTTTATAAGAAGTGTTTCCAAATGGTTCATGCTTAATGCCACCCGTCAAAAATATAATTTTGCCATTCCACTTTTTTTCTTAGGAAGGGATGCAATAACTATTATTATGAGAAATAATAGTTACTTTCATAAGTAAGGTTCATGAGACATTTGCATATCTTTATAATATGAGTTGTGAATAGTGAAATTATTTGAAAAAGTAACTCCTGATCATGAGCATCTGCAGCAAACCAAGTGTGCATCAAAATAATGGCATGCACATGGTAATGTCATGAGGCAAACCCCATTTTTAGACTGTTGTATCCCTGTATCATTGTAAGTCCTAAGTTGTGGTGTTTGTATCATGACATCTATTTTGTTATCTGCTGTAACCCATGCTTCTGATCAAATGCAACAAAGGAAGGAGAAAGTGGTTCGTATTACTGAATTTGAGAAACTGAACTTATTTCAGACTGGCCCAAATTTTATTACATGTAACCTATATCTCCAAGGTCTCAAAATGACATCAGGTTTGGCAGGATAAGGATTCAAGAAAAGCAAATTGTGTTCATTATCCATTTATGTCAGTATAAATAGAATATCAGTAATGAGTAGAAGAAAAACATGATATTTTGAAGGGAGAAAAGTTCCCTGATGATGGGCTTCAGCATGAACCTGAAATGTTGGAAGAATAAACCTTTGGTCCTGGTGACCAAGTCAGATTGGATCCTGCAACATTACCCTGGGACATGTTTATTCACAAGAAAAGCAAATTAGGTTTCCTTATTGTTTAATTCTAAATTAAAATGAATGGATGGATGAATGAATGCTTTATTGACCAAGTGTGATGAGACACACAAGGAATTTGTCTTGGTGCATATACTCTCAGTGTACATAAAAAAAGATAGATTCATCAAGAATCATAAGGTACAACACTTAATAATAGTTATAAGGATACAATAAGCAATCAAACATATTAGGAAACAGTCAATATAAATCATAAGGATACAAGCAACAAAGTTACAGTCATAAAGTAACAAGTGAGAGGAAATGGGTGATAGGAACAATGAGAATAGTAATAGTAATGCAGACTTAGTAAATAGCTGGATAGTGTTGATGGAATTATTTGTTTAGCAGAGCGATGGCATTCGGGAAAAACTTGTGTCTAGTTCTGGTGTGCAGTGCTCTAAAAATATGTGTTTTTTATTTTAAATCAAAAGAATTTAATTACCATGTAGTGTTACAATATTAGTATCTCCATTGTGGTCTCTTTTCTAGAATCCTATATTTTTGAAAGCCATCTTTTAGATTATCATTACAAAATGGATGCCCCTAAATCAATTGAGATGGCTTCATATCTGGTATGTACTCTATTGATATTACTTTAATCAGCTGAAGACCTGAAACCACACTGAGTATTAAAGACATAGACCACTAAACTAAACAGCATTTAATATTAGATGCAGAGTGTCCCACCTTCTGTTAGATGTACTCTAGCATAATAACACCAAGGGGAAATTCTAATTGTGGGATTTTTTTAGAATGTAAGTTTAGAATATGGTATGAACAAATATATTTTTCTGTATCGTGTATGAGCATGTTATTATGTGATATTCTCTGTTTTTTAAACATTAAGAATTTAGTAGATGCTTAGCTTTGATTTCTCATTGGGATCATATTTCGCTTTACATACAGTGCAAACCACTTAATTCACCAAGATGCCAGTTCTTTACTCACCTTAGGATAAGTCTCATTTCATAAAATAAGAGGTAAAATATAAAAGACAGAATTATAAATTTTAAGTATAAAACTTTCTAACATGGATATCAAGTGGCTAAAATGTCATGTATTATAATATTAAAAGTTATAGTGCCATAATATAATATAGTGCCAAAATTTACTGTTTTTATTTGCCTTCTTTTGGTTAGGTGCCTTATAAGGGATATTCCTTCGCTGAAGATTTTACATCAGAATTGCAGGTTTTGCCAGAGAAGAAAGGAAAGGTAAGAATACAAAAGGCCTGAAATTTAAAGAAAAATGTACTTCTTTCCAGTCTGTACCTAGGTCTACAATATAAATAAAAATATACTTCTATCCAATCTCTACGAGATTTGGCTAGTGTGATTTAATGTATAAAACTGTGGATGAATTAATTAATGATGGTCTCAAAGCAATCAAGTTTGATACCAGCAGAATAAATTTCTTAAGAGTATAATGTAATTATAAAGGAAACAAAATTCTTTCCCTATTTTACTAGGTAGTTCTTATTTTATTGAAGATAGAATGGAATTTTGGGGAGGGGGTCTTCTAAGTAATATTTGTTTTCTTTTTCTTTTTTTTTTTTTTTAAAGTTTTTATTAATTTTCTACAAACAAACAAACATACAAAACATTAAAAACATCTACTCTCATATATACTTCCGGTGTATCGGTTGGTTCATCAGTTTTGTGCATTCATTTTATAGTGTCAATTACAATTATATTGCATAACCACTCATATTGTCAATCCATATTCTAATATTACTAAAGAAAAAAATAAAAAAAAATGATGGTCTCAAAGCAATCAAGTTTGATACCAGCAGAATAAATTTCTTAAGAGTATAATGTAATTATAAAGGAAACAAAATTCTTTCCCTATTTTACTAGGTAGTTCTTATTTTATTGAAGATAGAATGGAATTTTGGGGAGGGGGTCTTCTAAGTAATATTTGTTTTCTTATTTGTCTTATTGGGTGGCTTTTGTTTAGTCTACTTCAGTGAAGTTGTTCTGAAAATAAATAAATCTATAAATGGAGTTCAGAAAGTTTACTTGAAGGAAGGGTGGAATACAAAGTAATATCAGAGCTGTTAAATATTTAATTGTTAATCAGTGTGGTGCAATTTTAATAAAGTTGAGAATTAAAGTTCACGCTTCTTTGCTTTTGAAGCTGTCATGATTATGTTGTGATGAATAGAATCGGAAAAGGAAAAAGAAAATACCTTTCTAATAACAATTGCGAATGTATCATTTAATGCCAGCTGGCTGGAGAATTCTGGGAGTTGAAGTCCACAAGTCTTAAAGTTGCCTAGTTTGGGGACCCCGATTTAGTGAGTGAAATCATAGTTTCTGTAGTATTTAAAGGGTCCTACAAATAGTATAAGATATATCTGTTTGATCGCGGGAAAAGAGACTCGAGACCAGTGTGACTTTTCAGCTCTTTATTTAGTTGCTTGAATCTGCTCTGGTTGCGGAGCCGCAGCAGCCTCTTTTATAGCGGCTGCTAGCGGCTCATGGCCAATGACGGCTCTTTGAATCCCCCGCCGATCCAGCGGGCCAATCACAGGGTGGTAATACAAACCAATCAGGATCGTGTTTCTGGACCAATCAGCAAGTAGTATTTCTGGTCCAATCAGAAGAGGGTATTGCAAGTATGTTAATATAGAACAATATCCAAATTTGTTTGTATATAATTAATAAGCAATTAATAAAAGAAGTTTTATTTTTATAGCAAGTTACAATCCCAATTACATCTTTTTTTCCCATCCCTTAGGCATTCTGGAAGATACCGGTAGCTCCCTCTATGATATACTTGTCTCCTTGTACCTCAGAGGTATCTTTAAAAATGTTTGATTTCCTTCTCCAAGCTGGAACTCTTGACTTAGAAGAACAAGATAAAGCTAAAAGTAATGTATTTGAGAATTAATACGTTTCTGACATGAGTATAGTACCCATTATTTGAAAGCCATACATTTTCTGTCTTATTCTATCGCAGACCAATGAGCATACTTTTTCTAGCTTAACAATATCTTCATTTAGTTTGACTGGTGTGCACTAAAAGCTGAATAATGGAGAAAAACAAGGAATTATTATTATAATCATAATTATGATTAAATGATTGCCCATGTAATGCCCTGATGAAACAAAAAAGGAAAAAGCAATTGTACATTTCATCTTGATTATATATGCCGTGTTTTCTTAATCTCATTTATTTGTCCTTTCTATTCCTCCTTTTGCTGCAGTTTGTTTCCACTTTATAATCTCTTCTCAGTACTATATAAGTGGAAAGATGTGCCCAGCAGTTTATCTACTTATCACTGAACTGTGGTTCCCAATTCATCGATTCTGGGTTGTAACAAAGTATTGTGGTAGATCTAACAAAGATCATTATTCCTAATTGTAAAAGGATATCTTTCTCGCTTTGGAAATTAAACAGGACTAGCAAAAGCAAAAGATTTCTGAATATTAAGCAGAACCTCCAAATTTTGCAAAATAAATGGTTGAAACTGTAAAATTAGTATACCAAATCAGAAATTGAACAATATTTATATGTGTCATATATTTCATCTAGTGCAGAGGGAAAACAAATGTCAAAGCTGGACATTGAAGCAGCTGCCATTTTAAAAAATAGAGGGCAGTAATACTATATATTACCTGCCTTTACATGAAACACTAGACTAGAGGAAGAGAATTCAACACTATTTCAAATAAAGAAATAGAGAATGGAATCCAACAAACGTTAACAATTTACTTTCGTTAAGGAACACTCAGTTTCAGTTTAAGCTAGTAAAGCTTGCTTTTTTCAGCTACAGATTTCTGATTTAAATGATAGAGAATAAATGTGTAGTCTCAACAGATACGATAATTTGCTTTATTTCCTCAGTATATGAAAGAATGATTGTGACCAAAGATATGAAATATATGCCTGAGCGCAAACCTGCAACACCAACAAGGTTGGAAATTCCATTCTTTGGTGTTTCTCCATCTCCATCTTTAATTCAACAGCCACTTGAGGCAACTAAACAGGAAGAAGAGCAGGTTTTTGTGATATTTTGTATAGTTAATGTTAAAGTATTACAGGTACAGTTTTTAAGCAAGAAAGTAGCAGCTGAATATTTGTGTACATTCTCTACTCCAGTTGCCATGCATGTTTTTTGTCTCTTTGTTTTAATATCCGCTCATGTAAAGTGCAGTCAGAATCTCTTCTATTCTTCTGAATAGTTCACGTTATCTGTGTGGAAAATAAGTTTTTCCCATCAAAAGACAGTGAAGCTTCACACCCATTATTCTAGCAGTGATTTAGCTAGGATCCTAGGACTATTATCACAACTTTTATTAGAAAAAGCAAATAGTATGCCCAAATAGCATATGATAGCAATGATATCAGTGCCTTTTCCCTGCCATCTTGCTTTGTCCAAACTGGTATCCATTTGCTGCAGCATTACACCTGTCGACAAAGAAGGGGACAGAATCCTAAGCAAGAAATTATTTGCAAATTAGTATCATGAACTACAGCTATTTTCAGTTCTGAGTTTTCTTTCAGTGGGATTCTTTTCTTTACCTTCTCTCACTCTCTCTTCAGTTTTCAGCCTATTTATCTCTTTGCTCTCTGAGTTTTGTTCCTACATTTTCCTTTTCCATTGTTTTTTCTTTTTATCTGTTTTCCTAGTTCACTGTCCTGCTTTTTCTTCTAGTCCCCTTTCCATTTTCTTTTTACCATTTTCTTGTTCTAATATTTGAGTTTATTTTATTGATTTGTTTCATTAAATTTTTATGTGTCACATCTCCCATACAAGGTGACTTATTTTCCGCCATTTCAAAGCTTTGGAGTTCCATTTCCACCAAGGAGACAAATTGGGTTAATGCCTTTATTAGTCTGGCAATTTTCTGGAGAGCAAAACATCTTCTTCTGGCTTTCCTTATATACAGGTAGTCCTCGACTTACAACCACAATTGAGCCTAAAAGTTCTGTTGTTAAGTGAGACATTTGTTAAGTGAGTTTTGCCGCATTTTACGATTTTTCTTGCCTCAGTTGTTAAAGAAATTGCAGTTGATAAGTTAGTAACCTGGTTGTTAAGTGAATCTGGCTTCCCCATTGACTTTGCTTGTCTGAAGGTCGCATGACCTTGGAACACAGCAATGCTCCTAAGCATGAACCAGTTGCCAATCTGAATTTTGATGACATGATCATGGGGGTGCTGCAAAGGTCGTAAGCATAAAAAATGGTCATAAGTCACTTTTTTCAATGCCATTGTAACTTTGAATAGTCATTAAATGAATTGTTGTAAATGAAGGACTACCTGTATTTGGGAAACTAAAAAATGGAATTGTTATATAAGCATCATTAGCTGAATATTATAATATTGAGTTTATTTACAGTCCTGGGATTGCCAGTATTTAGGTTATGTGCAAAAAGGTAGACTTTTGGATCTTTCATTTTCAGTGGATATTACACTTCATTTGTGATATCTAATACTGCTTTATTGTTTTAAAGACAGTTGATCATGTGATTGCATTATCCATAGAGGAGCCATTAAAAGAAACTTTAAACAATACACAGCAGCAAGCTTATGAAGAAGCATCTCCTGAAGCACCAGAAATCATTCCAAAGCAGCCTTATTGTTTACATAAAAAGACAAAATCAGACCCAGATATTTGTAGATGTGAGTTTATATTATCTACATGAAATCTCTAAACATAATAAATATTATTTTGAGAGTAAGTGTTGAATTTTATGCCCCCATAACTAACAGATGCATGTCAATATATCGATTCTTTCATGAAAAAAGATGAGTTAAAAAAAGATGAGTTTTGGATTAGATTCCAAACGTTATTTAATATGTTTCCTTCTGAAATTGGAGCTTTGTATTTGCTTTATAAAGATAAAGAATGCAAGAATGTATTCTCATGCTGTAAGATATTGTTGGAAGAAATATCCTCCTTCGTTCAGTTCCAAATGGGGAAGAAAGACCCTGGAAACATGGTGACTGCTTGGAAAGATGGTTTAATAGTGGACAGGACCACATGGCTTGGAGATTGTGAGTGAAAAAAGGGAAGTAATGCTGAAGGTCCCTGGATTTTATGCCCTCTCTTGGGCTTTGAATTAGAGCTTGTGTTCTGATTGGTTGTCAGATTCCCATGGGGTCATGCAGAAGCAACTCTGTAGACTGTTCTTAGCCCCAGGCTTGGTTGAGCCTTGCTTGATGATGATGTAATGAAAGGGCTTTGGGATTCCTCTTATGGCTTTGCCTGAAGGAGGTAGATCTTTGTTATGTAGAATAGACTGGCTCAGGCCTTAATGGCCCATTGACAAAGGTGGGAGGCTAAGTTTCTGCCTCTTTGAGTTTCTACTTCTTTTTTAGGGAAAATATTCTGCCTTTTTAGGATATCCTAAAATATTTCATTTTTCTAGGAGAGGGGTGGGTTTTAACTTCCAACAATATAAATCTGATTGAATTCATTAGGATGACCTTCTAAGTAAAACCTACCAAAATAATGTCGTATAACATTATAGTAAGTGTTATATATAACACATGTAACATATATAACAAATGGAACCTGCAGCAAAATACTGCAGCATTTCCCTCCCACTAAAGCAGTCAGCACTCCAAAAGTAGTCTTGAGAAAAGAAGGGGAAGATTTGAATGCTGCTTAGTGTGAAAAAGTAATTTAAAAATATTCCAACTCACTAGGATTGAAGCCCCTGTGTATGAAGGCACATTGCAGGCTATTCTGCAAGGCTTAAGTAGGGATTCATGCTTCATAATTAAAAGCCCATAGCTAGAGCTTGCATGGACAGAAATAATCTGCACAATTAGTCTGTGTTATCAGAACTGCCAGTTGTAGAAATTTCCAGAATCCCTGGACTGGCTCCTTGTTTTTCTGAACTCCATTTAATCACTGACTTTGATATTGTTGCCACCACATTACTGATTGTCCGATTCCTGCTCTTGTTCAATTCTGTTACTGGATTTCAGTTTGACTCTCATTAGTTTGAAAAACTAACCATACATAAACAAAAGACTTCTACTGATACCATTTTAAGACTCAAAATAGCCTTTGCCTAAATATGCATTACATATTTAAACATTTTTAAAACATTTCTCCTTCCAGTATAAAAGATTATTTGGCTTATTGTGACATTTTTTACATTTCTCCTATTTACTTTTTTCCTTTTGGAAGGTAAACCTTGTACAGTGTTCACCTTGCTTTTAGGAAGCTGAGTCATTGTCACATCCCCTGCCTCAGGCTATGAATTACAAACAAGAAATTACAATTATCAGTTGGATTTACAGACAAATTTGGCTTATGATAGCATAGTGGGTTGCAGTTTGAGAAAAGAAGGGGAAAATAACAGAAAAATAACTGACAATAATTTACTCTATGGACATTTTTAAAGATGTAGCTATTTTGATATACTTGATACCTGAAAATAAAATTAATGCATTCTCACTTTTCTTTCTTTTTGGTTAGATTCTTACAGATATGAAAGAAAGGTAGAAAAATATTCTGGAAAAGACAAACTGAACAGGAGAGAAACGGTATCATTTTACTTAAGACAAAATTACTTTAAAACCTACTTCTTTTAATAGGAGAATAAACATTTCTTTAACCATCACTGTAAAAATAAGCATACTTAATTTGAGTTACGTTATTTGTCAGCATTCCAACAAAACTCTCCACCTCAAATTCAGCACTCAAGAACCAAAGTCCATCCAAGTAAGAATTTATTAGAGAAGTCATATTGGCACATCTGGGGAAAACCTGAATCTGAATTCCCACGTTTTCCCCTGAGATATATTAAACTCACATCCAACCCCCTTAATGATTACTCCCAAGTCACACTCTCCGATCCACCTCCATTCTGAACTCCCGTCAAGTCCAGTCACTCCCCTTCAAACTCCAGCAACTCTATCTTGAGCTCTGGTGAAAGAATGTTGTTGTAGCTACCCTCCCTTCTCCCTACTCATTGGGTTAAAACTCCCAAAGTTAATCATGGCATAGATCATGGCCTATTTTAATATAACTGGAGAATTCTTCTGTATCATGTCATATTTTTGTGTTCAGAAGCATTACTGTCATATTTTGTGTAAATCTTAACAGAATGTTTATGTCATCACAAATTAATTCATCTTCAAAGGCTGTGGTTAACATTACCTGGATAACTGAAGAGTCAAGCAAAATAGTTTTTGTTCTGATTGGATTGGATTACATTGTATTATTCTATCCTTGCTAGACAGGAAAGTCTGCTTATATTTATTGCTTATACATTGCTTTGTGATTTCATAGATAGAGACAAGGGAATTAAATTTAGTTAAAAAGTTATAATTTTGTTAACTGACCATGAAGAATCTATCTTGGAAGCTAAAAGTCTTCAGAGAAAATCTTCTAAACTAGTATCTTTATTTTTTTTTAATATAACATGTGTGTGTGTGTGTGTGTGTGTGTGTGTGTGTTATATAATACACATAATGGATCAAAAGCTTGTTTCTCGGATCCATCATGCATGCAAGACTACTTCGTGTTATACTTATGCTGTATCATATGCATGCTTCTGTTGTACAGGATTTGGAGGCTACTGAATTTCAGAAAGTCCTTATGAGCAGATTAAATTTACATGATCAGGAAAATTAGTTCAAATTAGGCTGCAGAGTGAGCTTAGTATTCTATGGCCCTTAGTTAAGGCTTACCAGATGACATATATTCCATTTCTTTATTAATATCTATGGAATTTAACATTCAGGATTCTTTTTTCTTTCTTTGTTGTATTAAGTCGATTAATCATATTCTTTTAATGACCCCTAATTCCTTGCAGAGTGGAGTCTGTGCAGCTAAATGGAGTTGAGTGTTTACTGGCCAGATTCCTTTCCTGTCGCCAATGGGGAGTTTTGTTCAGCAGATATATTCTCACTGTGCCCAGAGAGAGAAATATCTGCCTCTATCTAAGATCGAACTCACAAGAGCTCCATCTCTAGGCCACCACACTACTTATAAGTAGATTAATATCACCATGGAATTGGGTACACTTGCGTGTGTATATAATAAAATATTTTCGATGTTCAGTTATGTAAACAGATTATTGGCCACAGCACAATACAAATAAGGCATCCATGACTCATTTCATTTTGTAATAATTAGATTTTTGATCCCCAGTTTATTGTTAATTAATTAAATGTATTTGCTTCATAGTATCCTAAGGAGAAGATGTGTTTTGAAGAAAAAGTCTCAGGCTTGACCGAAATACAGAAAGGAGTGAAGGTCTTTGAGCTTTACTTTTTCTAATGCTTACATTTTGACTTTTGGAGGATTTTGCTTTTGGAACATACCCCAATTCAAGCATGCACAAAAATGATTGCTCCTGAGAATCCAGACCTGATGATTGAGTGCTTGCATCATTTTCTAGCATTAACATCTCTTTTGTGTCTTAGAACAGATTGTGCTGCTTAGCGCACTAACACCATGTAACCCAAATCTGGCAGCAGAAATGCAAATTTCTAATATAATAATGGAATGGCTTTTTCTCTTCTTTTCTCTAAAACCACTCTGGTTCTTGTCATTATGTCATGATTTACATCTTTTGGGGACAACTTTCTGAAAGGAAATTTTACAAAAATGTTGCCCTTGCTTATAGTATTTTAAAGATTTTGACACACAAAGGCTGCCCTCTGCTGGTGGCGTGTGTGTTTTCTAACTAGAACAACAGTTTTGTTACTTGGCTTATTAGAACGAGCCTATACATAAAGCTTCTACCCTGTTTCTCCAACAATACAGCCTCCTCCAATAGGAAGTCCCAGCATGTTTTATAGGCATGAAATGAAATTAAGCCCCTCCCCCCAAATTAAGGCCTATATTAAAACATGCGAAATGGGTGGGAATGGTGGGGGGGGGGTTTGCTGTTAGGAAGTATTTTTGTTGCACATCCGGATATGGTGCTGCCTGCGTTGAACCTGATATGAAGTGCCCCACCAACGCCGAGGTAAACATCCAAGCCGTCACCGCCCGCCCGCCTGAAGATGCAAGGGGGGGAATTAAGTCGCCCCCAAAAAGACGGCCTAGCCATTTTTTCGGGGCTCAAAAAAAAATAAGACCCGGCCTTATTATATGAGAAACGCGGGTACTTTGTACTTTTAATATCATTTATTTCTTTTTCTTTTTGTAATTTATATAGCAACCACTTCCCCAGTATAATTGTACATTCAATTTTTTTTAGGTTATTTTACTTTAATTTGTCTTGTTAAAATAAAGAACTGCTGATGTGAATATTTAATTTGTTGTGTGATAGTTTGCTTTTCTGAGAATTTCTTTTAACTTTTTATAATGTTTCTTTTTGCAACAAAATTTCATTCAACCTCCATCTAAAGAAACTAATTTTCCTTTTGTGCTCTTTTCTGATGTAACTATGTTAATTGATGTTTTTATAGTCTTCTGTAAATAGTAGCGCTATCTGGGTTGGTGACAAAATTCTGAATCTGTAATTTTCCTTATCCAAAATAAGTATTATATGCCTACATGGAGCACTGTCTCCTTTCTCTTGGTCATAAATGTACTTGTTTATAAGGGCAGGTGTTTGAAAATTATACCAGTAATTATTCTATTGTTTCTGTAATTATATTATATGAAATGTTTAGAAAAAAGAGCTCAAGAAACATAAGCCAAGGAAGCTAGGCCAAAGAAGAAAAGTTGGTCTTGTGAAGAAGAGGTTGCCGAAACATAGAAAACCTTTTTCTGCACAAATGGTAATTATCTCTCTATCTCTCTATATCTATATCTATCCATCTTATCTATCTATCTATCCATCCATCCATCCATCTATGGATGTGTGTGTGTGTTCCAGCATAACTCTTAGAATGCCTTGAGCAATTCAACCAAACTTGGTACACAGATGACTTACCCTCTGGAAACAAATACAGTGGAGGTAAGACACCCCAACACCCCTTGAAGTATGTGTGTGCCTTAAAATGGCTTCTGCTGTACAACACAGTAGACTTGCCATGGTAACGGCTCCACCGTACCCCACAAGGGGGCTCCCCTTCAGCCCTCCAAGGAAACGTCAGGCAATTGCAATCAAACACTACAAAAATGAAACACACAAGAAACTCCTGCAGAGAGGAATAGAACTTAAGATGCTGCGAAAGAGACAGTACAATGGTGTGAGTCCCGACTACAGGATTTTCCTGTCTAATATAGGATTGGGATAAATAAATATCCAGGCAACGCTGGGTTATTGGCTAGTTCTTCTATAAATAAAAACAGTATCTGGATTTTTATCAGGGAAATGCTTTTTGCTCTTCTAACTGACCAATTACTGATCACTCTTGTTTACTATCTTCTCATCTTCCCTTACTCCCCTTTTCCATCTCCTTCATTGTTTGCCTACAATAAATTCTCTACAAGGTCTTTAAAAAGCTAACCAAGTGATTAATTACATGTTGGGATGTGTGCATTGCATTTGGAGGCCTAAAAGAACATTTCAGTAGTGTATGGAATTTTGTTCACAGAAAAAAATACCAAACAAATCAACTTTTAAGATATTTTTAAAGAGGACTCAGCTGAACTGTGGATGGGATGCATCCCATGCTACTTATTTAAAATTCACATTTTAAATTTGCCAACTTTTTTTTTTTTACAACTCTGAACTTCCCATTCTCAACTTAGATATCTAGGACAGGGTCTGCTATTATGGTGAAAGCAAAAAAACAATACTATTTTAAAATTAAACTACCTGTTCTGTTTGTCAATTCTTCCCACAATCACCATTAGATATTTGCAGGGGTAGCCTGCAAAAATTTTAGCAAGGGGTTCTCTGCCCGGTTGCTGAGTGGGCGTGGCCATGGTGGCTGTGGTCTAGTCAACCTCCTGCACCATGGGGGGACGCGTTTTTGCCTTCCCTGGGCTTCGGAGGCTTTCCTCGAGCCTCTGGAAGGGCAAAAATGCCCTTCCCGGACTCCAGAGGCTCTTTGAAAGCCAGAAACAAGTCCGTTTCCAGCCCTCCTGAACTTTCCTTCCTCCCTCCTTCCTTCTGTCCTTCCTTACTTCCTTTCTTACCACCCATTCAATAAATAACTGAGAAACTTAAAAAGAAGTATGAACATCAAAACAGAAAACTCACATCAGTAAAAACATGGTACCATGGTCAAAGAAATGCCAAATAGACACCATCTTTTTTTATATATAGGAGACCCTCTAATTTAAAAGGGAAGATTGTTCTGCATAATGGACATTACAAAAGAGAATTTTGAATTTTGCTGTCTGATTGAAGCCCATATAAATAAGTATCAATAGATCACAGCACTACAAGTAAAGCATTCTTAATAGAACACAATAGTCTGATATACCTGAGAAGCAATTTCTGAACTACTTAAAGCTTCATACAGATGGTCCTCAACTTACAACCACAATTGGGACCAAGATTTCCATTGGTAAGTAAAGTGGTTATTAAATGAGTTGTGTCCAATTTTCCAATCTTGTTTGCTGTGGTTGTTAAAACAAATAATTGGCAGTTGTTAAGCAAGTCTGGCTTCTCCCATTAACTTTGTCAGAACAGCAATAGCACTTAGACTTATACAGCACTTCACGGTGCTTTACAGCCTGTAAAATGGTTTACAGAGTCAGCCTATTTCCCTCAACAATCTGGGTCCTCATTTTACTGATCTTGGAAGGTGGAAGGTTGAGTCAACCTTGAGCCAATGAAATCGAACTGCCAAACTGCTGGCAGTCAAATTAGCCTGCTCTACTGTATTCTAAACACTGCGCCGCTATGAATCTTGTTTGAAAGTTTGCAAATGGCAATCACATGACCCTGGGATTCTGCCACTATTGTAAATATATGCTGGTTGCAAAATGCCCACATTTTGATCACATGACCATGTAGATGTTTGACAGTTGAAAGTGCAAAGTTTGGTTGTAAGTCATTTTTTTCAATGTTGTAGTAGTGACAATGAATGGTTGTAAGTCAAATCTGCAGTAACATCTTAAATGAGGCTGAACCAGTTACACATTTATCCTGGCTTTAAAGGCATCCCCAATAAAACAAAATCCAGCCTTGAAGTTACCAAACAAGGTTACATCTTCCATACTGGGCAGAGCTAATAACAGTTGTTGTTGTTGTTATTAGAACCTTGGTGGCGCAGTACTTGGAGTGCAGTACTGCAAGCTACTCCTACTGCAATTTGGCAGATTGAATCTCACCAGCTCAAGGCCAACTCAGCCTTCCATCCTTCCGAGGACCCAAATTGTTGGGGGCAATATACTGACTCTGTAAACTGCTTTGAGAGGGCTGGAAAGCACTATAAAGTGATATATAAGTCTAAGTGCTATTGCTATTAACAATAGCTATTAATTATTGCTAACGGGTATCTGCTAGTAGAATTGAATGATAAGAAATTACTTCTGCACAAAATCTATAAAAGTTCCCTATCCCATGATGCCAGCTGAATCTAGATACTGAGTTTTGACCCCAGGTAAACCAAGTCCAGATATTTCTGTCCTGGGGTTGGGTTACTACTAGGTATGATTTCACATCTCCTGTTCCTATGGAGAGAATGGATGAGGGATTTACAACCAAGCAATAATTTTCAAACTCCAGAGAGCCCTTTTTCTAGAAATCACTGCATAATTGTTTCTTTGGGGTTAGTTGACACCACATGACCACAACAATAAAGCATAAAACTATTTTGTAAAAACCATTACTAATTCTTCTCTTTCACATTCCTACCCACGCAGTGGCTTAATGCGACAGCATTCTGGAGATAATGGGGAAAAAAATAACTATTTCATCTGTAGTGTGACTAATTTTGCTACATTTGTTAAAGAAAAACAAACAATTTCTGTTACTTCCAGGGTTCTGGAAGATCAAGAGACGTGACTTATAGCATAAGGCCTCGGTCAGCACACTCTGCAACTTATTTTGGTAAGATCAGGTATTCTGAAACTAAATTGAATTTGTTTCTGTCAGGCTCAAGTCCAAAGATGACACAGTAAGATCCAATCGAGTCAAATCCTTTATTTTCTTACACCAACAGTAACAGAAGCTTGCTCAGGATTGTGCAGTCCCTTAATGTAGGCTGTTTTGTGTTGCCAGTACCCCCTCATGCCCTGCCCCCACTTCTCCAGATATTCCATCAGTTTTGCACAGAAAAGAGGGGGGGGGGACTTTATATGACAAATATTTTTCAAAATCAAAGTCATGTTAATTTTAACAGCTACTGAATTAAGAATATATTTGAGGCATGTTAATGTTTTCATTCTACACATTTTGAATTACATCATAATTTTTATGCATAATATCCACTGTTTCTTGTTGATTTGCTAAATGGTATAGAATTGTTTCCTTCATCCCATTATCTGACTTAGAGATAAATTTGTATAGTTAAGCACTGGAACCAAAAGAGCACCAAAAAATAAGCAATATTTAGTAGCAACAAGCTCAGGTGTTTCATGATCCAAGATAAACTTCTTAATCCAATTGGGGAATCACAGTAGCTGGCATTTAACTTAATTTCAGTAAAGAAGTTCAGCTGATGGATCAAGAAGGCTGGCTGCTCGTCCATTCAATATATGCTTACCCACACTTTACATTATCCATTGTGGAGCAACCAGAACACTGGTTGACTAGGATTTAGGAAATTGATTTCTGGCAGCAGCAAAAATGATTAAACTTAAAAAGCTGTGCTCCTGAAAGATTCCCTGGTACAGCTTTGCCCTGATGCCTATCCCTCCTTGAGAGAAAGTTAGTAAAAAATCTGAGTGCCACTGTTTGGCATAATACTAAATATCATTTCAAATGTCAAATGATACATACTTCTTCAGAAAAGCAAGCAGCAGTCGTATTATGGAAGGTGGCAGAGAGCAACTTAAGCATGTTGCATCAGGATACTGCTCTGAGAAAATAGAGCTAATGGAAACTTTTTTTCAGTGCAAGATGCTTTAAGTCTGTTAATTCCTCTGTACTGAAATACTATAAAATATTTTTGACAGGAAAGAGGAGTAATAGTGAATTAATATTCAGTGGGATTGGGAATAGTTATGGAGGGAATGGAAAGGGTAGTAGTAGTTAAGCCACACAAGGTAGCAATCCTCAGGTAAAAATTGGCCTAAAATTGGCCTAAAAAAAAAACCCTTCCATTGCAGTTACCTTAAATAGCCAGAATGTGGAGCACAAACTACACAAACTGTTTTGCAAATGTGAAGTTAGTTCTTACACATTAGCTACTGTTATGTGAAATGGCCCTTCTCTTCTCAAACAGAAACATGTCTGGAAAATTTACCTATATTTTCTTGAGTGAGCCTTTAAGTGAAACAATTCTACAAACATCCTCAGAGTGAATTTTCTAATTTGCCTTTCTTATGGCAATATACCATTTAAACCACCCATGTCAAACTTGATTGCGTCACATAATGTATTGTGATGTAAGGTTACTTTTTTTTGCCTTTGTGGAGCTTGGGTGTGGGTGGCCTGTGTGACACATCCACCCCAAAGGATGCCAGTTTGACAGGCCTGATTCTAAACTATTAAGGTCTGTATGATCTAATATAATAGATTCTTCTTTGGAAGAAAGTCCTAATTCTCATGATGTAGGCCACATCTAAAATTAGATTATTACCAGTTGTAGTACTAAGTGGTAGTTGCTTTAAAATCATCATCACCAAGCAGTTTATATAACAGAATTGCCTAATCAACCTTATAATTGTCCACTAAACCAAGATTAGCCATAGGATTTTTCTGTCACATTTGCCCATTTGAGATTCCACAGTCAGCATTCCTTTATCACTGTTGTAGAGAGTCACATCCTAAGTATGGAAAGAAGGTTATATATTAAAAGAAATGGGAAACATGGAAGCATGATTCTGATAAAAGCAGGAAGAAAGAACAATGCAACACTGATTTTGTTTTATTTAAAGCACCCCTTTCCTGCTGGGAGTTAAAGGCAGCTAAGAACAGAAATAGTATTTTTTCTAAAAAGTCCTTACAATTAAAAGGATAATTAAAAATAAAAATACAAAACTAAAAAGTAGGAAATTACAAAAAGAATAAAGCGTATTCTTGACTGATTATAGTAGCATGCTAAAAATTACTTGTGGAATCACTTGCTATAAAGATAGTCTTCAACTTTGTTTAAAAGATCTTTCATAAAATGAACACCCTAAAGGTGTTGTGTCCAGATTCTCTCTAGTACTAGCTGAGATTTTCTTCAGGTTGGTGGATATAATATACCAGTTAACAGATAGAGTTGGAAGGGATCTTATAGGTCATCTAGTCCATCCTCCTGCCCAAGTGGGAGACCCAACACCATTTCTGACAAATGGCAGTCCAATCTCTTCTTGAAGGTCTCAAGTGATGATGCTCCCACAACTTCCGAGGGCAAGCTGTTCCATTGGTTGATGGTTCTCATGGTCAGGAAGTTTTTCTTTATTTCCAGGTTAAATCTCTACCAAAAACTTCAGCATTCGCTCTTAACAAGTAGGCACCCAGTAGGCAATTATGATTAACTATCACACTGATACACATTCATTGTTTGTCAATGTCAATGTTCAGTGACATTGTACTATTATGATGTAACAATGTGTCTCATATTTATGAACTATTAAAATCTTTTAAACCTCTAGATTGTTAAAAACACCCACAGAAGTGCACTAAAATTGAAGTAAGGGATTTTTTAAAAAAATGAAGCTACATTTTTATTAATTACAATTTTCTGAAGGTTGGTGATTCATTTAGCATTTTGTATACCTGCTCTTTCAGAACATTCTAGATATTTTAGAATATTTAATGTTCTAATTCATTGGAGCTGACCATACCTCTCTGAAACTGATGGCATTCTCTGTGATTAATATAAAGTAGAATAGTTTAAACTGCTGTGGGCAGCCCATTTACTTGCCATCCTAATAATTATGGTAAATATATCAGTTTTCAATATCAACCAAATCAAAATTAGTTATACTATTGGCTTGTGTCCTCTATACTGTAAGTGAAAGGCCTCATATCTCATATTGCTATCCTTCATCCTAAATAATTCTAAACAGTAAAGTTACTTTAATAAGGTAAACTTTTATTTACCTTTACTTTTATTACAAAAGTTGTAAAGATATATAATGAAGTCAGTGGGAAATACAGGATTTCATTCTACTATGGGGCTTCTTTATTCTAAAAAACACTGTACCAAATAAATATTGCTTAAGTTACCTCATTGTTTTGTTGTCAACTCAAATTAGTCAAAAAATACAGCCTGATATGTTAAAGCCTCTGACTGTGTATATTTTGCACACTACAAATTCAGTTCTTCAAGAGATATACTAATATGTCTGAATAATATAGAAATGTCAATAAAAATGTTCAACTAGCTTTTAAAAGCCTTTATTATGTATTATATTTATTCTGCCAACAGGACTGGACTAGCCTTCCTATACTTTATAAAATGTCAAATTGAACTTCTTTTTGAGATATGTTTTATTATTATTTTGCTTCGGGTTGTTGTAGAAATATAACTTTGCAGATGCCTACATTCCATTATATATTCTGTTCTACAAATATTTCTATAATACAAGAGCTCCAAATGTGAAGATAAATTAGTAGAAGAGGAATGTGAGTCTGTACCAGTATTTCTCATTGTTGTAACAAGTATTATCCTGCTAAAAAAATAGAATAAGGAAGGCTTATGACAACAGAAAGAAGGATGTAGTGGTATTGATTTATAATGATGCTTCTATTGTAGTTTAAAAGTATTGACTTGCCTAGGATTAACCTTAATTATTAGTGTCAAGGCCAAACTACAGCCATAGTTTTTATTTTAGCCAATTTTAGATTTGAGGTAAGGCAGATACTCTAAAATTAGTGGCTTCAGCTAGACTCTGAATGCAGATGACAAATGCATTGCTCTTTTGATCTATTTTGATCAGAAGACCAGTGTGATGACCCAGGGTGGGATACAAAAGCAACAAAGTCACAAAACAGGTGAAGTCCCTTTAATTCCTTCAACTTGGCTTTAAAGGTCCAATTATCATTCACTGGAGAAAAAACTCCCCCACAAACAGTTGCAAAAAGGAAGAACATCCGTTCATACTCAAAATACATATAAATTATAAATAGAAAACAACAACACAAACCACACTGAAGAATTAATGAGACAGGGCAGGATGAGACAAGGCAGGATAAGGGCTTGAAGACGTCCACAGATATCGAAAGAAGGATGGGAAGGATGCCAGAACTCAGATAAGAACTGACAGACTAGAAATATTTTCACGCTTTGCTTCCAGTACTAGCCCATGCACAGTTTGTTCTTTGAAACAATCCTCACAACTGCAGCCCATGAAAGGGATCAAGGCCCTTTCCTCCCCCGTAGACCACGCCATTCACATTTCTCCTTTATATGCTCCTCCCTGCCTGCCTTAGGATGAAGAGGGGATGGGCCTGGGTCTTCCTCTGAATGCCCAGCCGGCCTGTGCCCTTGCCCAGTTTTCTCCACAACCTCTGGAGCCAACTCCTATTCCCTGTCAGCTGTTCTTCCTCTCCCTCGGAGTCAGATTCTAATGGGCATGACAACCAGGCTTCTACTACTTTGAAGATTACTCATTGATTCAGAAGCTTCCTTTGACGTTAATTTCAGGAATGGTGTTAAGCCTCCTATTTTGACTTGCATCTAAAGAAAACTCTAGAGCGTAGTCAAGAAGCACGCATAGTTCATATTAGCTCACTGGGCTGACTGGAGCTATAATCTGAATTTTCTGGTTCAAGTCTTGCACATCACAAGAGATTATTCTTTTCATGTTGAGTATCTAGTTTTCAATATTCATGGAATGGAATATTACATAGCATCTTCTAGGTTTATTATGAAAGTGCAGAAAATGAAGAATTTTACCATGCTAGAAGCATTTGGATTCTCACTGGATGTACCTACCGATCTCTATACAATAGAAAGACAGAGAGTGGTTGAGCAAGAGAAGGGAGTACTCTAACTTAATCTCCACAGGTTTCTGAACACATTGCTGCATGACTAAAGACAAGTCTGATAAGAGTATTTAGGTATAGTAATGTGACTAAATCGACCAAGATCAGAATGGTGCAAATAATGGTATTCCAAGTGACAGAGTATGGGAGCAAAATTGAAATTCAAAAAAGCAGCATCAGAAGACTACTGGCACATGAACTTTGGTGTTGGAGAAGTTGCCTGACAATACCATGAACAGGCAAGAATAGCAAACAAATGAATAATCAAACAAAACAACCTAAATTGATCCCTAAAAGTTGACACAACTTGGCGTATAATCAAGGATAGATCAATTTCAGAATTATTTATCTAAGACCCAGTGAAATAAATATACTTTTAAGCATGAGGACTGGTTGTAAGTCACTTTTTTCAGTGCCATTGCGATGCCATTGTAATTTTCAATGGTCACTAAATGAATGGTTGTAAATTGAGGACTACCTGCACAAAAATACAAAAAAGAAAATATTTAGAAAGTTCAGAGTAGATACAACCCCCTCCCCACAAATACTATACTACTATATATAGAGAAATATACAGTATTTTTTGGAGTATAAGATGTACCTTGGTTTAGAAGGAGGAAAATAAGAAAAAAATACTTTGCTACCATACGTCCCGGTTTTGCCCTCCCTGGTGTCCAGAGGCACTCTGCAGGCCAAAAACATACCTGTTTTTGGCCTCTGGAGGCCTCCATGCTTCCCGTTTTTGCCCCCCCACACACACACACACACAAACACACACCGGTATTTGTTTCTTTGGGGGGAATTCCAACAAATATATACTTCCCCTTTCAATATATTCAACATTAACAACTTATTATTGTCTCTTAAAGTAAAAAGAGTACTTCTTTATTCCATACCTCACCTCATTTTCTATGTACCCATCTCTAAATCTGTGCCGCGCAAAGCAGCTGTGCTTCAAAAACAGAGGATAAAGGTGAGTATGGGAGCCTGGGTGGATGGGTGAGCCCAAACAGCAGAGCAGCAGAGAGAACTGAATTGATCTCCGCTGCTCATTGCTGCTACTGGCTCAGCAGAACCGGGCCGAACTGGTAGAATACCACCACTGCACTGCAGGTATACTCCGATTTTGTATTCAACCTAAGGAAACTTCAGGTACATAATAAATTCCTAAGCAGAATGTTCAAATAGCATGAAATTTCAATTTAGGACGAACAAAATTCCATAATATTATAATCTACTTGTTTGTTTTTTGTATTAGGACAAAAAATATTCCCTGCCCTTGGACCTCAGGTATGACATATTTAGCATGAATGTAACATTTAAAAGAAATTGATTTCATATTCAAAAGTATATTTGCGTATTGGATGTTATACATTGAAACATTGAGCCATTTGGGAGAAGGTTAACAATGTTTGGATACTGGGGTCCTTTGAGCAAATTTTCTTCTTACAATTATTAGGGTAAAATTGTCAATACTTCAACAGAAGAAAGAAGAGTGATTGTTTTTTATGCTTGACAGTTTGTCCTGACTGCCCTGATCAAAAATATAGTTTGTATAGTCTGCTTCTCTTTGCCCTACTAGCTTGGTCCATAGTTTTGTTTCATCTTAGATTGTTCCTCATTAAGTATCAATGTTCCACTGGTAGTAAATTATTCCAGTAGTGATTGCTAAAATAGAGAAAACATTCTTTAAAATTGTTGGAAATGTAATAATCAGGTCAGCTCATTTTTCCTTAATGAATGGCAATATTTTAAAGCCCAATGGTTTAAAAAAAATTTTTTTATAAAAGAACGAAACACATTTTAAATGTTGAATGCTACATATTTTATAAAGTATAGCTTTGTATAGGTTGACAGCTGCTAAGGTACTTCGTGCTTTTCACTAGTAATTAAATATAACCAGTTCTGTAAAATATGGTAAATTACATGGTGGGAATGCTCAATGTCAAAAATAACCTTGTGTTTTAAAAATAAATTGGATAAAGAATTCATTGTGACTTGGAAAGTAGTTCTGAATTATAATTCCACATGTGGGTTTGTATTGCATCCCAAATTCAGCCTTATTTTTTCCTATGCTTTTTAACAGGTAGATTTCTTTCTGATTTGTGAAGTATAGATTTTTGATTAGGAAAAAATCATTACAATCTTTCATTTTGCTTGTAGTTTAGACAATATGATTATTGCATATTATTTTGATTACTTTGAAGTTTAAAATTGACATTATATATATTTCAATATGTAGAATAAAACCAGTGTTGCTTTGACATTTTATTTCATCTTTCTAGATCTCTTTCATAAATATTTTTTTGCTTTTTCTGTTTGTTCTGTTTGTTTTCTGTATGTTTTGAAATATTTAATAAAATGTTAAAAAGAAATAATAAAATCTCTTCAAAAATTAGCTGATTTATCTATATTTTTATATTCTAAACCTTAACTCAGTTTTCATTTAGTATTTTTCTCTGCTTTAGGCATTATCACCTACTGAAAAAAGGTTTGTATAATGGAAAGAAAATATTGGGGTATTACAAATAATGTAAATGGATGAAATAGTAGGTGAGCAAATCTCTACTTCCTCAAACTTCCCTGTTTCTGGAAAAGACTTGGGGAGGTATTCACTGGAAGCCTTATATTTATGTTCCTATTGAAAAATGAATTAAAAGAATTGGCATGACAAGAATTGGGGAAAGCACTATTCATTCATTCATTCAGTCATTCATTCAGTCATTCAACGTGCATTTATTTAGCAATTTTTATGGCCACTCATCTTAACCAATATAACTCAGAATTGCAAGCAAAGACATAAACACATAATGAAAAATCAGAAGTCAGATTCAAAAGTTAGTTGAGGTATCCTAAAAAAAAATATGTAGCACATAAAAGCACACACATACCAGCTCCACTACAATTCTATTTCCACAAATGGGAGGAGCTAGATTTTCATGGCCTTCCAAAAGATCAGCAGGTTAGGACCATCTTATTTTCAAGGGGGGAATTTGTTTCACAAGGCAAGTGCCATAACAGAGAAGGGGTCCTGGATCCTGCCAGATAACATTGCTTCACAGAAAGGAATCTGAGCATTCTGACCCTGTCAGATCCTGGTATAAAAGATAAATATACAGACACAGGCAGTCTTGCAAGTAACCTGGTTCCATGCCATGTAGGGCTTTAAGTGACAACCAGCATCAGAATTGCACCCAGAAGCCTACTGAGAATCAATGCAGATCTCATAGGGGTGATATTACCTGGGTACACTATGGTATGCCAAAACTTCTGTGTCACATTGCAGATTAGCTGAAGCTTCTGAAAGCTCTTCTGTGGTAGCCCCAGGTAGTTGATATTGCAGTAGTCTTGCATGTACAGGACTAATGCATGAGTAACTGAGCAGTCCATTCTAGTCTAGGAACAGGCACAAGTAATGCACATTGATTTATACAAATAAACGTCCTGGCCATGGCTGTTCCCTACTGTTCAAGAGCCATGGGTCTCGGAAGACCTTCAGATTACAGCCACAGTTAATGATGGAAGGTCTCCAGATATCAGAGGAGTGGCAGGGTGGGGGAGACTAAAATTCATAACCTCTCAGGCTTGTTCGATTTCAGTCAAGCCTATAAATGATCACACAATCTTAAGGCATGGGGAAAGGCCTTCCAAGGCATCACTTGGATTGTCCAGGTGCAGATGTAACTTGCTATCATCAACCTATTGATGATGCTTAGCCTGGTGCTTCCAGATTACATTTACCAGTGATTGCTTTAAACAGGAGTAGAGAGAAGCTTGAATCCTGCCAGATCACAGAGAAAAAGGCAAGGGCGAGGCCTGCCCACCCACCCACCCACCCCCACACACAGACCAAGTTGTATATTGTCAATCTTATTGGATTTCCAGTGATTATCATGTCAAGTTAATAAAGTTATTACAGATTTGATTTAGTGTCTCGGTGTGGTTGTTCGGGGTCTGCTCCCCCCCCAGTGGACTCTGTTTGAAATGATTTTGTCACATATGTTGCATTTTGAGTTTATAGTTATTCTACTATAAATGCAATTTTCTTGTTATTTTGTACTATATTAAAGTTATTGGCCTAGAGATGTATTAATGGCAGACATTTCTTGGCATTTTTGACATACTCTTTGTGAAGCTTTGAAAAACTTTGAAGCTTTGATGTTAAATAAAACACATATTTTATGGTAGATATTATCAATATTATGATAATCCAGAATTACTTGCAGACCAATGAAATCACGCTGTTGAACGCAGGTAATCCCTGAATTATGAACGTTCCCTCAGCAAACATTTGAAGTTACATGATCAACACCCCCTAGTGTTTCCAAACAAGGCCTGAAATTATGAATCTTGCAGCACCATGACAGTTGTTCGCCCTAACAAACAACTGCAGATGCTCTGTAACATTTGTCCTGCACATTGCTGGCTGAAATGAAGCTTCTGAGGAGCTGGATCCTTCCCTCAGAAGCCCCATTTGGCCATCAAGAGGCCTTGCTTGGCAACTTGCCAGCCAAAATGGAGCTTCTATGGGGTAGATCCAACCCCTCAGAAGCCCCATTCGGCCTGCAACAGGCCAGGTGAGACCTCTGGACAGCTGAATGAGGCTTCCAAGGGGAGGATCCAGCCCCCAGAAGCTCCATTTCAGCCTGCAACAGGCATGGGGAGGCCTGTGGTGGGACTGAGCGGAACCTCAGAGGGCTGAATCCAGCCTCTGGAGGCACCATTTTGGCTTGCAATGGGCCAGTCAAGACATCTGGATGACTGAACAGGGCTTCTGAGTGGAGGGTCCATCCCCCAGAGGCTCCATTTAGGCCTGCAATGGGCTGGGGGAGGCTTGTAGAGGGCCAAACAAAGGCTGCTTTCGATCTTCACAAGGTAAGTGACCTGGTGTGGCTGGTGGGGGGGGGAGCAATTTGGGCCGCCATGAAGTATTTCAGTGGGTCGGGAAGGCCTTGATCTGAGGCAGGTGGCCTATTTCATCAACTGTTCAAAATTATTATTTTTTTCTTTGTAGGCCATTTTCAAGAAAGAAAACAGAACAATGCAGTGAAGGCTATGAATCCATTAATGAAAAAGATATAAGGTACCCTTGTTATAAAACTTATAAAGTACCAATAATAACAATCACTGTTATTAATAATTTGATTTTCTTTTCTAGGGTATGTTCAGTCTGATTTACACTAAATCATACAATATATTAAAGAATGAACGCACAACCTAATAGTAACTAATCAAACGAATAACTATAATAACTGTAAATATAAGCTGCCAATGTCATATCCAACATTTCCTCTAATTTTTGACAGGTTGTGTGTGTCAAAGAATTGTACAAATATAAAAGGAACCTATCCCAAGAACACCTATTAAACTAGAACTTAAGTTAAGCCAAAGCTTTCCAAAATAGCAAGCTTGTCCAGGATTCATTGTGAGCCTGGAGTTTTATAACAGGAAAAGTTGTTATTTTGGGAGAACTTAATACTGTGTGTCTTCAATTTTTACTGAGTTTTGTGGGTTAGATGAGGAATATGTGTATGCACACTTTCAAGACCTCATATGTCCTTTACTGTAGTGTCACAATAATGAGTTGTGTACAATTTTTTGGGAAGAAAAAGGCTATTGAAAGTCATGACCTCCAAAATATATACTCATTACAGGACACTTATTAGTGAAGGTATAGTTTAAGACCTTTTTGTTAAATGAAAGTGAAAGTAAATTTTGAGAAAAGGTCTAATTCCTAGTATTGATTACTAAAAGGTTTGCTTTTAGTAGCAAAGCTCATAATAAATCTTGACAGCCCATTTGCAGAATCAGAAATCTTGAATGATAGCCTAGAAACATAGATAAAATTCTGAGCTATTTATATCATGCCTTTTGTTTAGAGTGGTGTTCTTGAGGAAAGAAAATGAACCAATTCAGCAAAAGGAAGAACAAAGTTTGACACCAGAATTTGAAAAAAGATCATTTTCTCACAGATATTGTTCCACACCCAACAACTCTCAGCAATGTAAGGTTGATTATTTAATTAGCATAACAGGGTTAAAGGGTTAGTCTGGGAATCCAAAAAACATTCTGGAAAAAGATGAGAAGGCAGATCTTTTCCACTTCATTGCCAAGTGAATTGCATCATGTGTTTAGGTCATCAGCACTGAGCTCAAGTAAAAAGATATTTTACGTTTAAATGTAAAATTGCACCAAAAGGAATGACTCCTCCCTTTTTCCTAATGTTGGCTTAGTAGCATTATTTTCTTAGTAAAACTATTTATAATGATCAGTTTGAGTTTAAGGTATAATCAACAGAAATTGGAAAGTGAAATGATGAATTAAGTTGAGACGATGCTAAACGAAGAACACCACCAACAAAATTTTAATTGAATGGACTGATATATTTTTTCTCAATTTGTCTTGTTGCTCAATGCTAGGCCACACCAAAACAGTCAAAATTAGAAGTTATGACTCATTAAATGTAAGCGTGCCCTTAACCTTAATTTATTTGCAGATGGCTTCTGGTCTAAATGACAACGAGGTTGACCAGATGGTTTACATGAGGCATGCAATTCAAAGCATTTCTTCTGTTCTACATAATTACTGGTCACTTAAAGCCCAGTATACACCCTTTCCATACCAGCACAACAGATGACATCAATAGAATATATTTTCCAACTAAAATAAATACTTCTTCCCTGGTATAATTTTAGCTATGCCCCAATATACCACAAAAGAGCTGTCCATGTTATTTCATTGATATCATTTAGATTTTTAAACATATGTATGACTTAAACCTCTGAAGTAGGTTCCTTATGTTAACTGAGTAACAAATTTATAAATTTAGGCTATAAATTAATATATCCCATTTTCAGCCCGTTCCAGGTGGCAGGGTTCAAAAGGGGCCAAAAATGGGAGGCACAGAGGCTGAAAATGGTGCATGTGGAGGCTGAAAACAGGATCCAGAGGGCAAAAATGGGGCGTGTGGAGGCAGTAATAGGTGATGGCGATCCATGCAGCCCAAAATAGCTGATCGTCAGGAAGCTGATCCAACTGACAGTCAGCTGCTTGTGCTAATCAGGCTGTGATGAAGCTGACCAGGCTCTTTGCTGTTTGCTGCAAGGAGGCAAATTGCTGGAAGGCAGAGGCCGAAGGGCGGGGGCAGGTGGGTGGGTAGGGCTTCAGCAACATGCTGTATAAGATGCACAGACATTTCCACCCACTTTGGGGGGAGGGGAAGTGTGTCTTATACACTGAAAAATATGGTAGTTTGTACTTGTTAGAAATCATTTATAAAATTAGTTATTGCTTTTTATTTAAAAAAAATGTTTCTAGGTAGAAATTGGAAAACATAATGAAACAAAAACAATGGAACTATATAAAATTCCTTAAATAAATATTTTTAAAACATCACAAAGGACTTTGCATGCATTTCCTGAGGCATTTGCTGGCAATTACTTGGAAGAACATCACTTTTCTGTAAAGATAGACATCCATGACATAGATATTAAGACTTATAACCCTCTGGATAACTTTCACTTGGGATATGGAATCAATCCCACAGTGATCTTAATTGACTTCTAGCAAGACCAAGACAAGGGAAGTGCAACCCTCTTGGTCTTGTTTGATCTTTCACAGACTTCCATAGCATTAATCATAGTTAGGTTCTAGATTCACTGCAAGTATTGAGAGTGAAAGGTGTTTTTCAGTGTTTTCCCACCTTTTGAATGTGTCGTTCCAGTCAGTAGTGATGGGGGAAAGAAGTTCAAGGATCATGGTCCTTTATTCTGGGGTTCTACAATGTTGGACAGTCTCTCTCTTCCTATTTAACATGAACATGAAGCCATAGAATGAAGTAATCAATTGCTACACAATCAGATATATCATAAGTATACAGTGTATGAGTGTAAACAGTTCTGTGTCTCAATTGCTGGCCAAAGAGGAGATGTGGTTAGAATGCTTTCTTGATATCTGGGACAGTTGGGTCTAGATAGGGATGACTAGGTTCAGTGCTATTAAGATAAAATGACTCTGAATGCAAAAGGAGTTTGGTGTAGTAGTTATGGCAGTTGGCACGAAGAGCCAGCTGAATGACTTTTGGTCATTCACTCTCTTGCAGCCCAGTTTACCTTACAACGTTGTTGTTGAGGGGAAAATAGGAGGAGAAAGGAGTACTGAGTATGTTTGCCACATTGAGATATTTATAAAAAATAAAGATGGGATAAAAATATCTCTTTAAAAAGCCTTATGATTCCGCAGAAATGCCATCTTTAATTCTGGATGGATTAAACTACTGTATTTTATAGGAGCAGCCTATAAGCTCATTAAATAATCATACAATTTTAAAAATTCCTGCCTCAAAGCTATATGACACATTCTAAATATGCTGTGCTAGATGACTTTCCAGTCTTGAATACAATAGAGAATAAATAATAAATAAATGCATTTATTCATTTTCATCCACATATTGCACAAATCAGTGAAACTTTTTTCCAGTATCAGATGTACAAAACCCAGCAATTTAATACATCAATTATTCAATGATAAGAATAGTTAATAACTATACTATTAAGAATCACTTATGCAAAGAAAAAATGCTGAATATGTTTGAGTGTGATAGCAAAAAGACAGTTCTTTTCACAAGACAATATGCCATTACAAAGTTGTTATGATCAAAGTAACTAAATATAAGCACTATCTTAACTTAAATTGCTATCTTATTCTTCCTTATCGTTCAGTGGAACAATTCTCATTGAATTCAGGCTTAGTTGTGAGTAGGTAAGCATAAGACTGCTCTGTTGTATCAATGTATTTAGCTTGATCTCAGAAATTATGCTTTAGAATGGCTGTGAATACAAAATAAAATAACCTTATAACTGAGGAAAACCATCACTGAGAAAGTTTATTGACCATAAAGTCAATTTAAAAACAAGAATGTAAATGTAACAAATTATATATTACAACATTCGTAAACATTTATACCACTTTCTCTTTATTCCTGGTTGCCTAGATCAAACTTTAGAATATCCCAACATTGTATCTGAATCATTTTTTGCTATGATGAAGCCTTTCAAACAATATCAAAGACACACATATACTGTGATGGAAGAAACTACCATTAACCTTCCTAGGGACTTCCCTTACAGGTAAATCAATAAATTATTTTTTAAATGTCAATTTGTTTATTAAACAAATTCCTTTTTAGTATAGTTTAAAATATCTCGCTCTTATTCATATTAAGATTTAATCCATCTGAAAGTAAGTGCAGTTATTCCATGCATAGTCCAGCACTCATTTTTAAAATTTTATTCTGTCTTTTCATCCTTTCCTTTTTGGGGATAAATTTGTCTTTGAATAAATTTCCAGCATTGAGGGGATTTCTATCATACTTTAACATCTGTATGGGATACTGTATCATTTCCTGTCCAGCTAGATAACATAGAAATCCTCGAGAATTCCCCAAGAAAAATACTTAAAGGGGTTCTGTTTGAAAAGGAATTATTTTAATAAACTTTTCTTATAGTGAAACTCAAGGGGTTTTTTTTGGGGGGGGGGGTTTCTTTATAAATAATTTTGCTCTGTATTATTTTATTAATATCTTTTTATATCCTTAGCTCAGATAAACATGAGCATACTTCAATCAAATTTTTATTATCGATTCCTGTTTATGCTATTTTCTGTACTACACTGTTGAAATGCTGATTTAATTTTTTTAATGTTTTTCTTTGGGAAGCTAGAAAAGAATCTAAGAACCATGCTCACTGTGTGAAGTTTTAAAATCCTTAAACAGTTCTGAAGCCTGTCAAATTGGTAATTCTTTAAAGAAATTGATGGCAACAGAGATACTTCCCACCACAAGCAAGCACGTTCTCTCTGGTAATATGAGTGATCCTGAGAGCAGGAAATCTCTCCTGAGGCTTAGCAAAGTAGGCTTTACAATTCTAGCTCAAAAAACATTTTTAACAAGGAAAAACATTATAAAGATAGACAAAGCCCAGCACTTGTGTAATTGCATCTTAGCATGTAGAGAATCCCAAGGTACATGCTCTGTGTGTGTGTGTGCCCGAGAAAGAAAACAAAAGGAAATGATCTGAAATTAGCAAAAAGCAAGCAGAGAAACAAAGAAGGGCACAGAATAAATCCCTATTGATATCCCTTTTTGTACCCAGTAACTTACAAGATGCCAAAGGATCAATGCCATGGTGTTCACGCTTTCAACACTTTCACTTTAACCAAGTTTTGGGTTTTTTGAAAAATGTGGAAAAAATTTATAAATACATGTTAATTGTAAAGGGAAGGTGATGGTATCTGGTTCTCTAATAAATTAGAAACAAAGTATAGCAAGTAGTAAGCCTTCTTTGGAATGTCTGAAAATATCCTACAGAAGACAAAATGCATGTTGGAAGCCTCAACCTAATGTCTCTTTGAAAGTATGTCCCTATGGAAGAGGACACAGGAATGCAAAATATTCAGACACTAGGACTGTATTAAATTGATATGCATTTTTGTCCTTAAATAATATATGTTTAATTCAATGTAATCTGTTACAAATATAGGCTGGCCTGGGGGACACCAACTTCTCAAGAGCTGAACATAAAACTTTATCATCCTAAACTGAAATTGAGAAAAGAACAAGGAACAAGCAAAGTGATTCAAGAAAAAATGCTGCAACCAACCAGATCAATTCCAGACAAAGGGTATATTTGACAGATAACAGTCACTATGATACCAATGCTCCTTTGTTAGCAACAGTGTTAATTGTGTCAGCATTACATTTTCATGTAAAGACAAAGAGAGCAAAATTTTCAGTGTGGTTTTTCAATGTATTTTCAAGGTTTCATAGATTTTTAAGTAAAAGGGGAAATATTTATGAAACTGCCCAGTTTTAGAATGCTGTTTTAAGACTGCTACTAAAATCTGAATATTTTAAAGCAAAACTGAGTAGATATCTGTCCATGTTTATGACATTTTTCCCACACTAATCAGTTGTTTTGTTTTGTTTTGATACAGCCAAAAGGGCAGAATTGGCTCTTTATAATGGTACACTTATTGCCTTGATAAAAATGCCAGATCTGGGGCTAGTTTCACAGAGCCAGCAAATAACAGGATGTAGAGATCTCTGGGCAATCTTTTGATTTCACAGATGTATCAATGGCTGCAGAGTAAAAAAAAAAGAATCATAATAAATTTTATCCTTACTTCTGTATAATATGCAAAGTTTAACCACGAGTATAATGTGGCATATTTCCATGGATGTGCAGTATTTTCATAGCTGCTATCACTAATGTAATAAAGAGATAAACATTTTTTTTAAAAATTCTCCATATTCACTAGTTTAGCAAATTTACTGTTTCTTCTATTGGAAAATTGAACATGGTAACAATAAAAATATGAAAATGAACAGAAGGAAAAACAGCCATTGAAATGGAATTGAATTGGCAAGTGTATCCTTGTACAATATATCATAAATCGCAAGCTTCTATCCTTTTAAAAAGTTATTTCTGAGAGGATGCCAAAATAGTGATTGTTAAAAGAAAATAAAGACCATGCTTTATGGTCCATGGGCAGTCTGAAATCAGAATGCAAAGACCTGTTGCAGGTTTTGTTCCTGAAGAACAGACTGTCAGGCAGTAAAACAATGAGGCATTTCATTGCTGCCTGGTTTTTATTTCTACTTCTTCTGTAACGCTCAGCAAGCATAAATCAACATGAAATTACATGAGAATGAAAAGCAACATTTATCTCAGGAGCTAAAGAAGCACAAGTTGTCTTATATTTAAAGAAAGACCCAGCTCAAAACTTCCAATTGGTGAAGAAGTAACCCAACAATTTTGATATATATTTTTTACATCCAGCTACTGTAATCATTCCATTTCACTGAATGTAGCAAAAAATTGTTATACTGTCTATAAATATGAAACACTTGATCATCCTTTTGATGTTTGTAATTTTACTTGAAAAAGAAATTGTTTTATTTTGTTTATGGAGATCCAGGTCTTGGTTGCCCCAAAGGTGCCTTTTTTCAAGAGGCAACTGGACTTTCTGGCTTTTATTTGAAGACATTTCACTTCTCATCCAAGAAACTTCTTTAGCTCTGTTTACTTTGTTAACTTTTGAAGTTCTAGTCAGTTTACTATCGTTAAGAACTATTTTTTCCTTAATTAAGGCAACATTTGGCCACAAATCCATGGTGGGGACTTTATTGTAAAAAAATATTGAATGTTTAATTAATATTTCAATATAGTTAATTTGGCTAATTTTCTTTCTTCCATTCTTCAGGAGATACATCTTAGTGAATGATCCAAATTCAGCACCTTCAGTTCCCCCTATGAGTTTACTGGAAAGCAGATTGCTCAGTGCCCGTTTTCCTATACAGAAAGAAAAGATTCTTCGTTCTCTCTTCTGAGATGCGGGAAGCCAAGTTGTCTTATCCATTTCTTTCACCAGCTTTGTTGTAGAGAATAAGCCATTTTCAACATCTTTACTTCTTGCATAGTTTCACTAGATAGTAAAAGATAGGTAAAAGCACATTCTTCCTCCATTTCCTCCCCAAACCAATGTAATTCTCTCTTTATGATCATTCTCCCTTTATAGTATTTGAACAAATTAACCTGGTTTGATTAGCCATGCAATAACACCAACATCTAAACCTCCACATTTCATTGTGTAGTATGAATTATTTTTATGATGTACTTTTTGCAACTTTCAATCTATTCTGACATGAATATTGTCAATGAAGTACTTTTTGAGAGAGTAACAGCAGAGCAAAATATTCAGGTGTTTTTTTTTGTTCTTTTTCCAATATGGTATATATTTCACTTCCTTGTACCTGCAAAGACAGGGCTAACTCTCTATGCTGTTTCTGTAGCCACATCAACCTGGTTTTGGTAAATTGGTGATCTGTTCATTCATGGTCCAATCCATCTTGAGGATTAATTAGTAGCTATGTTAATTAATTCTAGTTACTACTAAGTAAGATGTAGGGTTAGGATTAGGTTTAGTCAATCCTGAAAGTGGTGTCACTTTGAAATTAAGACTGCTCACAAACTGCTGAAGCTTGCATATACAGATTTCTTGCCCTATTATCAATGCATTGGAACCCATGTCCTTAAAATGTCTAATTGTAGTAATTTAATTCAAGAGATGTGAGCTAGTAGCAAACCTTAAGATCTTTAATTAAAATATTCGGTACAAAGGCAAAGATAATGTAATTTTGCTAAACCAATAAATGATAAATTTAAAACTGCTCTGGCCAACATTTCCCTTTTTCCTTGTGTAAGATTTTGTCTTTTAGTTGCTTTCTAAACTCCAATTTGAGAATGAAATCACTACCATAAAGGTGGTTGGCTTCCTTTTCCTAAAAAGATTCAACTTTCATACCTGCTGTGAAAGTTTTGATTGGAATCCTTGCAATAAGCAAAAGATTGAACTGAGTTGTCCAAACCATGCCTCTCAACGCCACAATTCTACATTTTACGAGTTCTTTGGGAATGATTTGAAACTCATTCTCCCCCCCCTCCCAAATATTTGATGGTATACCCAGGCAATCCTCAACTTGCAACCTTTTGTTTAGTGACTGTTCAAAGTTACAACTTTGAATTTTGACCATTTTTCACACAACCATTGCAGCATCTCCATGATCACATGATCAAAACTCACACATTTGGCAACTGGCATGTATTTATGACTTTTGCAGTGTCCCAGGATCATATGACCATCTTTTGCAACCTTCTGATAAGCGAAATCAATGGGGAAACCGGATTCACTTCACAACCATTGTTACTAACTTAATGACAGTGATTCACTTAAGAACTTGTGAGAAAGATTGTAAAATGGGGCAAAACAGACTTAAAAACTGTCTCACTCAGCAAAGGAAATTTTGGGCTCAATTGTGATTGTAAGTCGAGGTCTACCTGTAGTAATTACTTTTCCCAGTTTATATTATTAATACTGTTTTGCATTTTTTGAATACACAAATAATTTGACAAACATATGTTTCTGTTTAAAATGAGGATTAATTCCCTCAAATCGTTTAACCAGAATCACATATAAAGGGAAATAGTTAGTGCAATCAAATATATTTGTACTCAGAAGCAATGAAGAATGATCAGATAGATACAAGGGTGTCAAACTGGCAGCTCACGGGTCAGATGCATCACACACAGGCCACACCCACCCCAGCTCCATGAAGGGAAAAAATGACACTACACATGACAATATGACATGGTGAGTTTGATACCACTGAGTTAAAACAAGCACTAATATTAAAAACCTTATATTTATGGTATATTAATATATCATTTATCTTACAATTTATTTTGCACAAAACATCAGAGACAGGGAGAAGCATGCCTGACTTTGAGAAAATAATTTAAGCTTCTCTTTCCATCTGTTGAATGGACATGGGATATTAAGCACCCAGAGAGAGTAAAAGAGGAGAAAGGGGAAATTGCATTTACCACACATGGAAGACAATGGCAGAAGGAAACAAGGTGATTAAGCTGTTTGTAAAACCGGTGGAAGTTAGAGAGGAAATCAACAAAATCAGGTTAGAATTCAGAGGAAGGAGAAGTCACTTCTTTGTTCACTGATAATTGAATCAATGTGTTGCATCAAGTCTTCTACAGCAGGGATTGGCAAATTCCCAGCAATGTGATTAATAGAAGCAGCTTGTGTATCTCCTTTAACTCAGTAAGCAATGGAATAAGAAGAAACAGCATTTACAGAGCTTTTGAACCCAGCTCATTATCTCCTTTTCCTAGCTGTTATTTCTTTAAGTTGTTTTTTTGGTTTTTATTACTGCCAGATTGCATTTATTAAAATATTTGCTTTTTTGTTTTGCTTCTTTATTTTGTTTTAATCTTTGATTTAACTGGTATATATATTTTTAGTTATCCTTGTAACCAACAATGAAATGGGTAGTAGGTCCAAGATTTAAATACACCAACATACACAAATATTATGGGTTTTCAAGGGCCTTGACGTTTCAACAATAACTGTTCGCATCTTTGAATGAAAATAAAGAGAGAATTTGCTTGACAACACAGGAAGAAGAATGCAAATGGGATTACCATGAGTGCATTTACTTCAGAGAGATGCTTTGAGATCTGAATATCATGAAAAGAAAATAATGCTAAAGTAAAGCCATTGAAATAAAAGGGTCAAGGTCTTTTTTCTTTTCTTTTCAAATATCTTAAATAAAGTTTTTGAAGGCCGCTGAAGCCATAACTTTTCATCCAAACCAAGAAATTTTGTTTCAGGTTTATGTAGTCTGCTTTTGTAGTCTGCTGTAGTCGGATTTTCTTAACTGAGGAGTCAAAATTAAAAATATATTGCATATGTCTGTGCATGCACAAAAACATCTTAGAATGTTATTAATCGTCTACAACATGCATCTGTAAAACCTCACCATTTCACACAGAAATAAACTTTCATTTGTATTACAGTCCTTTTGCAAAATTAAAAGTTGAGTGTAGAAGTTTAGGATGGGCAACTTTAAGACCTGTAGACTTCAACTCCCAACACCCAACTTCATGCTGGGTGGGGAATTCTGGGAGTCTACAAGTCTTAAAGTGATCAAGGTTGAAACCTCCCCCCACCCTGGTTTAGCATATTGTTTCAATTCTCCTTCCTAGCAGTAACAGTAGCCTTCTCAGAACTGTGGTCCCATCAGATGAAAAAGTATCCTAGAGACTTTCAACACTGTTCATATCCACTCTGTTTCCAATTTAAACTGAGATGTGATTGGGGAAATGGAGAGAATTAGAAAAACAAGTTTCAGCAGATACTTTACCTGAAGTTTATTGCAAATTCAGTCTCCAAAAATGAATATAAAGCAAGATAGCTAAAGCTTGGAGATAAAATATAGCAAGATTTTTTTGTATTCAGAGATTTACATTGTTCAAATGGGAATAGCACTTAGACATATACCATTCCACAGTGCTTTACGTCACTCTCTGAGCAGTTTACAGAGTTAGCATATTTCCCCCAACAAACTGGGTCCTCATTTTACACACCTTGGAAGGATGGAAGGCTGAGCCAACCTTGAGTTAGTCAACCTTATAAGAAAGCAAATTCAAATAGTCTTTTTGACAATATTAGCTTCCTATTTCTCTTTTCCCCTACCAATAAAAGTAACTATCATGATGAATGGCTTGTAAGCAAACTCTTAGCACCTACCAGTGATTACTACACTGCAGGTGCCTCTGAATTAGCAGGACACACAGAGAAGCAAGTTGGCTTGAAATTAGTTTCTACAGTAAAGATCTCAGGATTTGTCTTGGGATAAAATGACATTTGTGGTATTGTCCTTACCTTCAGTAGGTTTGTTCCTTTTGTTCCTCATGAATGTATGTTGGCCACTTATTTGGATATCTTGGATGTATTCTACATGATATATCTGTACAATATTCATTTAACAGAGTTGTTAATAAAGAACCTGCCTCTGCAAATATGGTATATCCAGGGATGGGATTCAAATTTCTTAACAACCGGTTCAGTGGGTGTGGCCTCATTTATAAGTGTGGCTTGGTGGCCATGTGACTGGGTGGGCATGGCTTATATGTAAATATAAATATTTATATAAATATTTTTTTTATAAAAAAGAGCAACTTTTACCAAACCAGGCAAAGCAGGCAGGCAGATTGAGTCGCTCACAGAATCACAGATTCACTTAGAAATCTATCTGCAATCGGCTATCTGAGTCTGTCACAAAATTTACTTGCAAGCAAACTCATAAAATTAACTCACAACACACTATGTATGTAAATATTGAATTTTTTATTAAAAAAGAGCAACTTTTACCCCAAAGCCGGCAGGCAGATTGAATTGCTCACAGAATTACAGATTAACTTAGAGATCTATCTATCTGCAATCGGCAACCTAAGTCTGCACTGAAAAGCTTCAGTTCTAAGGCAGGTTCAGCACTGCTTTTAGATTAGCTAGAAAGCAAGAAATCCAAAGATTTCCTGCTTTCTAGCTAATCTAAATCTGGCAGAGCAGAACAGCTGATGGCCGGGGGCGAAAAAAATGAAAAATGGCAACTTACCAAACCAGGCAAGTTGGATGGCTCGCATGCCAGATAAGGAGAGAGTGGGCAGGGCCATCCAGTGGAGTGATTTGCCAGTTCTCTGAACTGGGGACAATCATATGTGCAGCGTTTGCAAGAAATCATCAATTGTGGTGCCTGGACAGGTGACAAATGCTGCACTCGGGTGTGCAACGTTTGAAAATCCTGGTTTCCTGCTTTTTCAACCTCAGCTGTGCTGTGCAAAGCAGGTGAGGAGGGAAAAACAGGGAATAAAGGACAGCCTAGAGCCCGGGCAGAGGAGTGGGCCAAACACCGAACCAGTTCGATGTCAGCTGCTCTTTGCAGCTATGGGTTCTATAGAACTGGGCCGAACTGGTTGCATCCCACTCCTGGGTATATCTGCTGTCAGGCAAAAACCTTTTGGACTGGAATTTTATCACTAGTGACAGATAAAAAGCTGCAGGAACTGTTGTGAGGGTGGAAATTAAACCTGTATTTCAGAGTATGTTTCTGCCTGCTTTATTAACAGGAAGTGAGAGGTGTATGTTTGAAGAATTATAAAAGCAAGATGACTGCACTGAGAATGGGTTATATATCTTTAAAAATTTAGGATAATTCTTAAACTGAAGTTGATTCTTAGTCTGCAATCAACATTCCTCAGAGAACTTTATAGTTAAAGTGTGACAAAGGCCCAACCATATTTTGCTTCCAAACACAGCTAAGGTCTGCCATTCTGAGCTGTTCTCTTATTAACTACACAAACACATCCATCTTGGGTTTTTTCTTCTTCTTTACAAAACTCCAAGTTGCTCTGTCTCTGTCTGTCCCAGAATTTTTATTGGCCCCAGTTTTTCCTCTAGCCCTAGGATTTCCCAGTGGTTTCCCACCCAAATACTACAGTAACTTTTTTCCAAGATTAGCCAAGGTTTGACCCCACTCAAATAGTTCTAAGCCTTAGAATTATTTAAAAGGGAAAGAAAAAAAATTAAAACACCTTCCAGGAAGGGTCTACATCAGGGGTTTCCAATGACAACTTTAAGACTTGTGGACTTCAACTCCCAGAATTCCTCAGCCGACAAAGCTGACTGAGGAATTCTGAGAGTTGAAGTCCACAAGTCTTAAAGTTGCTAAGGTTGGAGACCCCTGATCTACACAGTTTATGGCATTTAAATCATCTCACATTCAACCCTAAGGATTTCTACATAGATTTTGGGAAGACTTTGATATTTTCTAAAAATCTGGGAAGCAACACCCAACCAGATTTAGAATAAGGAGTCTCAAGGTCCATCAGGCTTAACTCCATAGGCAGCAGAGCCTGACACTGTGTTACTTTGTAACAGAAAAGGCACTTTGGGGACAGACAGGGCAGTCCAGGGACTGAGTTGCCAAGGGCTAAGAGAAATGGCATCTCTCAAATACTGGGCCAGGAAATTCCAAGCATTGCAAAGGCAGAGAGGCAATTCTTTCCTATAGAGATAATAAGATTATTTCTCCAAACTAATTACCAGATGCAACTCATAGAATAACAGAGTTGGAAGGTACCTAGGAAGTTTCAGAAAAAAACTATCCTGCAATCTGCAACTCTTACACTGCAAAAACATATGGACTACACAACTCGATCAGGGCAAAGCAATGGACACAATCTACATAGACTTCTGTAAAGCCTTTGATTCGGTGATACATGACAAACTACTCCTAAAACTAAAATCTTATGGTATCTCTGGACAACTGCATAACTGGATAGAAGCATTCCTCTCAAACAGACAACAAATGGTCAAAGTTGGGAGCGTCCTATCAAATTCTGTAGCTGTCAACAGTGGTGTCCCCCAAGGCAGTGTTCTAGGACCAACTCTCCACATACTCTACATAAATGACCTCTGTGATCATATCAAGAGCAACTGCGTTCTGATGATGTAAAGCTATTCAATACCAGACAATACTGCTATCCTTCAAAATGACCTTGACTATGTATCAGAATGGTCAAACAAATGGCAACTTCAAATCTCAACCAACAGATGCTCTGTCTGATATATTGGCCCCCAAAAAATCAGGAAATAAAATACTAGCTGAATAGTCAAGACCTTGTTGATGATCCAAATTCTGTCAAGGACCTTGGAGTACTCATCTCGAATGATCAAAGTGCTAGAGCCCACTGTAACCACATAGCCAAAAAGGCATTAAGAGTTGTTAACCTAAATCCTACGTAGCTTTTTCTCTGGTAATATCACACTACGAACTAGAGCATACAAAACATTTGCTAGACCAATACTCTAATACAGCTCATCAGTCTGGAACACGCATTACATATCTGATATTAATACAATTGAGAAAGTCCCAAAATAAGAAGAGTTCACAAGAAGAGTTCTCCACTCCTCTACTCGTCGCAGAATACTTTATGCCACCAGACTTGAAATTCTAGACCTAGACAACCTAGAAATATGCCGCCTTCGGTTCAATCTAAGTATCGTACATAAAATCATACATTGCAATGTCCTACCTGTCAGTGAATACTTCAGCTTCAACCATAACAATACAAGAGCAAACAAGAGATTAAAAACTCAAGGTTAATCGCACCAAACTTGATTGCAGGAAATACGACTTCAGCAACAGAGTGGTCAATGTCTGGGATACTCTACCTGACTCTGTAGTTTCTTCCTCAAACCCCAAAAACTTTAACCTTAGACTGTCTACTCTTGACCTCACCCCTTTCCTAAGAGGTCTGTAGGGGGCGTGCATAAGCGCAACAATGTGCCTATCTTCCCTGTCCTATTGTTTCTATTATTTTTCTTATATGTATCCATTTCATGCATTCATAATTATGTTTATACTTATACCTGTTATCTTATAATCGCTTGACAAAATAAATAAATATAAATAAATAAAACCTGAAAAGGAAACGGTGTCTATGCAAGCCCAGTGTGACTTCGCCTGCGTATTGTGATTCCCCTCTTCAGTCGGACTGATCCACAGGACAGGAAGACGGGGGGGGGGGGGACACCTTTCCGCTTTCCCCGCCTGTCGCGTGTCCTCAACTTTTTCTTCGCTTCGCCCCTCTAAGATACCGGGCAAGCCAAAAAATAAAATAAAATACTCAGAAGGTGCCACCGAAACGAAGAGCCTTACTCAGGAAAGCATCTTCTTCTCTCTTCCTGTTCTTCGATTCTCACACCCCGCTTTACTTAGTCCGGTCCTATCCGGTGAAGAGGTTTCCCCACTTGGCCAGAGGAGCTTTGGGGCTTGCGAGCCAAGCGGAGGCAGCCGCTCGGAGCGGAGGCGGACAAGTCTGGCCATGAGGAGCTGGCGTCGCTCCTCGCGATTTCCCCGAACTCCTTCCAAGCTCTGATCCCGGGGGGGATGCGGCGCAGGGACGAAGATGAGAAAAAGCAGGGTGTACCGCATGGTCTTGGCCACTTGCTTCGGCTCTTTGCTCCTGGTCATCTTCTACTTCCAGAGCAGCCTGAACCCGGGTGAGTTAAACATTTACCTCACAGACAGCCCCGTCACCTTTTTTCGCCTCAGCGCCGTTAGCAAGGAATGTTCTTTCAGGATGGTGGTCGCTCTCTTTTGTCAGCCCCTAACATGGAAACAACGAAGAGACTCGTGGGCACGTCAAGCCTCTTCTCGCGTTTTACTTCTGGCGTAAGTTCTTCACCAGAGACCAACACCTCGGTTTCAGGAGACCCCGCTTCGTGGCTTTCAGACCATACCTTCTCCTCACCCCCCCGGCCCGGCGAAGCTGTCCCGGCCCGGAATGAGACAACTGGCCACGGCCAACTTTCACCACAGGGCAAACTCACCACAGCCAACTTGCTGCTTGGGGACAACTCGCCAGCAGGACAATTGTAACAATTCGATTTAGTTATTTAAAATAAACAAAATAATATTTCGATTTTTTTTGGGAGGGGGGTCATTCACATTTCATTTTGCCCCTCCTTTTGCATCCTTTCTTTCATGGTTCTCTTCCATCATTTCTTTGATACTGGTGTAAACTCTTGTTCCACAGCAAGTTGGTCCTGGCGACTTGGCCGTGGTGAGGTTGGCTGTGGCACATTGTCACAGATGTGTCCCGGAGGGGTTTCTCTTACCTCCTTCTGGTTAATGGAGACAAGCAGGCTTCCCATTCATAAGGCAGCAAGAATGCAAACACTCCGTACTGTGGTTAATTAAGACTTTGTTTGGGACTTTGCTTTGAAAACATCACTGACAAATAGAAAAAAAATAACATCATATTGATACAGGCTACCATCCCTAGCTTTTACTTTTAGTCCTTGAATTACAACAGTTCATTTAGTGCCCTTTCAAAGTTGCAACGGCACTGTAAAAAGTGACTTATGTTTTTCACACTTGGGCGACTGTTGCAGCATTCCCATGGTCACATCATCAAAATTTGGATACTTAGCAACTGGTTCATATTTATGACTCTGTCCTAAGGTCATATGACCACCTTTTGTGACCTTCTGACCAGCAAAAGCAATGAGGAAGCCAGATTCACTTAGCTGTGGCAAGAAAAGTCGTAAAATGAGGCAAAAGTCACTTAATAAATGTCACATTTAGCACCATAAATTTTGAGCTCCTTTGTGGTTGTAAGTCGAGGACTACCTGTACTTGAATGTTAAATGGGTGCAATTTCTGAGAATAGTTTGGAAGGAGTGGGCTTCAGGGCAGAGGGAAAAAAGATATTGAGAGATGTCAATTGGTGAAATACTTTTCAGTCTGCTGGCTTCCATGAAAAGATTTTAGTGGTTTTATTTTCATGCCGAGACATGAACCAGCAGGATTAATTGATTTTCAACAGGTAACTGAGTCAACATCTGGAGAAGAACTTCTGATACAAAATTGTCTTACGAAGTTTCCAGGTGTCCGGGGTACAAGAAGGACAACAATAGAGATAATATATAGCATATTATCTTAAAAATCCCAATTAACTTTGTGACTTATTTTGAAGTGGTTTCAGGTTTAGGTTTCTTCATTGTATAGCCATAAATTAGGGCATTGAAAACAATTTGCATAAAATATATTGGATGCTGATGAGCTTGAAAGATGTACAGATAAGTCCAGGCTTCAGTTTAACTGACTTCAGCTAAAGGGATAAGTGGTGAAATCAGCTGGCTTTCCCTTTAGATTCATATGCTAACTTTTCTGAATTGAAATCAATTCATCTTAATATTGTGCAAATCATTTGTGAGCAACATTGATAAGCAAGTACAAATTTACTATGATTGGTAAGTAAGTAGAGTCGTAGAAGTGACTCCAGGAGAACTCCAAAGATTGCAAATTTTAGCTAAGTTTACTCCACTGGTGATTGCACATTTTGACACTGGAGTGTGACATATAGAATGCGCTTGCTGCAAACTGAGATGTGTTTAGTGTTTAAAAATCTTACTTTGGCATAAATAGCACTCAGAATATCTGTAATGGAGATAGAATTGGAATAGAAATCCAGCTATTCCTATATAGGCCTTAATTTCTTGGATTCTAACAATTTTTAATATCTGTCCTTGGAGTATGGTACTGATCTAACTGAGGAGGTGGTCCCATCTGAAGAAAATCAGGAAAATTGAACTTAGGGACGCTAAGACAACAAGTAAAAGTGGAAGCTTCCGAATGTGTGGAGATACCGTGTAATTACAGTCACTACTCAGCATTTTTTACCTCCCCACTTCCAGTGCGTTTGGAGTGAAAGCTCTTAAACTTAGAGACGGAAAGCTAAAAACCTACTTCAAAATTCCTTTTTCCCCTTCTTTACTCCCTTTTTTCTGTATACATTTGCTCATTTTTTTCTTTATTCCCCTACCATCTAACGCTAGGATGAACTATCTCTCCTTCTTCAATCTCTCTTTATAATGATTATAAATATGTATACTGGGGAAAGGAAAACTGATTGTTGTAATTGATTGTTAAATAATTGAATTAACTGATTTAATAGATTTATTAATAATAGTGATAGTTATACTTTGATTAGATATATAGGGAAAATAGAAAGAACATTAAGTATTATTTAATTAATAACTATAGGATTTTATATATTAATATTATAATTCATTGTGCAATCACGATCCATTGGGGACGAATGTAATCCTGTTTGTGTTTGAAAGTAATACTTTTTATGGGATACGAATAAAATAAAATCTTGGAGGCAAAGCAGTACAGATGGGGAGGAACTGAAATGCATATAAGTGTCGCACTCCATATATACCCTTCTTGATCATATATGCCATGCTGTCTTCAGCTGCTCTGGACTCATAGGTAATAATACCCATGGTTTGCTGAGGCAGTAGGAATACTAAAGAGAAGTTTCCCTGGAAAGAAAGAGTGAGAAGCTCTCAAATAGTAAAGCAGTTCCAGTTCTCTTCCTCTGTTCCTGTGATTCCTTAGCTCTTCCCCAAAATTCATCGACATTCCATGGGTCACCTATGTGAGACTGGCTGTGCACAAACTCAATTGAAAAAGTTTTCCAGATTCAAGAATGTACAGTTACCTAATGGACCTGAGAATATGCTGACAGAAGCTTCTTTCACAGATGCTTGGCTTTAACTGGATGGGGCTTGTGACACAAATAGAAGAAGTTGGAACTCACTCATATGTTTATTTTCTGGACTCTATCCCTCCCTTCCTACTTTATATAGCGAGAGAGACCCACTGCATAGAGAAATGCATTTTTCAGTAGGACTTGCTCATACTTAACTTTGCATTTGTTCCGTTAATTTAACTAGAACTTAAGCACAGGTGTCACATTCCCTCCCTATACATGCCTATTTGGAAGTTCCATTCAATTTGATGGGGATTATTTTTATTATGTTTAGGATAATAGGAAGCATGAATTTCCTCTGAACACTAAAGCCTGCGTAACTAAAAGGAAGAGATTCAATGAATAAGAGAGCAACTCTTCTTTATATAGCAATTCAAAAGAAAATCGGTGTCGTTTATTTGCAGCTTAAAAATGCATGAAACAATATAGCTTTGGTATCAATGTTCTTGATTCCTATGGTATTTTTCACCATTATTTTACTGCATCTAAGACTTTGAGTTGACAATTTTATTTGCCTTTGGAAAGGTTGTGTATTTAAGGAATACTCATGACAAATCCTTTGGATGAAGACATTAATGTATTTCAATTGATTTAATTGATTATTTTCTAAGGCAGAAATAACTTGGATTTCATATAATGGCTGGTTCAGGAGTTCCAAGTATTGGCAAGAGGTTATGAATTAGAAAAATATTTCTGTACAGCTGTAACAAATTGATCTACATATTGGTTCAATTCATCATTTGGCTACTTATTCAAGAGATGCCAAGCTTAGAGAAACCATCCTTCCCTCTGACCCCTGCCTTCCTTTTGGTTCTTGGAAGTATATTGTTTCTTCATTTTAGAAATGTCCATGTGACTCTTGTGAATCAAGAAAATGCCAGTATTTCTCAAGAATATCTTACCAGTTACTAGTATTAAACTGATTTAAGTGTTGACCTTCTTTAGCACTGTAAATTGGAAGTAACATGTTTAGTATATTGTGTTAATGAGAAGAATATAATTATTTGGTTGGATATTATACAATATGAGCAATGTGTTGTGGAATTGGTATATGTTTAAAATATACCATTGGTCATTCTTCAAAAGTTCTGCAATTTGGAGAGGATTGTATTTTGGAATAATAAAATAATAGATTTGGAAGGAACTGTAAGGTTCATATAGTGTAACTTCAGCTTGTTGTCTTTTTTAAAATGTCCTTTGCTTTGACATTTCTGAGAACTGAATCCCTTTAAAAAATACCTGACTCAGTCTCAGATATAGAGCCTTGCTGTGTTAGTGCCATCTTGCTTGTTCAAGGTTGAGACTATAATTGATAAATATATGAAAAACTTCTGAGAGGTGTCTGGTTAGAAATAATCATTTTCTCAGTTAGGAATACAATCTTGTTTTATCCCAGTTTTATTTTATACCCCAGATTTCTAGGTTTGGTCTTGCCTAGTTTTTCTTACAAGTTCATGTAAAGTCATTCCATGATGCTGGGAAGCTTATTTGATTTCTGGAATGTTCCTCATTGTTAGTGACTCCACCTGGAGAGCTCTAGTCTTTCTCATTCCAAGTAGTGTTAAGATATGTAGATTTCAAGTCTCAGAATTGTCAGAAATGATACATCCAATTGAAGAATTCTGCAAGTAAAGATTCGCCCTCCCAAAGGCAAACTTGGCCATAGTCCCACCCATAAAAGCTTGCTAGAAGAAATATAATGTTGGTGGAGGTGTTTAGGGCAAGGGAGAAGGAAAAAGCCAAAAACACAATAGAAGATAAGAGTGAAGAGTTAAAGTCTTCCTTCCTCTCCAGACCCCTTTCTCCTGAGTCAGAGAGGTGGTGTAAAACTAAGGCAGAGGCATTATTTTAAATCTTATCCAAGTCCCCAGCTTTTAAGAGTTGACTGTGCTGTGGTTTTATAGATGTGGCTTCTGTTTAGCTAACCCACAGCATATGAAGCAAAAAATTGAATTATGGCTCTACTTTGATGGTTGATAGGTTTAGGGCTCCAAAAAAATTGTGTTCTGTCCCTTTAAATATAATCTAAGAATCAAGCTCTTTTTTTTATCAGTTATGTCCTTACTAGTTTTTCACAGCACTTATGTTGTTTTTTATTCTAATGGTTTTTAGCAAGGACATTGTTTTCTCCACAATATTATTTCAGAGTGTGATCATGTGATCAAGGCAAAACTAAGTTATCTGAGATGATTTATGCTGTGCAACTTTAATTTGTTTGCAAACTTGGTAGATAATCTCCCCCAATCAGACTGAAAAAAATCTAAATATGGCAAATTGACAGAAAGATATCCGATCCATATTATGCAATTGCTGTAGTGACAATATGCCTAGAAATATTACAATATTATAAAACTGTAATTTGCCTACAGTTCCAGATGTGTCTGATAGATAATGCACAATTTTTTTATTATATTATTGAGGATCAGAAGCTATTGTTTTCATCTGTTCTTTCACAAAATAAAGTTACACTGTCGGTTCTTGATTTACTGCTGATTTTGTAGCAGTGCAACAACTAATCCTAATCTAGTTTTTCATTCATCTTTTGATGATTCAAAATTACCCGAGGACATTTATGTTGGTGTGTTTCAACAGTCAAAGAGAAGAAGGGATGATTCCATATTAACCACTTTGGATGCCCAGAGGAAAGGGAAGCACAAATGGGAATATCTAATTTTGCAGCACTTCTGATTTTCATAACAAAAGTGTTACTAACCCTTTGATTGCAAATATTTCATGTATCTCTTTAGATGGAGGAATTTGGGAGAAAATCAGCAGGAGTCGAAAATTGTTTGCTTTGAAACTAAATGTGGCAATTCAATCAGCAGTTGGCTGGTTTTGCAAAATCTAGTGTTTACACATTTTGCATGCTTCAGAATATTAGATACTTCTATTTCCTGTGAGAGTTATTTTAAAAATATCACCTTCTCCAACCCTTCCTCTCTTTCTCTCATGAAGAAGTTCCTCACTTCTGGGAGAATATAACAACTATTGTCTCTTGCCTTTTTGCAACTTTCTGCATCTGTATTGTGTAAGTTACACATTTATTTATTTAATTTCAGCTCTGGGACTAGAAACGCTAGCTTCAGATTTTAAAAAAATGCATCAACAAGGAAGGCTGATGCCACTTTTACAACACAGTTTGATGTTTTTCAGAAGATGAAATGAGAATAGAGTCTTTTCAGAAATGGTTGGTGTTCTGTTACTAATTTCATCATTTATGAATACTGTAATCACTCCGAGGCCTTTGGAATAAAATTGTCTGAAAGCGAAGGAAAATGGTGAGAGGAACACTGGTGTTCCTCTCACCATTTTGGTGGAAATCTGGTGGAAATCTGGTGGAGGGATTGCCGTCTACTGCCTTGAAGGACTTGCTATCCACCATGATCGGGAGCAAGACCCTGCAGACTTTGAACTCATGTGGTTCACAGCGTCCCTGAAAACACAGAAAGTCCTGTGTGCAGCCGTGTATAGACTGCCAAAAGCCAACAGGGACATTATCAACTATCTTGACTCTGTCACTTTCTCCAAACTAACAGAATGTCATGCCCAGTCTGTGATCCTCCTCGGAGACTTTAATGTGCATCACACAGAATGGCTAGGCAGCCACACTACAGATACTGCTGGTAGACATGCACAAGAAATGTCCAACTCCCTTGGACTACAACAAGCTGTACATGAGCCAACTAGAGAAGACCAAATCCTGGATCTTGTCCTGACTGATATGGCTGTCACTACAGAAACACTAGCCACACTGGGTACATTAGATCACAATCCAGTTTTTGTCAAGTTTAAGGTACCAGTCTTCAGAGAAAAGCCTTACAAAAGGAAGGTATGGCGATACGACAAAGCTGACTACTGGGGAATGTGAGGTTTCTTCTCCTCTACAAACTGGAACCAAGCCCTCAGTACTGACCCAGAGACTGCGTGCAGCAATATTACCAACATAATTCACACAGCAATGGATATTTTCATCCCTAGCAAGCAAGTTGTGAGAAAGACAGGAGACAAACCATGGTTTGACGATCACTGCCGGAGAACCGCTAACAGAAAAAGGTGGCTCTACAAGCAAATGAGAAAAAACAACATAGAAGAAACCAGATAGAAATTCAAAGAAGCAAGAGCTGTATACAATAAGGCAGAAAAAATTGCTAAGAGACAACACGATGAGAATCTGAATAAAGATCTAACAAATGGGAGTCTCAGTAGCAGGGAATGGTGGAATAAGGTGAATTCCCTGTCTGGAAAGAACACCAATGTAGATATACCAGTCCTGAAGGAACAAGACCAGGTTTACACTACTGCAAAGGAGAAAGCAGAGCTTCTCAGCCAAACCTTTGCCAAGAAGTGCCATCTTGATAATGCCAGAGACTCTGCATCGGAGGTTCAGGGTGATACACAACATGTGCTAGACAACATCACCTTTAGGGCCAAAGACGTCAAAAGAACTCTTAGGAAACTTAAACCAGACAAAGCAACTGGCCCTGATGAAGTCCCAACACGAATTCTCAAAGAGTGTAGTGCAGAACTAGCAAGACCACTTAGCCACCTCTTCCAGCTATGTTTCTCAAATGGAATGTTTCCCCACCAATGGAAGATGGCACATATCATCCCAATCCACAAAAGGGGCTCAAAGTCTGACCCTGCAATGTACCGCCCAATCTCTGTCCTGAGTAATATAAGCAAGGTTATGGAGTCGATTGTTCAATCCCAACTTCAAACCTACTTATTCAAGCATCATCTTATCTCAGACAGACAATTTGGCTTTAGACCTCACCACAGTACTACAGATCTGCTAACCCTCCTCTCTCAACAATGGTCTAACACACTAGACAGAGGGAATGAAGTTCGACTCATTGCGCTGGACATTAAGGGAGCTTTCGACAAGGTCTGGCACAACAGCCTCTGTTCCAAGCTGGAAGGGAAGGGTATCAGAGGAAAACTGCTCAGCTGGATTGAAAGCTACCTGTCAGATAGATCAATAAAGGTTGTCTTGTCAGGCCAGTCATCCACAACTACATCCATCAATGTTTCAGTACCACAGGGATCAGTTCTAGGTCCCCTGCTGTTCTCAGTCTTCATTGATGACTTGGGTGATCTCTATGAGAATGCCCTATATCTGTATGCTGATGACTCCACCCTGTTCTGTGAAATTAGATCATCAGGAAAAGCGGAGCCAGTTAATGCAAGCCTAAACAGAGACCTGGAAAACATGAAGCAATGGGCTGATAAATGGAGGGTGTCTTTTGAGCCAGCCAAGTGCAAGGCTCTAACAATATCAAGAAAGAGACAACCATCGAGGGTAGACTTGCACTTTGGAAACACAAAATTCACTGAGGTAGATGAACTGGAGATACTGGGCATCACGGTTGACAAGAAGCTCACCTGGAATAAGCACATCAGGAACATTTCGTCCAGAACTGGACAGAGACTTGGTGATCTTAGGAGAGTAACATCTAAACTGGATGCCCCTGGGAGAGCCACAGTGTACAAGGCCCCGATAAGAAGTATCATGGAATACGCCTCTCTGTGCTGGCTGAATGCATCTCTTACAGTACTTCAACTACTTGATCGTATACAGAAGAAGGCCCTACGCATAATCGGAATAAATGAGGATGAGGCACGCTCCAACTTCAATATTCCTTCGCTTCACCACAGACGTCAAGTTGCAGCTGCAGTTGCCCTGTACAAAATGCAGACGGGCCTCTGCCCTCAAGACCTGAAAAAGCTGGTTCCCCCACCTTATACAATGAGAAGAACAACTTGCTCTAGTGTGTCAACTCCGAGACATACTCTTGTGGAACCCAAGTCCAGAACACACTCAACTGGCAGGAGTTTTGTACACACTGCAGTCAGAGTCTGGAACAGCTTACCAGAATACATTGTAGGCATAATTAGTGACAGAGGGTCTCAGTCATTCAAGAGTCGCGTCCACAACCACCTTCTGCAGATTGTATAGTATATTATTTATTAGGTCCCACTTTTTTCTTTTTGTCATTATTCTTCTCTTAAGCTGCTGTGAACCCTTGATTAGGCCATGAGGTTGTCATGTATAGTGCATGTATATGCATGATCTTGATACTTAGTGTCACGCCTTGTGGACTATTGTTCACAATAGCATGAAATAAAAAAATAAATAAAACAAATAATAAAAAAAACACCCATGCTGTTCACATGGCGGAATGTTAAGGCCCTGTCACACTGGCTGACGGATGCAAAATGTTTGTAAAAAGGACACAGCGGACGAGCAAAATCTTCCATCCGTTGTTATCCGCTCTCAAAGTGCCCCGAATTTGCATAACCAGAGCAGACAACACGGAAAGAAACGGATGGGGGAAGGACATAGGGCGGATGGAAAGCGGATGCTCCACAGAAGCCTAGCGGATGGAAGCGGATGGGAGCGGATGGCACATCCGCAAGGCTTCCGGGGGAGCACAGCAAAGCGGACACGGAACGAAAAGAGTGGATGCAGAGCGGATGCGGAGCGGATGCGGAGCAGACGCAGAGCGGATGCGGAGCAGACGCGGAGCGGATGAAGCGGAAGCCTAGCGGATGCCTAGCGGATGCCTAGCGTTCACTGCGCATGGGATGATGCATTGCATCAGCCCCGCGGATGTAAAGGGAAGCAGCTCGCAAGCAGGTCACCATTCAGAGGAAAGATCTGCTTCCAGACACAGCTTGCCAGCCAGCCAGCCAGCCAGCAACCCAACAACCATGGGGAAGAAAAGGAAGCCTCTGCCATCTGCTGCCAGCCCTGGCAATAGGGACAGGGCCACCCTCCCACCCCCTGGCCCTGACTCTGCTTCTGCTGGGGCTTCTGCTGCCCGGGCTCGCTCTTCTGGTGCTGCAGCTTCTGCTGCTGCTGCTTCTGGAGGTGGTGCTTCTGCTGATGCTGCTTCTGGTGGTGGTGCTTCTGCTGATGCTTACTCTGCTGATGCTGCTTCTGGTGGTGGTGCTTCTGCTGATGCTTACTCTGCTAGTGCTGCTCCTGGTCCTGCTGGTGCTCCTGGTCCTGCTGATGCTGCTGGTGCTCCTGGTCCTGCTGGTGCTCCTGGTCCTGCTGGTGCTCCTGGTGCTGGTGCTGCTGCTGGTGCTTCTGGTCCTGCTGATCCTGCTGGTTCTGCTGGTGCTCCTGGTCCTGCTGATGCTGCTGGTGCTCCTGGTCCTGCTGGTGCTCCTGGTCCTGCTGGTGTTGCTGGTGCTGGTGCTGCTGCTGGTCCTGCTGGTCCTGCTAATCCTGCTTTTGCTAATACTGTTGTTGTCACTGCTTCTGCTGGTGGTGGTGTGGAGGAGCAGCCCCTACAAACTCGAAGCCCCTCTGATGAGGGCCCATATGGCCCTGCCAGAGGGAGGAAGAGGCAGACATGTGAACGGGAGAGGAGGCAATACTCAATCGAAGGAGAACATGAGGAGGAGGTGCTTGAATGGCTCAGGGAGAATGAATATCTTTGGAGGAAGGGACACAGGCTCTATCGAGACACCAAAAGGAAGCAGGCTGCCTGGAGAGAGAAGGCGGAGAGCCTGGGCTACACTTCAGAGGTGCTCCTCGGCTGGTGGAAGCACATGCACACCTGATATGGGAATCTGCACCTCAAGAAATCTAGCTAGGCCACGGTCAAGCTAACGGACCGAGAGACCTACGTGATGGCCAAGTGCAGCTTCTTGGAGGGTGACATCCACCACCTAGGAGCAACCCCTCTCACAACCCTCTCTCTCAGGCAGTCTGCTGAGAGCCAGTCCTCTTCTGGCAAAGAGTCAGCTCCTGTGTCCAGGCAGGTATCTGTGGAGCGTGCCACGATGGAGAGACCCCCCGACAGCTGTACTACCCGTGGAGGAACGCGTGGAGGACCCCCTGATGCAATGGGAGCAAGGAGAGGGCACTTCCACCACAGCCCAACCCGCATCAACCCCCAGCTCCACCTCCACCGAAAGACAGAGAGGCAGACCAGAGGGGCAGAGCCACACTGTTCTGCTGGAGATAAGAGACACCATCAGGAGCAGTGTAGATCTCCTCTCTCAGCTGGTACACACCGACGTCCCATCCTCCAACCGCAAGCCCTTCCTCACCTACGTCAACCAGACCCTCATGAACATGTCGGAAATACAGTACGAGGTGGTGAAGGACAGGATCACCAATCTTCTTCACAACCCTCCAGACCCAGCTGAACCTGCTCCCACCCAGTCCAGGCCTGCTCCTCCACCCCAGGTGATGTCACTGCCCTTCCAAGGCTTTCCACAGGCCCTCACCTACCAAGGCTACAGCTACCAGGAGGTCCAGCAGCACAGGCAGCCCTTCCCAGTCCAGGCACAGGTACATCGGATGCCACTGGTGCCACTGATGCCACCGATGCCACCCACGCCAGCGATGCCAGCCATGCCACATATGCCACCCATGCCACCGATGCCACCGATGCCAGTCCTCACCCAGCTGCAGACCAGACAGCCCCACTACACTGCTCCTTCCTCCACTCCACAGCCAAGCCCGGCCTCAGAACATCTGTCATCGGTACTGGGGCTGACACCCCATGTCATGGAGGAAGGGGCTCTCAACATCATGGGGCTGAGCCAGCTGTCTGAGAGCTTCCTGAACACACCGTCCCCTGTTGTCCTCTTGGGGCCAGGCACCCCAATGGCGCCTCAGACCAGCACTCCAGCAGCAACCACCTCCACAGCACCTGAACCCTTCACCCCTGAGACGATGGGAATGCCTCAGACTGACTGAGAAGAGTGCCAGAGACTGGGTGGGTACCTGTTGACTTGATTTTTGCTTTGGACACTTGACTTGGGTCAGTTTGCTTTTACAGCTTGTTATTAATAAAGATTATCTTTGCTTCACATGCTTGCTTCATTTATTTTTGTAAATAAAGTCTTGGTGGAAACTTTTAGAAATGGTTTAACCCTTTGCATGCTTATGGGATGGGTTAAGATAGCAGTGGGATGGGCAGGGATACCTTTGGCATGGGTAATAGCTGTAAGATGGGCAGGGATACCTTTGGGATGGGTAATAGCTGTGGGATAGATAAACCTCCAGTGCAAGGATAGTGGGACTCTATGGTCCACCCTCCCAGGTGCCACACCTATGGCCCTTTATTATCAATAATAATGTAATTATTCATCCACACATGTCAACACAAACACAACTCTTTATTAAATGCCCTGTTCATTGTAGGCCCACCCAACATACATGGCCCAATCTCATCCGTATGATGAGACAGGCTGAAGGAAGCACTCATTAATCACCTATCATCCTGTCTTGCCACTCCACTGCTCCAGCTGGGGAGTTGCACTAGTGTCTCAAGAGGTTGCACTGCTTCTTCCCTTGACGTGAAGCTCTGTTGGGGCCTTGCACATCCTGAGTGTCTATCAGGTTTCACCCTTGCCTCCATTCCCCAGGCTCCATGTCCCCATTGCCTTGTTGGAGGTCCACGAGCCTGTTCTGCAAGACTGGGTAGCGGGTGCGCATGAGATTGTTCAGGATGTAGCAAGCTTCCACGATCCTCCTCACGGTCTCTGGGCGATGCTGCATGGTGGTGAGAAGTACCTGGAACCTGTTGGCCAGGATGCCAAAGGCGTTCTCCACCACCCGCCTTGCCCTGGACAGCCTGTAGTTGAAGATCCTCTCTTCACGGGTGAGGAGTCTGGAGGTGTAAGGCTTCATGAGGTAGGTTCTGAGGGCGAAGGCGTCATCCCCCACGATGAAGTAGGGCACATCTTGTGTGTCGTTGGGCAGGGGGTCTGGATCTAAAAAGCCCATGATGAGGTTGCGTTCCAGTCCCTCCTTGAGGTGACTGGTGTTGTATACCTGGGCATCTGAAGATGACCCATTGCCTGAAGCATCGATGTACATGTACTTGTAGTCAGCATTGACCATGGTGAAGAGGATGATGCTGAAGAAGCCCTTGTAGTTGAAATAAGTGGACCCCGATTTGGCTGCAGCTTTGCAGGCCACGTGATTCCCATCTATGGCTCCAACGGTGTGGGGGAAGTTCCACTTCTGATACCACTGCTCTGCAACTTTCTTCCAGCCTTCTTCAGTGGAGGGGCACTGGAGAAGCTCCTCCAGGTATTCTTTGATGATGGCCTGCACCACCTCTCTGACCACAATGCTGATGGTGTTGTGTGGCACCCTCCAGCCGTACTGCATGCTCCTGTAGGTGGTCCCTGAGGTAGTGCAGAGTCAGTGCCACCTTCAGCCCAGGTTCCAGGCTGGGCTGGAAGTTGGTGTTTGCCTTGGTCAACCTGGGTCTCAGCCGCTCCACAACTTCGTCAAACATGGCTGGCAGCATCCTCATGAAGTTCTGGAATGCACGAGGGTCTTCGTTCTTCAGCTCCACCATCAGCTTGTTGTACAGTCCATACTCTGCTCTTCTCCCGATCCATCTTCGGACCCAGACACTTCTTGGCCGCCACCTTTTCTTCCCGTTAAACAGTTGAAAGAGCCTGTAGAGGGCTTCACACTGTTGTAGAACGATGGTGGCTACCAAAAGGACTGTGTGATAAACTGTGGTGGAGATGACTGGATGCTGTGGAAGAGCAAGAGCCAGATGAAGGCTGCAGAGGTCTGCACAGCAGGGCTGCTGGACTGAAAGTGAGATCCAGGTGAGTTCCTCCCCCTTTTTATAGGCAATATAGGTTTTCCACTAGGTGTCCTTTTGCATCCTCTAGGCATCCTCTAGACATCCTTAATATCCGAGATAGGTCCCCTCTGCGAATGTTTTTTCCATTTTAAATGCTTTCTTTGTGAGCTGCATCCGCTTTCATCCTTTCTCCGTCCGTGCTACTCACGCTGAACGTCCGTTTCACTTCGTCCCTGTGTCCGTTTTCCGCTGCAGCGGATTTGAGTTGCGCGAATGTGCAGTGGATGCCTAGTGGATATAGCGGATGCGTAATGGATGACGATGGATGTAGAACGGATGTTCCCCGTATGTGTTGCGGATGCAGAACGGACGCGTTGGATACATTTTCCACTCAAAAAGTTTTGAGCAGCTCAAAACTTTTTGAACGGATGGAACCTCAGTCGACGGATGCTGGATGGATAGAGAGGATGAAAAACGGAGGCATTGAGTACAGAACGGATGAATCGCGTGAACCAACGGATGGCAAGTGTTTCTCTACATTTTACATCCTCTTTCCATCCGTGGAAGGCTTAAAAGCTCTCAGACAGCTGGCTCAGTCCCGTGATGTTGAGAGCCCCTTCCTCCATGACATGGGGTGTCAGCCCCAAAACCAATGACAGATGTTCTGAGGCTGGGCTTGCCTGTGGGGTGGAGGAAGGAGCAGTGTAGTGGGGATGTCTGTCTGCAGCTGAGCAAGGTGAGGCATCGGTGGCATCTGTGGCGTGGGTGGCATCTGTGGCATGGCTGGCATCGGTGGTGTGGGTGGCATCGGTGTGGGTGGCATCGGTGGCGTGGGTGGCATCAGTGGCACCGGTGGCATCCGATGTACCTGTGCCTGGACTGGGAAGGGCTGCCTGTGCTGCTGGACCGCCTGGTAGCCGTAGCCTTGGTAGGTGAGGGCCTGTGGAAAGCCTTGGAAGGGCAGTGACATCACCTAGGGTGGAGGAGCAGGCCTGGACTGGGTGGGAGCAGGTTCAGCTGGGTGTGGAGGGTTGTGAAGAAGATTGGTGATCCTGTCCTTCACCACCTCGTACTGTATTTCCGACATGTTCATGAGGGTCTGGTTGACGTAGGTGAGGAAGGGCTTGCGGTTGGAGGATGGGACGTCGGTGTGTACCAGCTGAGAGAGGAGATCTACGCTGCTCCTGATGGTGTCTCTTATCTCCAGCAGGACAGTGTGGCTCTGCCCCTCCGGTCTGCCTCTCTGTCTTTTGGTGGAGGTGGAGCTGGGGGTGGATGCGTGTTGGGCTATGGTGGAAGTGCCCTCTCCTTGCTCCCACTGCATCAGGGGGTCCTCCACGCACTCCACCACGGATAGTACAGCTGTCGGGGGGTGGTCTCCATCGTGGCATGCTCCACAGATACCTGCCTGGACACAGGAGCTGACTCTTGGCCAGAAGAGGACTGGCTCTCAGCAGGCTGCCTGAGAGAAAGGGTTGTGAGAGGGGCTGCTCCTCGGTGGCGGATCTCACCCTCCAAGAAGCTGCACTTGGCCATCACGTAGGTCTCTCGTTCCGTCAGTTTGACCGTGGCCTGGCCAGATTTCTTGAGGTGCAGCTTCCCGTACCAGGTGTGCATGTGCTTCCACCAGCCGAGGAGTACCTCCGAAGTGTAGCCCAGGCTCTCCGCCTTCTCTCTCCAAGCAGCCTGCTTCCTCTTGGTGTCTCGATAGAGCCTGTGTCCCTTCCGCCAAAGATATTCATTCTCCCTGAGCCATTCAAGCACCTCCTCATGTTCTTCTTCGATTGAGTATTGACTCCTTTCGCGTTCACGCGTCTCCCTCTTCCTCCCTCTGGCAGGGCCATATGGGCCCTCATCAGAGGGGCTTTGAGTTTGTAGGGGCTGCTCCTCCACACCACCACCACCAGCAGCAGCAACAGCAACAGTAGCAGCAAAAGCAGGACCAGCAGGACTAGCAACAGCAGTAGCAGGACCAGGAGCACCAGCAGGACCAGCAGGATCAGGAGCACCAGCAGCACCAGCAGAACCAGGAGCACCAGCAGCACCAGCAGGAGCAGCGCCAGCAGAGTAAGCACCAGCAGAAGCACCAGCACCAGGAGCAGTGCCAGCAGAGTAAGCACCAGCAGAAGCACCAGCAGCAGGAGCAGCGCCAGCTGAAGCTCCAGCACCAGAAGAGCGAGCCCGAGCAACAGAAGCTTCAGCAGAAGCAGAGTCAGGGCCAGGGGGTGGGATGGTGGCCCTATCCCTCTTGCCAGGGCTGGCAGCAGATGGCTGAGGCTTTATCTTCTTCCCCATGGTTGTTGGGTTGGTGGCTTGCTGGCTGGCTGGCTGGCTGGAGAGCTGTGTCTGGAAGCAGGTCTTTCCTCTGAATGGTGACCTGCTTGCAAGCTGCTTCCCTTTATATCCGCGGGGTTGATGCAATGAATCCTCCCCGCATTCGCAGTGAACGCTGTGCATCCGCTAGGCTTCCGCTCTGCATCCGGTTCATCTGCTAGGCATCTGCTCTGCATTCGCTCTTTCCGCTGTGTGTTTGCTTTGCTGTGCTCCCCTGGAAGCCCTGCGGATGTGCCATCCGCTCCCATCCGCTTCCATCCACTAGGCTTCCGTGGAGCATCCGCTTTCCATCCCCTCTACATCCTCCCCCGTCCGTTCCTTTCCGTTGTTGTCCACTCTGGTTATGCAAATTCAGGGCACTTTTGAGAGCGGATAACAATGGATGGAACATTTTCTCATCCGCTGTGTCCTTTTTACAAACGTTTTGCATCCGTCGGCCAAAGTTACAGGGCCTTAACTTCCAATGGTCACTAAATGAATGGCTATAAATCGAGGACTACTAGCATTTGAATTTGTCTTAACTGCTGTAAAAAAAAGGAGAGAAAGATCACTTGCTTACAATGAGAAGTAAAGTCTTAAATAATGTTTAGTTTCCTCAGTTACAGAGGGGAACTGAGGAAAGCTACAGATTTGTTTTTATATTAAAAATGCTAGTGATCAAGTGGTGGGAGAGGAAATTTTTTATTTGGTAGGATTCAGGGGATGACTGGAAAAAAATGCTGGACATAAACTTTAGTTTTCTCTGAGAGTTCTGCTTTAGCATTGCAAATAGTAAGGATAGGAAAGAGATCCGTTTTTATTTGTGCATTTCTCTCTCTGTATATTTTGTTTGCAGCAGCTGTTTGTAGTGTGCTGTTTAGTTGCTGTGTTTGAACTGGATTAAATCTTCTCCCAAGGTGAAATTCCTCCCTTCTGCAATATTTTTTTAACACTTCCCCAGGCTTGGAAACGGTTTGGTTGGCTCCAAATAGAAAAGTTGTCAGGGACAAACCAGAAATCTATTTTGTGTGTCTTTTGGGACCTTCCTTTGATTTTTCTGACTGTTGGTCAGATACTCATCCAGTTCAACCTCACTTTATATCCTTCAAACTAATGTTTAAAAAAACCTAAAGAATGTAGAAAGGCAGTTTGATTTAGCACACGGGTGTCAAACTCGCTGCATGATGTTGTCGTCACATGACGTATCATGACGTTTTCCCCTTCATGGAGCTGGGGTGGGCGTGACCTTTACATGATGCATCCAGCTGCCAGTTTGACACCCCTTATCTAGTGGTTAAGGCACCAGGCCAGAAACTGGGAGGCTGTGAGTTCAAGTCCCATCTTAGGCATGAGAGTCCGCCTGGAAACTTTGGGCCAATCACAATTTTGATCACGTGGTCATGGGAATGCTGGAAATGTTACAATTGTGAAAAACAGTCATAAGTCACATTTTTCCGTGCAGTTGTAATTTTGCATGGTCACTAAACTGTTGTATGTCAAGGACTGCCTGTATTAGGTATGTTCACCATCTTGAATTAAAAAAAATAATAGAAATAGAATTACGGTGGCAAAAAAAAGTAAAGGCAGTACCAATAGTAATGCCTTGGGTGCGATCCCAAAACAATAGGAACACCACCTGAACACCATCGGCACTGACAAATTCACCATCAGTTCATTGCAAAAGACAGCTTATCTCCTTTGACGATTCCTGTAACACCCTCAAACATCCACATCCGCCTTTCTCAGGCCCTTCATAAGGACAATAGGGGGACAAAAATTCCAAATACAGTCTGAACACCTGGCTGACTGTTCAACAAATCATAATAAGGGCAAGATTTAAAAAATTCTAAATTAAAAAAAAGGATACAAAAAAGTAAAGCCCCTGTCACACTGCACCAACGGATGCAAAGAGGATATAAAACGGACAAAAAAGCTTGCCATCCGTTGGTTAACGCGATGTACTCACTGCCTCCGTTTTGCTTCCTCTCTATCCGCCCAGCATCCGTCTATTAACGTTTCATCCACTCAGAAAGTTTTGAGCTGCCCAAAACTTTTGCGCGGAAAATGTATCCAATTCATCCGTTATGCATCTGCTACGCATCCGTTATGCATCCGCTATATCCGCTAGGCATCTGTTCCGCATCCGCGCAACTCGCATCCGTTCAGACACAGGGAGGAAGCGGAACGGATGCAGAACGGATGCAGAATGGATGCAGCATGGAAACAAAGCGTTTAAAACAGAAAAAACATTCGCAGAGGGGACCTATCTCGGATATTAAGGATGTCTACAGGATGCCTAGAGGATGCCTAGAGGATGCAAAGGGACACCTAGGAGAAAACCTATACTGCCTATAAAAAGGGGGAGCAACTCATCTGGATCTCACTTTCAGCCCAGCAGCCCAGCTGTGCAGACCTCTGCAGCCTTCATCTGATTCTTGCTCTTCCACAGCATCCAGTCATGTCCACCATGGATCATAGCACAGTCCTTTTGGCAGCCACCATTGTTCTGCAACAGTGCGAAGCCATCTACAGGCTCTGTGAACTCTACTACGGGAAGAAAAGGAGGCGGCCAAGAAGCGTCTGGGTCCGAAGATGGATCGGGAGAAGAGCAGAGTCTGGGCTGTACAACAAGCTGATGGTGGAGCTCAGGAACGAAGACACTCAGGCATTCCAGAACTTCATGAGGATGCCTCCAGCCATGTTTGACGAAGTTGTGCAGCGGCTGACACCCAGGTTGACCAAGGCAAACACCAACTTCCGGCCCAGCCTGGAACCTGGGCTCAAGATGGCACTCACTCTGTGCCACCTGGCCTCAGGGACCACCTACAGGAGCATGCAGTATGGCTGGAGGGTGCCACACAACACCATCAGCATTGTGGTCAGAGAAGTGGTGCAGGCCATCATCGAAGAATACCTGGAGGAGCTCCTCCAGTGCCCCTCCACTGATGAAGGATAGAAGAAAGTTGCAGAGCAGTGGTACCAGAGGTGGAACTTTCCCCACACCGTTGGAGCCATAGATGGGAAGCACGTGGCCTGCAAAGCACCACCCAAGTCGGGCTCCACTTATTTAAACTACAAGGGCTTCTTCAGCATCGTCCTCTTCGCCATGGTCGATGCTGACTACAAGTACATGTACATCGATGCTTCAGGCAGCGGCTCATGTTCAGATGCCCAGGTATACAATGCCACTGACCTCAAGGAGGGGCTGGAAGGCAACCTCATCATGGGCTTTCCAGATCCAGACCCCCTGCCCAACGACACGCAAGATGTGCCCTACTTCATCGTGGGGGATGACGCCTTCTCCCTCAGAACCTACCTCATGAAGCCCTACACTTCAAGACACCTCACCTGTGAAGAGAGGATCTTCAACTACAGGCTGTCCAGGGCAAGGCGGATGGTGGAGAACACCTTTGGCATCCTGGCCAATAGGTTCCAGGTACTTCTCACTACCATGCAGCATCGCCCAGAGACCGTGAGGAGCATCGTGGAAGCTTGCTGCATCCTGCACAATCTCATGCGCACCCGCTACCCGGTATTGCAGAACAGGCTCGTGGACCTCCAACAAGGCAATGGGGACATGGAGCCTGGGGAATGGAGGCAAGGGCAAAACCTGATAGACACTCTGGATGTTCAAGGCCCCAACAGAGCCTCACGTGAAGGGAAGAAGCAGCGCAATCTCCTGAGACACTGGTGCAACTCCCCAGCTGGAGCAGTGGAGTGGCAAGACAGGATGATTGGTGATTAATGAGTGCTTCCTTCAGCCTGTCTCATCACACGGATGAGATTGGGCCATGTATGTTGGGTGGGCCTACAATGAACAGGGCATTTAATAAAGAGTTGTGTTTGTGTTGACATGTGTGGATGATTATTACATTATTATTGATAATAAAGGGCCATAGGTGTGGCACCAGGGAGGGTGGACCATACAGTCCCACTATGCTTGCACTGGAGACTTATCTATCCCACTGCTATCCTTACCCATCCCACAGCTATTACCCATCCCAAAGGTATCCCTGCCCATCCC